>JAWNNQ010000887.1:0-525196 GCA_035044765.1 Leucophenga montana | reverse complement strand
TACCGTTAGCTTTGCAAGTAAATAAAGTTCAACCGAAAAAGTCATGTGATCAATTAGTTGACTTGGTGCATTCAGCGCACGAATTTCTTTAATTTAGCACTTTTCTGTTTAAATTTAAGGATTTGGTTAATTGTTTTATGAAGTGTTCAATTTTCATGTGTTTATTGATTATAAAATCCATTGCAAATCAAGTATTTTATCAATATAATTGATTTTTCATGTTTCGACCAGATGCCGAGAGCATCTCAATATCTGGTTAGTGAAATTGAGCGACAGATCAAATTAAAATGCACCCATCGTAAAATTTCACAAAGACTTGGATTTTCTGTTGGTTTGGTGTCCAAAATTCGAAATAAAATGAGCAATGAAGCAGTTAAAAACCAACTTGGAAGAAAGCCGGTATTGATTCCATCAGTGCAAATTCGTACCATTCGACAAATTAAAATAGGCGTGCAAAGATCAAGAAACCTCTTTTAACATAGCGCCATAAAATGCTTCGATTAAGCTTTGCTAAAAAATACAAAAATTTCACGGCTGAGGATTGAAAAAAAAAGTTATTTGGTCCGACGAAACAAAGATTAACAAAATGATTTCGGACGGTCGACAATATGTGTGGAAAAGAAAATGAGAAGAGTGCGCCACTTGAGCGCCACGTCAAACCTACTGTCAAATTCGGCGGAGGATACCTAATGATCTGGAGCTGTATGACCACAGAAGGAGTCGGCGAAATTGTCAGGGTCCATGGGCGTATGGATGCCGATCAATACGTGTCCATTTTGGATCATGGTTTGAAGGGAAGTCTTCAAATGTGACAAAAAGAGCTTTCTGACGTTATTTTCCAACATGATGACGACCCTAAGCACGCGTCCAGGTAGGCAAAGGTGTGGTTGTCGGTAAACAGTTTTTGTGTCCTTGATTGGGCCCCACAATCACCAGACTTAAACCCTATTGAACCTCTTTGGGTTGAAGTCAAAAGAGAATTTATCAATAAGACAGACCTTCACTCAACAATGGACGAATTGTGGGCTGTAGCTCTGGACACCTGGCAAAACTTGAGTCCAAGTAAGTGCCAAAACCTCATAGACCGCATGCCAAGACGCATAAACGCAGTTTTGAAGGCAAAAGAAGGCTAAACCAAATATTAAATTATAATAAAAATATATTATATAATATTAAATAATCGTAGCCTCAACTATTTGATCATATGGAATATTTTCCTTTTTTTTATTAAATATAAGCAAATAAAGAAGCTTTTCCTTTCTTATGTTATGTCTATAGCTAGTGGTAATTTAAATATTAAATTTGAACTTATTTCAAAAAGTTGAGTTACTGTATCTAGCTATCCCTTTCGCACACACTGTCGTTTTTAAAATCCCAAAAAAATGAAAGGGAAAATGTATGCTCATATTATTCATGTGTCATACGGATATAACGATTTTCTACGTTTACTCCCCAAAACCGCTGTCGAGGTGTTTCAGCAAACATTTCGATACCAGATTTGGTTGATTTTTCTGATGCTAACATGATTATATGTATATATATGTATGTATTTATTTCTCTGCGTACAGTGTTAATGATACTCGTTGCTGATTCTCGATGCATTGAACAAGTTCACATCACATCAAAGCCTCGTGAGTGTTCACCACTTAGAAATATTTATTTTTTTTACTCAAAATAAAAGAAGTCTCAGCCTTCGGCATTTTTCCTTCCTTAGAGTATTTGAGCTACTTTTAGTATTTGATAAGGCGACTATATCCGGACAGTTAGGGTGGATGACAATCTAAAGCCTTTTAGATTGTTTCGCTCTTTTCTGTGCTTCTAAATGTGTGTTAAACCTTGAGTGTTAAACCTTGTTATTTTTATCTAAAAATAGATTCAATTAGAAGTCTCAAAAGAATTGTATTTGTACTAAGCGCTCAGAAAATAATATTTAGTGATGTTCCAAAACATCACTAAATATTAGTGATGTTCCAAAACTACACTAAATATTAGTGATGTTTTGGAATAGTTTTACAATTTTGTTACTGTATTTGCACAGAATTAAATGTACTCGTAACATATAGAATCTTAAAAAGTAATGCGGGACAAAATAGCTTTGGTAGTTTTTCAAATAGAGATATCTCAGCAACTGTCAGACATGTTTGAACTGAGGGAAACATAGACGCCATAGCGGCCACTTTCGAAGAAGATCCTGAAATGTCGGTTCGATATTGATGAGCAAACTGGATCATCTCGCAAAGAGGATTTGTCAACTTGTTACCGCGATCACGCTATTTGACGCCACTCGAATATTTTCTATGGTGCTGCTTCAAGTACTTGGTTTATGTCAACAAGCCAGCAACTTTAGACGAGCAAACGTTGGATCGCATTAGCAAAAATTGGACCCAACGATTGCAGCACTGCAAACGGAGCCAAGGCGGTCATTTGAATGAGGTCATACTTCATATACATTGTAGATTCAAAATTAAGCAAGAATCAATTTAATATCTCACACCATTGCAGTTTTAATTTTTCTCGTATTAATCTTATTTGGTCACCCATTATATTATATACATATATATGTATACATTAAATATACATTAAAATCAACCATATCAAGAACACGATATATTCCACAGAGATCCAGATACGAGTACTATAAAGCCGCAAGAAAACCAACACGCGCCAAATACAAACAGAAGTCTTGAAAATATTTCTATATAGTTCATACATATAGTTTTTTATATAAGTTCCTTATACCAACGATAGAATCGAACTTCTCTATGACGCGCCTGCGTTCGTTGTATTCGATAATCACGTTTTATGCGAGAGGGAGAGAGAGAGCAACAAAATATATATGCATGTGTGCGGGAAAATTGTGGAGTCCATAAAAGTTCTACGTATCCGCCAATTTTTATGGAAAAATGCTATGCTTGTTATCAAATTCGGTTATATAATACAATATGAATATAAAACAGAAGAACAGTATCTTGTAATGTATTAAAGGAAATATCAAATTGCCAAAAAAAAGCAGCAATCACATAAGCTTAAGTTCATCTTAATTTATTTTCCAAATTCCTCCGTTGCATATAGAGATATAGGCATTCAATTTAGCAAATATACGATTAGATACTATTATCTATGTTAGTTATAAAATACAAATTTGAACTATTATTAATTTAGACATCATTTCGTGAAACTGTACGTGGTATTTTATATAGACGATTGCCTTGAATTGTTCCGAGACGTAGTCGGAAACCAATGTTTAAAATTGTTTTTAAGATTGATGATACAATGCAACATTAGATTTAATCATTTAATCATATATATAGAGTAGTTTTTGTATACACCTTTTCATCCAAATGTACTTCTTTTTTCAAATTTTACAAATTTTTCTTCCTTCTTATCAGGTCGCTATGAACGCCAAGAATACGGTGTTTGATGCGAAACGGTTGATTGGGCGTAAGTACGACGATCAGAAGATACAGCAGGATATTAAGCACTGGCCATTCAAGGTGGTTAACGAATCTACTAAACCCATGATCGAGGTCGAATTTAAGGGCGAGCGTAAACGTTTTGCTCCCGAGGAAATCAGCTCCATGGTGCTCACAAAAATGCGTGAAATTGCTGAAGTTTATTTGGGTGGCAAAGTACGAGATGCTGTCATCACTGTGCCCGCCTACTTCAATGACAGCCAGCGTCAAGCGACCAAGGATGCGGGAAGCATTGCGGGCATGAATGTGTTACGCATTATTAATGAGCCCACAGCTGCAGCGCTGGCCTACGGTCTGGATAAGGATCTAAAGGGTGAAAAGAATGTTTTGATTTTCGATCTTGGTGGTGGTACTTTCGATGTGTCCATACTCACCATAGTGGAAGGTTCATTATTCGAAGTGAAGTCCACAGCAGGTGATACGCATTTAGGCGGTGAAGATTTCGACAATCGTCTAGTAAATCATTTTGTCGAGGACTTCAAGCGAAAGCATAAGCGAGATCTGTTGGGCAATGTGCGTGCACTGCGTCGTCTGCGTACGGCATGTGAACGTGCAAAGCGCATTTTGTCCTCCAGCACAGAGGCTTCGCTAGAAATTGATGCACTGCACGAGGGCATAGATTTCTATTCGAAAATTTCACGTGCACGCTTCGAAGAGCTAAACATGGATCTATTCCGTTCGACGCTGCAACCGGTGGAGCGTGCGCTGTCCGATGCCAAAATGGATAAGTCATCGATAAACGATGTGGTGCTTGTCGGTGGTTCTACGCGCATTCCGAAAATCCAAAAAATGCTGCAAGATTTCTTTGACGGTAAACAGCTTAATTTGTCGATTAATCCCGATGAGGCTGTGGCCTATGGCGCTGCTGTGCAAGCTGCTATTCTAACTGGTGTCAATAGCTCACAGATACAGGATGTGTTGTTGGTTGATGTGACACCACTTTCCTTGGGTATTGAGACTGCCGGTGGTGTTATGACCAAACTAATCGAACGCAATGCGCGTATACCATGCAAACAGCAACAGACCTTTACCACTTATTCAGACAATCAGAATGCGGTGACAATACAAGTGTACGAGGGGGAACGCGCCATGACCAAGGATAACAATCTGTTGGGCACCTTCAGTTTAACCGGCATACCGCCTGCACCGCGTGGTGTACCCAAAATTGAGGTGACTTTCGATTTGAATGCCGATGGCATATTGCATGTGGCAGCTAAGGATAATAGCACTGGCAAATCGGAAAAGATAACTATTACCAATGACAAGGGACGCTTGTCGAAGGCAGAAATCGATCGTATGTTATCCGAAGCGGAGCAATACAAGGAGGAGGATGATAGACAACGCGAACGTGTGCAGGCCAGAAATCAACTGGAAGGTTACATCTTTGGCTGCAAGCAGGTAAATGTTTAATAAATTTCAAATTGAATTTTTGTATCTGTACTTATTAATCTCAAAGCTGTTATAGACCCCTTCCCCCACCACAACGGCATATCTTCCTTAATACTTTACAAAAACCAATGATTGCCCCATCATTTTGAAGGTTAACTTCGCCGCTATTGACAAAAATTAAAGAATCACTGGAAAAGTGAGTGAGATCATGCGTATTTCTATCGGTCGGGAAAAGCTTTCTGGCCATATGACGTTTGAATAATACGCGCCGCAAATACAAAATAAAGGTCAAAATTCGACATATCTCAGCAACTATTTGACCGAACGTTATGAAATT
Organism: Leucophenga montana; assembly: GCA_035044765.1. Lineage (NCBI taxonomy): Eukaryota > Metazoa > Arthropoda > Insecta > Diptera > Drosophilidae > Leucophenga > Leucophenga montana. The sequence goes on along the minus strand of JAWNNQ010000887.1, from coordinate 519,997 downwards.
CCTAAGGGGTCCGTTCAAGTATTTCCTAAAGTAATTTTTTACCATTTTTGAAACCCACACCCCTGGTCACACTTTGTCACAAATTTGTTGACCCCTCACCACATTCATAGTAACGTATTTTAATTTTCGATAGAAATTTATTCTTTATTGGTTCATGGAAATTGGGAACAGAGTCTTAGGTTTTTAATGAGAGGGTACTCAGAAAAAACCTTTTTTTTTAAGTTAATTAGTTTATTCTCGTAATCAATTCTTCATCAATTCACAAAGCATCTTTATCGGAGTGGTATTCGTTCAGTACGCATAGAAGCTTTCCAGTACGTTAAGCAGCAACACAACGTGGACGTATTTTTCCCCCGTCAATGTTACCATTTCGTCTGTAACTATGATACCCGATAAAGCCCGACGATTATAAAAAAAAAAACCTGGAGAGTTAAATGTTACCACCTTAGTTCTGATTCTGAACAACGCGAAGAAACAAACCATGCTGAACTGTATCCTTTAGAATGCTTGAAATCCTTAAACGCTATTTATGACCTTACAGAAATCTCTTTCGTCTCAAAATCTCCAAATTTCGTTCATAAAACTAACGTTTATGAATGAAATTTGGAGATTTTGAGGCGAAAGGGATTTCTGTGTCATCCCCGATTATATTAATTTGAAATCTTAGCGCTAAATAGAGATTAATTAATGGTGCAAGATTAGTGGTAACTCACATATGGGGAGTACTCCATTTCAATTCACTAAAACTGGGCTCATACAAATTTATATGATACACAGCGCGTTTGTAATGAGTGGCATGATATAAGTAGCAAAAATTTGCAATGTGATACTGATGAGAGCTTGTAGCTAAGTTCGAAAAACGTGTATATGCGGCTAAACCTTTTTCTGTGTAACAAAAAGTTATTATTATACTTCGTATTGATAAAAATAATATTTCGAAAATATTTCTCAATGTAAAACAACTAAAATTCATATAAACATAGATTATAGGTTATACTTACCTACAATATAATATGTACTTTAACACTTTAAATTTTATTTTTTAGGCCATTGAAGATGCGCCCTCTGGTAAACTGACCGACTCTGATAAAGCCACCGTGCGCGATAAATGCGCATCGGAGATGTCCTGGCTGGATAACAATACGCTGGCTGACAAGGATGAGTACGAGCATCGTCTTAAAGAGTGCCAACGCATTTGCAGTCCCATTATGGCTAAGATGCATGGCGGCGGCGGCAGTGCTGGACAGGCGAGTGGCAAGCAACAAGGTGGCACCAACACCGGTCCCACCGTCGAAGAGGTGGATTAAGCATTAAGTAGATACAATTCTACGCTAAAAATAATTTGGAATGTTATTATTTGTATTTGTGTGTATGAATTGACATCATCACTGTGTGTGTGTATTTGAATTAAGTCATACGTTCGGTTTGATGTGCCTATTTGAAATAAATTAAAATGTAATTAAGTTGGAGCAATGACCAATAATACTCGTTTTAGTATCTATTTTACCTTAGGCTTTAGTCTAACCGCAACGCTACTCGAAGCATGACAGTGTTGAGTAAAATTTCGTTCTTTGAGCGCTTCATTAGTACGCGCAGCTGCAATGAACTTTTGCACCCGTACTCATGCACAAAATCAGCACTGATCAATGTGCCGCGTTTCATGTGGTCCAATGCAAAATTTTACTTTCCAATGGTGCTGGTAAGTATTTTCTAGCACAAATCTTCATAACTTATTACGCCACGCCAATTTGTAGCTGCAGACGTTAATGAAATTTAGAACGCTCAATGGGAAAGTGCTGCAGCAGATCTTAATATACTATGCGCAATTGACCTTTGGAGGATTTATCAATGGGTACACAATTAGCATTTGGATGTGCATATTTCGGTTGGTTCAGGTTTACTGCTGTTTGTGAAGTTTTTAATAGTAATTCGCTTTCAGCAATCTCTTGGGAAAATTTCATCCGTCCACCATACTCTTTATACCGGCCATGCTGGGCAGTGCATTAAGCGTCTTTGTAGAACCACGGATACAGCATATACATCATACGGCAGTGTTTCAATTTGTGAGCATGTTGTTTATACATGAAACAAGCCAATTATTTACATCTATATTTATTCCCCGTGCTTTGGTTTTCGAATCTGCACGAGTTGTTCGCATTAGATTACGTTAAAATTTTCCGTACTTCACTTTCAGAAGAATTTCGGCATTTGAATTCACTTCAAAATTGGCAGTATGAAATTCATATTCTCAAGCTCTGCAGTATACAAATCGCGAAATTCTGCTTAAAGTGAAATACGGCTCATTTGAACGTAACCTAATTCGAAAAATTCATGCGGATTCGAAAACCGTGCCACGGTGTTATATCTCTCTATACGGCTTACAGTTAATCGAGAGTGTGCTAATACAACGTGGAAATGTTGTTACAAGATCCATTGCCGATTCTGCAATGTGGCAAACGCTGATCATCATGTGCTGCAGTGTATTAATTTTAGATGCTAAGCAGCGTTACGACCATAAGGACTTCTGGTTTCTTAAAGCGGAGAGAGCTTCTACAATAGTTGCCGATCAGAATGATGCATCAAATCCTACTGGATGCAGTCATACGGGCATTAGTTGCATACGCAACACCTTGCAAGGCATGCGTGCGTATTTCGCTGTGGGCTTAGTTTTGGATGGCTTCAGAATGCTATTGACCAAACCTAGTTTTAAAGACATACGTCTGAGTTCAACAGGTTTGCTTACATGCTATATAGGCATTTATAGAGTAAGTATACCACTGGAGTACATAATATAATTTTAATCCAATTTTCTTTTTTTGTTTAAATTGTTTTTCTATTTAATACTTCTACTCCGTTAAGGCCACAAACTGTTTTTTGAATCAATATTATCCATCGAGCGGTACGTCAAATCATTTGATGGCTGCTTTTCTGGGTGGCACAGCTTTTGCTTTTTATCCAAATGTGACAATACTTAGCTACGCTATGTTACAGGCCTGGCAGATATTCTGTAAATATCATCTTAAAATAAAAACAAAACGCATTTCGTATGGTGATTTTATATATCCGATTGGAATGGCTTATATTATACACAACTATGTATTATGGCCGAACAAAATTAGCCGCTTGGGAGCCGATATGGTCAATGGTTCAACGGCAAACTAGTAAGTTTTTCCTGAATTAAAATCCACAAAAATTTCGACACTCTAAAACCAAAACTATAATTTCGTTTTTTTTTTTGTTTTTTTTAGTGCACGTAGTATAACCAGACGACTACAGAGACTTACTGCATCTGAAGCACAGTGATTGTTGTCAATAAATAAAATTGAATATTTGCTACTTCCTCGATGTATGTGATGGATTCTGAGCGTTTAACACTTTGCTAGCAAAACATCGAATGCTTTAGATCACTAAAGTTCTAGCTTCAATTTCAATTGAGTTAATTTAGTTTTAAGATAAACCTATCACTTTCAATTCAAGAACCAAAATAAAAGAAAGTCATAATTCCTACCCAAGTACCGCATGCACTAATATTTCTATGTAGTCAGTGATTTAGATAGGGCATTGAGCCACCCATGACTGTAGAAAAATACGGACATTGGTCGCAAATCTTATGAAACTATAAATGTATTAGCTAAAAATCCGAACAAATTCGCTTTTCTTTTTTCAAAATGCTTTATTTAATAAATAAAAACAAAAAGCAATTTTTTATATCTCATTTTTATACATACATATATGCATAGGTATTAAATGTATCGCTTTGAAATTTGATAGACGTAATCTGTGTACGCTTTTTATTATCCCGCCAAATTTCAATAAGATCAGATGATTAAATAAGGTTTTCCTATATATTCGCCTAGTAAGCATAATGAACTTCGAAATTCACCATGGTGTGGTGAAGTATACAAGAAGTATTTTCGTACTCACTTGTTCAAACTGTTTATCCTATTTGATTTGGCGAACTCTTTTCTTTACTTTGTCAAATACAATATTAAAACGAATTAACTGCGCTGGCGGGATTCAACTGACGTCACACGATACTCACAATGGTTCTTTTTCTTGCTCTTTCTCTATCTATGGTTCACACTGAAACTTGCTTGGCTATAGCAATCTTACTTTTTTCCACAATTTTAAGTACAACCGTGTAACAACACGAAATACTCATACGCTTCCCACACAGTATGAAACGATATTATCAGATTGTCGGAACGTTGGCAACGCATTGAAGAAGGCATCGGAGATCACTCAATATAATAGAGCTCAAACTCTAAGACTGGTTTTAATTATAAGTAGATAGAGTATAAAAATTGTCAGCCTACATTCACTAAGAAGTAAAGTCCACATACAAAAACTGCTGCCCATATCGAGTTTTAACCAAAGTTTTTAAGTAAATAATATTGATATACATAATTTTGCCATGAAGTGTCCATATTGCCGTAAATTTAAAAAAAACGGACTAGTTCTGTAACAGAAAAAAATTGCGGTGTCACGGAACAAACGGAAATAGCGTAGCTGTTTAGTTATACTATGCCTTTTCAATTGATTTTCAATGTATACTGCTGCCCACTCATTTCCCTTTCTTTTCACACCATCGATCACGCCAACTACTTATGTAACAACGGCACATTCTGCTCCTTAGGTGCCGTATCTTTCATTTTATGCAGAACATTGAACGAGCATATGCAATGCAAGGAAAGCGATAAACGAAGAGAGCTATGCAAACGTCAATTGCATATGTTTCCTGCTATGTCAGGTGTGCCCTCTTCTTTCCTTTCTCTCCTCATTATTATTAAAAGCTAAGCTTTTGTTTAGCTTCACTTCGTACATTTATTTGTTTCAAATGCTTTGAAGTATAAACTTTCACTTAAAACTTAAGACAAATAGAACGCTTTGATTTAATTATTGTCATTGTACATTTTTATTTATTAATACTAAAATCAGACTTAAGTAAATTTCTCTTTACATTATCTACATATTAGACACGATGATTGTCTATTCATATAAAGTGTGAAATAATATTATCACTTTGTCTGAACGATTTTAAAGAAGGCATCGTAGACCCCATAAATTCCTTATATTCTTATCCAGCTTGACGAGAAGCTGTAGCTATCAGTCAGTCTGTTTGTCTAGTAGTTGCTCTACATTGAATGGCGATCAATATTTAAGATATCCAGCTGAAAATCGACACATTATGATACTGCAGTCAAATAGAGTATCCAAATTGACATGCCTTGCCGAGTTTTTGGGATAACCCACATGCAAATCACCCACACACTATTGCCTTTTTGTATGAAAAACTATTTTATTGCAATCAATATTAATTTTTAAATTGATATAGTAGCTTCTTATGAACAGACGCTTCACATATATATTAACAGATGTGATTTCCACACTTTTTGCGGTTGCACCATACAAACCAGGCGCCCAGTTTGGACTAATTATAATTATTGCAGTCAATATTAACTTAAAATTCCATTTGGTGGCGCTTCTATTGGACGGAAGCTTCACATAGTATATATAAATGGGCTAGTCCCGCTCACTTTTAGCGGTAGCTCCCGTACAAACTCGCCACCTACTTTTCATATTTTGTATCAAAATCTTTGAATTACAGCTAAAATCAATTTGAAATTCGATATGGTGACTTCTTATGGACTGAAGCTTTACATAGTAGTTATTGAGTGTGTCATGTCTACTATTAGCGGTGGTCTCCATAAAAACCAACCGTCCACTTTGTGGTTTTTACTGGTAAGTTCTATTATTTTACGAGTCAACCACATTAAAAAATGTTTGAAATCTTCAAATTATTACTAGAGTATTAAAAGACTAGACAGTAATTTGTTAGATGCTTGTGAAGAATATTAAAGCGTCAGTTCTACCGAAATTAACGTTTTCTCGAATAGCCGATATCAATTTATAAATTAATATGGTGGCTTCTTATGAACGGATATGTAAGGCAAATATATCAACGGATTTTATCTTCCCACTTTTTGGGGTACCCCACATACAAACGATCCCCGCCCACCTTGAAATTTTGTATGGAAAACCTTTTTTAATGCAGCCAATATCGACCTGAAATCTGACATGGAATTTCTTCTAAACGGACGATTTATATATATAAGTATATATCAATGGATGTGATTTCCCACTTGTAAGCAACCTCTATAAAAACCTACCACACACTTATAAACGAAGGTTTCGCCCACTTTTAAAGAAAACACCCGTATTTTTCTTGATAACTGCTAGGTATTAAGTTTTAAACTTCTATATGAAATTACGAAATTACGAGATTTTCTACAAATTGTTTTACAAATTTTTCGCCTTCTTTAAAATCATTTCAGAGCATTGAAAAAAGCAGTAACTGCAAAAACATAGCGCCAAATAATTCCACACACCACTAAGATAGGCGCCGCGCATTAAAAAATTTCCCACATCCTGACCGCTGATGAAGTAAACGTTGGAGAAAGCGGCCGGTATAAAAAGTTGCGTTGCAAGAAGCGCGTACAAACGCTGCGCGCCCACCGCACCAAAGATTTGTAGACGGGCTGGCGTTACATAAGTCTTAAACATTTTCTCAGCGACTAGACAAAAAAAATTGAGTACGCTCCAAATAAGTACGTACGTATAGCAACCGTGCCAAACGAAGACAAAACTAAAAGTCGCAGCGGAGGCAAACACTTTCATACGGGTTGATGAATTTTTGCCGCATAGCTCAGCGTAGATGTGTTCGAAAAGAAATTCATAGAGTCCCTCATCAAAGAATTTCCACATATCCGAGTAGAAATGTATACGGCCAATGCAACGTGGACGCCGCGGTGCATCTAGGCAATCAAAGCGTGCAAATGCTATGCCCAGACCGTATGTGACAACATAGTATAAAAAGAAAAACTGACCCATGAAGTAACCGGCAGCATGTTGCCAGAACACGGAGCCAATTAATGCAACGCCGGCGACATCACGACCCATATAGTGTATATAGAAATAGTGTAAGGCGAGCTGCATGAACAGCCACCAGCCACTCACCCGTAGCAATTGCCAAATGAGTATCTTAATGCGCTTTACAATATCAGACGGCACGGATTGCTCCTGACTAGAGAGAAAGCGTCTGTAACTGACGAAGGGCCCATACGCAAGGCAGGGAAAGTATAGTGTATAGCTCAGGAACAGTTTCCGCTGTACCGCTGCTTTAGTGTTGATCTGCGTTAGACTGTAACTACAACAACGCAGCAGACTCCACGAGATGATGATTAACAGCGTAAAGTACTCCGTGTAACCGAGATATTGGTATGTCAAATTGCTGCTTTTCAATACGTTGATTACGACCATCCATGCAGCAGTTAGCAGCCAAATGCAACGCTTGGAACGAAATTGCGCGGCAACGTAGTAAGTGGCCAGCAGCAAAGCGAATACTAAAACTGAGATTAGCTTCAGACTGATGAGCAGTGCCAGCACACAGACCAGCACGTGTCCATAGTTTAGCAGGTCGGGCCATTTTAGGCTTGCAACTGTGCTGACCACAGCGTGCAACAGATACCACTGCCAGCTGGAGCGCACGAAGCCGGTAAAATTTTCCAATTCGTCGTTGCTGTCATCGCGTGGCCGCGCCAGCAGTGTCCAGCCTTCGGCGAATTGGAACTGGGACACTTGAAGTATCTGCTCGCGAAGTGCATATATCTTGTATAATCCGACAACTATGTACACTATATATACTGAGAAATAGAGACCAATTTCACAGGACAACCAAAACGATTTGCGCATCATTTTGTTATCATTGCGTTGGGACTGTTGATATCGTAGCGATATATCGATATTTTTTGGTAGGTGTTACGATACTTATGGTTTTTATCAGTTTGCAACAACGCACAGTGGTTCGGTTGCCGAAAACATATAGCAAAAATCAAATTCCCGTTTTTCTGTTTGTGCAAAATGATAATTTTTCACATTTATAATTGTTTAATTTAACAATATCTCTACAATTTATATTTTTCGAGTTTATAGTTTGGTTTGTCGAGTTTATCAAAGTTAAAAAAGCAAGAACACAAAAAATGCGATTTAAAGGCAACTTTCAACTGGCGTTTTTTTTTTCATAATCAATTATACTACGAGAAACAGAAACATTTTTTCTTTCGATATTTTCACGTCAGGACCACTAAATTGTAGTGTGTGCGACTACAAGAAAATAAACTGATGTATTTTTAGCTCTAATTTAAAAGTTTTTTGTTGCAACATTCTCCGTACATTAGATGCTCGGCTATCCATAGTGACTTACTGATTCCAATTGTCAAAGAGTAAATTGTAAGAGTCTGATACAATACCAGATGAATTGTAACTAGAATATCAGAACAACCAATATGTGTTGTATCTATTAGAAACAGTCTGCACATGTTCAGACTGAAGCACCTCCACCCCCTATATCGCCTCTCAAAAGCTCAGAAAAGCCACGCTGTTCTTAGTTATTACATTTTTTTTATTTTTAATTTTTATTAATCTTTATTTTTGTCCAAATCAATTCAATTTTTAAACGAATATATGTATTGAAATTCACAGCTAGTTTGAAAAAAATGGTGAATTAATCAAGAGTTGTAGTTATTACTGCTCGTTCGAATTGACATTTTTTACCAAAAACTTACTAAAGACGCGTTTTTAAAACTGTTGAAATGGTTTGACACTTTGACAGATTATTGTAACAGCGATGGAACTGGATATAAAATTGTTGAAAATGTACACGTCGAATTATATGCTTATGGGTCGAATTGATTTCCTTAAAGTTACAATTTAAGTCTCAAAAACATGAAAAATTTTAGCACAAAAGATAAAAGTTTATTTCGGTTCAATCAAAACACCAGTACCAATTCTATGAAAATTCGGCGACAGTCAAAAGGACGGACTTAGCTAGATTGACTCGTCTCGACGAACTGATCGAATATAGAATATATATATATATATATATATATATATATATATATATATATATATATATATATATATATATATATATATATATATTTATATATATACTTTAGGGGTGGGTCTATGATGCCTCCTTTTTTAATGCGAATGATATAAAAAACTGTGAAAAGTATAAAAATACATTTTTTTTACTTTGACCACTTATGGATAATTATAAGACTATCTATCCTCCTTCGTCAAAGTGCTGTTGTGCCAAGCAAATGACTAAAGTAATTGAATTTTTTTGGGTGAGTTTGAGCTTATTTTTCGCTATCAAGAGTGACACTTCGTTATTTTAAAATATCATAGACCAAAAGAAAGTGCTCAGTAAAAATTGGCATTATATTTTACAGCACTGTTAAGTTTGTATCTTTGAATCAGTTTTCTCTATGGTAACCCATTTCCCTACTCTGTAATTTCATCATTTTAAAGAGATTAAGCAATATATATATTCACAATATCGTGTTATGAAAATTTCAAAATAAGCAACAACAAAATGCATTTTCATACATTAACTTCGAACTAAACTATTATTTGTAAAATTTAAAGCTAAGTTATTGCTATGGTCTATTAGTCTTTTTATATATCTCTTACTAATTACTATAATCTTTAACCAAAGGTATTTTCAAATCATAATGGATTTCTGCATTTGTCACGAACCAGGGCCCATTGACAATGGCTCTAAGCGCTTTATTCTGATATCGCTATAAAAAATAGGGTTTGAATCCTGGGACATTAGAAGATATATAATTAGTGAAGCTAAATTCGACATTTTTAAACGTAGCCATCAACACTTTTAAAGGCCAATGTGGGGAATGTTCTTTCAGATTACTGAAATCAGCAATAGTAGGCACTGAAATAAATGCAAAACTGATGATTGGCTAAAAAACCACGTTTCCGCCTCAGTCCCAAGGATTCCAATGAGCCAATTCTCTCCAGAAAATGCCACTAGAAAGAGAATATTCCAGCCGAAAATGTTTTTAGAAGAAAAATAGCTTTCGCAACACAGCGGCAGCACACTTTTTAGGCGATGTTGCTATTATGCTGGCAGATTTTCAAACCCTGACAAAAATACATGCGTCTTTTTTTCAAGCATAATTTAAAATTATCAATATATCGATACTTTTTCGTTCAAGAATAATGAACACCGGAACTAAACATTTTTGAGCTTTTACAACACGTTCACACTTTACGTTCACAACACTGAACATTTTTTGTATTTATATAAACAAAAATTAAAAAATTTAAGCAAATTTTTAGGAATTCACGATCTTCGACTACTATGACACTAAGAGAAATTTTCAAAAAGTACAGTGTGACTATTGTGATGGTGCCCGCAATTATTGGTATACATTACGGTTGGCAGCAAATGCAGAGCAACAGGAAACTAGTTACGGAGGCGGAGCAAATCGAGCTGCCACCGCTTAAGGTAAAAAACTTCTAGCCTAAACACGAAGGCACATTAAATTAATTAAAACTAAAATTGCAGCTGGCAAAGTATCTACTGAATAGAGTCTCCGGCAATGCACATGACGCGGCGGACAAAACGCCGGCAGATGTTAAATAAATGCCTACAACAACGGTGGCCCACACACTAAACCCGTAATTGGCGAAACTGTATATGTATACTATATATAAGAAGTTGTATATAGAATTTTTAACTTAAAAAGCTAATAGCTTAAAATTACTTTTAAAGTACATACAGATAAATATAAACTGTAAACTGTTATTGAGTGTCAAAAGAAGTTGAAGATGATGTACAATTTATTGCGTCAACGTTGAGTTTACGGAGAGTTGATCCAGTTGTGCATTGAAGAGCACAGTCACTGATGAGCTTCTCGGCAATAATACGTTGCGTATGATTCATTGTACGTAATTTGCTAGCCACATTTACGCCTATGGCATCGTACTCGTCCTCGGAACGATGTGTGGGCGCTGGTGCTGTTGTCGTGGTATACGCCGTAGAGCTGCCGAACAGCGGCTGCAAATGTTCCCGCGCAATTTGTATTGTCGGCATTTGTTGTATTGTCGTTTGACCGGCTGCGACAGCTTGTTGTTGCAACTGCTGTTGAAGTTGGTGCTGATGTTCGAGCGAACTTACGGCCTGCAAGCAAACAAACGTTTTGAAATGTTGATGTATATTTTTTTGTTAACCCATTCGATTCCATTGTACTCGTTTTGGTACAAAAAAATAAAGGGTAATTTTAAAATGCTGTATTAGGTCAATGCATCAATATTCGCCGCAAATGTAGGTAGCAAGCAGAAAGAGGTGTGGCAGACGCTTAAAGTATATGTACATATATTCTTGGTCAGCATCGGAAGACGAGTTTTTATAGGATTTTCTGTATGACCGTCATTTTGAACGAACAGATTTTGGAGACTATAAGAGATAGAGACTTTAGAGCCTAATCTTCCGCCTTCAGATAACTAGCATTAAATAAACATGCCAATCCCCACTTTAAGGAGTAGACCCCAAAACAAATCTGCGCCCATTTCTTTGGTTTTGTATGCAAATTTTAATGGTTTTGAGGTTTATTACGCTAGAAAAAGTTTGTGTACCCAACGTAAATACATATAATATATATATATATATAAATACATAGGTAGAGATAGCACCTCTATAAGGTGTAGTCCAGTCCTCATACAAACTTGAGCTCCATTTTTAAATAAAATGAAATTTACCTTCAAAATTATCAAAAAATGTTTATATATAGCCCCAATTCCGACAAATTTAAGGGGTAGCCCCTTGCAGACATGCCCCTCATTTCATAGTTTTTTGTTTAATTTCTACTTTATTGTAATTTCAAATCAATTCTAATAAAAAATACGGATATGCTCAGATCGGACCACTAAAGAATATAGTCTATGGTTCATATTTATAAGGAACCTTTAACAAGGTACAGGATATATCGAAGTCGAGCACACTCAACAGCACCTCTGGGTAAGCTTAACTATTGGTATACTGGCTTGGTTACAATGGGATTATTCATGGACAATTTTTTAATATATTTTAATTATTTGATATATATCTATTCTAATCTTTCTATGATAAAAGATTTTATAACCTTGTTACTGCTACTGGCTATGTGAATATGGGAGCCTAAAGTCATTTTGATTTCGTTGCCCTGGCACCAAGACAGGGATTAGAAAGAAAGAGAGGAATAGAACAAATTACGTATTCACAAGTGACAGTAAGGAAGATATTCTAAACGCTTAAAAGAAAAAAAAAAAAACAAAGTTAACAGTATGAATAACTTCAAAGTGGTCTGAAAGAGCCATGAATATGAAACTGACAAGCAAACTTTTTATTGGATGATGTTAAATTTGAAATTAATTCTGGTTTGGTAGACAAAATTCAATTATTCAGAAGTTTTTTAAATGATTTTCGATGCTATAACTATACAGTTGATCAACGAACAAACAGCGAACTATGCTTTACAACTTAAGAAGAATGATTTCCACTTCAATGTAAAGGATCTAAATGTGTTCCAAGATAAATATGATTTGTTGTGAGTGAGACTTTACTTACGAAACTACAAGTACTCTACTTGTTCAATAGTGTCAACCCAGGCGACAAATACACATACAGCAGGTTCTACAGGTTCCAATTGACAGAAACGTATTCAAAATAATTCAAATAAAATGGTGGTTTCTGAACTGTGCTTAGAGAGAGAGAGAGAGAGAGAGAAAGAGATGATAAAGATTTTTCATACCCGTTTTTAACGAAATAATCTAAATAATCTAAACATGCCAGACAAAAAAAAAATATATATATACAAATATATATCCAGCACTCAGACGTTGTTTTATAAATACTTTTGGACCAGCTAAAACCTAAGCCGAACTCTACATTACCCCATCGCGTCAGGCATAGCCCTCAGGGCGGATTTGTTTTCTAATCTTGTGTGGTTATGGAAACTTTTTTATATTATTAAAGAAACCACACGTGATAGGGTAAAATTAACTACATGTTAAGAACATGGTATGGGCACCGTATAAAACAAGCATATTAAAAATTAAATAAATTTTGAATCAAGTGCTGGTTGAACCCAAGTCGTTTGGATACTAGGCTGTTCGCTGGACAACTGACCTATCGATACCTCATATATTTGCTGATACATATAAGTATACAATTTATACAATATCTGCTAATATTGTTTGGATTCACTTTTTGTATGTCTTTGATCAATTTCAAAACAATTATTAATTTAACATGAGTAATTACTTTAATTCAAACATTTTCAATACAACAAAATAAATAATTTTTGTATGGAAGCTGTACCTTCTAGTGTATAAATCGTGTTTATTTTTGAACCTGTGTTGTTTCTGGTTATAAAAAGTCTCCATACCAACTTTCAAACCAATATATCAAAGATTGAAGGAATGGGGCGGTCAGTAACCAACTTATTATGGCATCCGATGCTACCTTTAAGGCGTTGCAAACATTGTGACTAAATTTTAATACTATACTTCACACTCCGTATGAAGAGTATAATAAATTTGGCAGCTAATGGGTTAATTGGATTTTTGAAAATTTTGAATAGATATTGGCTTAGAAGTACCTGTTGTATTTCACGTTGTGAGTTACTGTCCAGCGAGGTGATCTCGAGCACTTTTACTGCAGTGTGCTGTGTATGTGGATCTGTTGCCGACTGTTGGTTGTTGTGTGTCTGGAAGTTTAATTATTTTATTTATTATATCAAATAAAAGCTATAATTTACGTCACGTAGGTCCAGCGAGAGGGTATAAATAATACCGGCCACGGATTCATATATATGTATGTCAATGTACTTTATATTAGTACCGTTCCCGGGTTTCTCTCTCGACGGCCGTGACTGCATAGTACTTACATGTACCAATTGCGACGTATGTGAATGTTGCGACTGCTGTTCCTCGTTTTTAATCAACGAAACACATTCCGCATTCGTACTTAGTGTTATGGTGCCCAGCGTTTCACCCTGCGTGGTGACCACCGCCTCCACGGGCGCACCATGTTGCTCCATTTGTTGTATGGCGGTTTGTTGTTGCTCTTGTACATGTTGCGGTTCGTCTTCGAATTCCATGGAATCATCATCTTCAAACGTGAGCGCCAATTCACGTTTTGGTAATTTTGACTCGGATATACGTTTGGGTTTCTGATCCGCTATAAACAATAGTTTATCATAATACCATAGACGCGTCTCGTAATTATTTTTATTACTAGTTTTACGAAATTCCCGACGAAATGCCGAACGCAATGAATTTATTTTACGTACGACCATCGCACGATCTGGATTCGGTTCAACTTCTTTGAGTTTTTCAACCAATTTATCGTAGGACTTGTTGCGTTCGCCATGATTCGAATAATCCGGATGATGTGGTTTCCAGAGACATTCTTCTTTTTGATATAGATCTATGAAATCACCAAGCCAATGACGCGAATACGACCGTAGGTCATTGAGCTGGCTGGTGTTCATTATTTTATATGAAATTTGCATACGCGTTTTAAATTTTTTATGTTGCAGCAGCAGCAGTGTGCGTTATGTTTTATAACAAATTTTTATTTCAATTGTTTGTTTTTTTTTTTAATTGTGGTAAACAAAAACAAAAAATCACAAGCAACAAATTTTTTATGTGCTTCCAACTCACTGCGTTCGCGTCAAACTCATACATATACATACAATACACGACACGTTTGGGTTTCGGTTGTGTGTGAACGAAATAGCTTGCTGTTGCACTATTAGTGCGAAGCGTTCGGCATGCATGCAGTGTTGCATTTTACTTGGCAAGTGGTCAGCCTTATGCCAAGTGGACAGCGCGTGTATAGCCCCGTTAAAAGTTTGGCTGCTGCGCATCAAATCAGTCCGCAATGGGCTTGTTAGAGTGCGAACGCAACGTTAAAATCGGCTCGTAACATTAATTTTTGTTTGCATACAAATACTGCCGTCGTACTGCAGGCTGATTTTTGTTTTTTTAAAAGTAATATTGTTTATTAATTAAATTGTTTCTTATTTGTGCTATTAAACGCTTTTTTAATTTGTTGAATTGACGCGCTCGTGTGTGTGTTATTGTGTTAAACAGTTGCAACCACCCACACCCAACCCAAAATCAAACACTCCCTCCCCCCAAACACCAAGAACAACAATTGACAAGTGTAAATAAGCAAACGTTGCCAAAAAGCAGGTAATATTAGTATTTTATATATATATATTGAATACTAGTATTTATACATTAATTATATAATTCGCCTTCGAAAACTTCTACGAAATTCGTACTATAAAGGCAAATGTGCGATAAATAAGCATTGTGTGTTCTGTGTGCCCTGTACCACATGTGTTTGTGAGAGTGTGTGTGCGTGCGTGTGCGTGTAGGTTTGAAATCAAAACAGATACGCAAAAATAAAAACAACAACAAAAGATAACTTGGTTGTACGCAAGGTGTATAAATACACCTTGGTTGTACGGTGTAAAAGAAGACAAGTGCCAAAGAACGAATGAAAGGAGCAATAGTTTGTGCGAAAGAGACGATGTGTGTGTGTGTTTTTTTGCCAATTAGATCATAACAAAGGCTGACTACACACGACGTCTTTTACTCAGGTTCCAAACACACACACACACACACACACACACGTCAAAGCAGATTTCCGGAAAAATTTTAAAAAGCAATAAACAAAAATACACCTGTTCTGGCTGTTCCGAAAAAAATACTTGAATTTATCTGAGTTAATAAGGCGTTAATTCACTGTGATTATCGCTTTTTATTTGCATAACTGTAGCAAATTTGTCTTTGTGTCTGTTTTTATACACTACACAAAGAGTGTGAACAGTATTATAATTTAGTCACAATGTTTGTAACGCCTTAGAGAATGCATCGGAGACCAAAACTGTAGTCCGAAAATCTGGACTGAACTAAAAAATAACGGGGCACATTTTTTACGTGGCATAGCAACTGCTTTGCACTCGTGTGAATTGATCCCCTCTAGACGACTGGTGACTCCAAGAAGTACATATATTCGTGATCAGCCTAACAAGACGAGTCGATCTAGCCATGTTCGTCTGTCTGCGCGTTCCTCCCAGTCCTACTGCCTCAAACTTTCAAGAATAACTTTGAAAGTTGAAATAGAGACTTAAAACCAGAAACAAAACACAGTTTCAAATATGACCAGAAGGTATAGCTCCCATACAAAAAAATATATTGTATTTGTTTTGTTGTGTTGAACATGTTTGAATTAAGAAAATGCAATCCCATTGATCCCCTTCATCCTCTAGACAACTGGAGGCTCCAAGAAGTACATAAATATTGATATATTCGTGATTAGCCTAACAAGACGGATCGATCTAGCCATGTTCGTCTGTTTGTGCGATCTTCCCAGTCCTACTACCTCAATCTTTAGAAAATCGTTTGAAAGTTGCTATTGAGACTTTTGTAACCAGAAGCAAAACAGTTTTAAATATCACCAGAAGGTATAGCTCCCATACAAAAATATTTTGCATTTGTTTTGTTGTGTTGAACATGTTTGAATTAAGGAAACTATATATGTTAAAATAATATTTTTTTTTAAATTAGTCACCTATATATACAAAAGGTGAATCCAATATTGATATGTTTAAATTGTACATTTGTATCAGCAATGAATTGTGGCATCGATAGCTCATTTGTCTAGCGAGCTTTCTAATATTGCAGATTACCTACATTCAATACCCGCTCGATCCAAAATTTCCTTAAATTAAGCATCCGTTGTCGTGCAAAAAGAGCCAAGTGTGAAGCGTATTAAAGTTTTCGTTCCACCGAAATAAACGTTTGTTTTTTTCTTGTTATTAGATAAAATAAAAAAAAAAAACTGCTAGACAATAAAACGTTGTGCATAACTATAGCAAAATTGTAACTTGTGTCTTTGGTCACCTTGTATTACTATTTAAAACTACATGTGTAAAAAATCATTCGCTAGTCATTCAAATAAAGTTCAATAAATAATTTTGCAAATGGGTGCAAAGTCCGCACGAAGACAAGTTCTCTGAACACAAATATGTACATATCTGCTATACTTTCTCGTGAAAAACTCGCAAACAAATTTGTCTAGTTGGAAACCAAAGTCTCTTAGAAACCTTGAAAATACTCACAAACAAACAACAACATTCGTGAAAACTAGAGATGGACTACATTTTTTCAATAGCTTCATTTTGCTTGAGGAGAGAGAGAGAGTCAATAATTAAACAATATACAATAGCACCTTTAAATACCATATATGGTTAATAAATACCTAAAATATCTCAGAACTATTCGAATGGTCAAAAGTTACTCACGTAGTTCTATTTACGTAAATAAATGTAGAGCGTTTGTTTTCAACCGTCAAGTTTATTAAGATACCGCTTAGAATGTACGCATTTCACAAAAAATTCGATAAGGGGGCGGTGGGATTGTATGGTGGCTACCCTTTAAAGTGGGCGTGGCATTTTTTTCGAGAAGTTTTACATTCACCGGTACCGTACCGGTATACCGAAACTAAAATCCAAGCACCGTACCGAATACCGAAATAAACTGAAACCGGTATTGAAGCTTACACCGAAACACACTATTCGGTACGTACCAAAAGCGGAATATTAGAACATATACTCGTATATCCGATACTGATTATGTAGGGTTTCAGTTATGCAATTCTACTTTAGTTTTTAAATTCCTCCAAAAAGCAATAGAAAAATTTATTGGCCGTCTACATTGTACGATTTTAAACGTTGCACTATTTTCTTTACGAAGATTAAGGTCTACACGAATGATCCAAAAACGATTCCAGCCTTGAAACGAAACATTACCTCGTTTATTCGGGTCATTTCGGTCTCAATTTTCTAAAATGTCATCGGAAATGTGACCAAAGAGTCGAGTTCCTACTTGACAGTTATGAATTTATCCGGCATATAATTATTCATAAAAATCCCTTTGATTGATTTTCGTAATCAAAAAAATATTTGTAAAAATTCGTATCCGTTTGGGATTATTTAAATACATACATGTCTAAATAAAACATGTTTTAGTTTCAAATATGTACAAAATTCAAGCTCAACGAACATTTAAAAAAAATAAAAAACTCATTTGATATTGCTGGTACATTTCGTGGCACAATCCATTTTTAGTAGTGGATCTTACTTTTCCGGTGATCTTTACATATGACCAAAGCTCATCCAGCAGTATAATATAGCTGCTGAGATGGAACAAATTTTGATTCCTTTATATGGCGGGAGCATAGTACTGCCATGTTTCCAGTGTGTCCTTTGCATATGTATCAAATCTCATACATTTCCGTCAAAGAGTGGCTGCAATATGACAAATTTGGTTTTACTCATATGGGAGCGTGTCACCGTCCATTTTGTCAGGCTATCTACGCAATTTATATATTATTGTTTTGTTTTTTTTTTAGTTGAACGTTTTAAATTTTACATGGCCTAAATGTTTTAAATATCTTCACACAATCGTTCTAGAACGTCACGGTACTTAAATTAAAACTTAAAACCATTTATAATTCACATATAGTTTTTACATAATCTTCAACTGATTTATTACTTATCCTCAGTGCGTAAATCGCACTTAAAGAGCTGGGTTAGAAAAATTAACTTTAGTCAGCTAATACTTTAAGAGATAATGGGGGTTCAAATTGGAAGAAGAAATTTGTTGTTAGTTTTTATTGCTGAAATGTAAAAAAATCCATCTCAAGTCTCATCACTAATGAAAAAAAGTAAAGTCACAACATGAACAATAACAATAATAACAACAACAACAACTAAAATCCCAACAACAAAAATTGCTTAACGAACTTGTTTACGTTCATCAGCCGGCAACATTTTATGTTAGCGCAGTGGTCAGCAGCAGCATTAATTGCGGACGGGGAGAGAAGAAATGAAAAGAGAGCAAACATTTGATCTCGAAGTGTGCACGTTTCCATATACACTCTACGCCGTGTTCCCCTTTGCGACGCACGTCTACGCTGTGTTTTGCGTCGTTTTGTGTGAATGCAATTTATTTGACCCCGGACAATTTTCGCTATTTTTAGTGCGACAAGGAGCTTATTACGCATTTGTTCGCGTATTTATTGCTTTACTACTATTTACATACTACTTCTAGCTCTATATAAGTACATAAATACAAATTAATATGTACATATGTATGTACATGTGTAAATACAGTCTCGGTCATTTGACTAGTCCACAGCCAATATAATTTTTAAAAGTTATTTATCTTCCAAACGAATGTTTTCATAAAATTTTTAAACATTTAAAATTTGTTTTAGTTTTTGAATAAAGGGTATACCATTAACAATGCCCAAACTTGAAAATAGAATTAAACAAAAAGTATTTTACCAAAATTCAATCGGAAACCTTTATTTGACGGAAAATTTTATGTCATCTAAGATTTAAACAAGATACCATTCGAATAGCCATCGCGGCTCTTCTTACACTGGCTGAACCTATTGCGCTAAAATTGTATGACCCTATGGGTCATTTCGGTCAGCTACTCGGATGTTGGCTTCGAGAGATCGTTCAAAGTTTCGGAACCGTTGTTGCAAACCAGCGATTTAAAGTCACCTCAAAGTAAATAATCCAGTGCCAGTTGTGTGGACCACTTCACTGTTAATTTCTATCTTCAACGATGGTCGTTAGTCTTCAGTTCTTGTGCCAACACGAACTTTTACGAATGCAGACCAAAATCCAATCGCAAAATTCATCAGGTTATCATGGTAGATAAGCCGAGTTCTGGGGAACGGCGAGGAACAGATAAATTTTCGCCAGCTTCAACAATGGCTGCGACAGCTACCATATTTTCTTCACTACACTTTTCTCTTTTCTACACGTGACTCAATCTTATCCACTAAACGACGTTTAGCTCGTTCATTATGTGCATGGTACCGTTTGAGTTTGGAAAATCGAACCACAATTTTGATAATAATATTGTATAATCAATTGTTGTTGCAGCGTGATTTATTCATGAGAAATGACAAACCTTACAGAACACAATTGACGCTATATGTCAGGTGCCGTCAAAGTACTACGGACGCCCCATTTTCTAACATATTTTGGTCTGTCGAGACTGTATAGGTGCTTTATCATACTGAATAGAACATGAAATCTTCCAAATATACTCAGAACCAATTGAAACCATTTTATAGAATTGAGTTTTAAAAATTAACTTCCGGTTAGTTGTTTATAATTTTTAAGTCGTAAATGTCATATGAAGAGATGGATCGCTATACCAAAACGCCACTCGTATATTCCACTTTGTAGGCTTAACTGTATAAGAAAGATCATGTCGTGGACCGCTTTCTTAGGCAATAAAGGGTTGTATTACTGTTGTGTAGAAAGAGAATAAAATAAATTTTAGTTTAAAATCAAGTCTTTGTGTGTGTTATCGTTTATTTGGAAAATATGGGGCTCTATTCAAGTGAACTGGAATGTTGGTGTGTAATATTCATTTTATAACTATTGAAATGCACAATTGCCTTCGTTTATTCTGTACTACATTCTATTTGTGGCTTTTGTGTAGTATTGCAATTTAGCGTTTATTCATATTACGTACGTATACAAATTAATACGGCTCACGTTATATGTACATTTAAAGTAACTATTTCTGCTACTCTTACAATGTAATTTCTGTAGATTTTTTTTTAATATCAGATAATTTTGTATCTGTTGAATAAATTAAAGATACAATTCCTTTAAAAATCGTTCTAGAGCGACGATTTGCTTATGAAAATTTATCACTGGTGCATACCTTAGTTATTATTTCAGAGAAATTTAATTACTGATCTTCGGCATCTTGGTAATTTTGTGAATAAACACAATTACGTTGGTTCTAAAGATACATATACCTTCTGATCAAAAAATAACCGGAATTTCTAATGTAAACGCACGTCGCTTGAGATATTTGTGAAATAAATGCTTTGTTGTGGTGGATACTGTCATGTAACAATACAACAGAACGATATTCAGACTGTCAGATGTTTCATGCGAAATAACTTTCCAAAGAAGCTAGTACTATTTGGTGCATTTAGCAAATTTTTAAGTTTGTCAATCTTGAACAAACTGCATAACTAAGACAGTTTCAAAATTTTAAAGAAAGGCTACGTCTCGTCTATGTCAAAAACTCAGGCAACGTGTTGGGCGTCTATTAACCTCTTCCAAAAAATGAAAAATTATGCTTGAAAATCGTCAGGGAGATATCAGCCGACCTTGGGGTATCGTTTGCATCGAAGCAAAGCAATATGCACGATATTTTCGGCGAGAGACGAATTTTAACGCGTCTTGTGCCGAGATTGCTTTAAATTTTGCAGATATTTTCATCTTATACAACCAATCCTCATCTCAACTTGATCAAAACAACATTAATGTCATTCTGCAAGCTCCGTATTGATTTGACATGGTGCCATGTGAAATCGTTTTGACTCAACTGGGTAGAAAAAAAAATGATAATTCGCAGAGGGCTCTGAAAGCTATTCCAAAATTGAGCCTATAAATAGTTTCGAAGAGTGGAAAAATTCTGGGTATATATGCATGTATTTCATCTAATGGGAAACGTTTTCGTATTATTAGTAATTAAAGAAGGGTTGTTCAATAGGTACATACAAACAGAATGCAAGAGCATTATTCTTAGATTTTATATACTTCTCTGAAATGACTAGATAGAACGTGTATATATGTACATACTAGACTAGCTTACCGTTGTGCTCTTTAACGCTGTGGTTTTTTATATCTAGTAAAAAAAAGTTTTAATTTTGTAATTATCTGTTTTTTTTTAGAATTCTGTTTGAGAGCTACCTGGGACGTGAACCCGCTCACTCTTATACACCAAATACCATTCTCTACCTTAAATAGTTCCCAAGATTATTTGTTTTAATTCTTGTTCGGTGGCTAGATTGATTCATCTTACAAAGTGGTCGCAAAAGAAACAGTGCTTTTTAAAAATATCTGTTTTTGGCGCCATCTATTGGTACATCTACATGCGTTGGAAAGGTACATCCTTCACTGACATCTTGTAAATTGTTTTATGACAATCGGACCACTACAAGCGAAGTTATCGCGCTAAAAGTGACAATATCTTTCGGGCAACGGTAGAAAAATGCGCCACCAGAAAAAGCTATTTTTAAAAAGTCTTGTTTCTTTTGCGTCAGACCTTGTATTAGCTGATCAATATTGCATATATTTTAATATTTTTCCGGTGGAAGTATTTTTTTCTATACACATACGAACAAAATCTCTGTTTTTAGTCTAAAATTTTTTGTAACCGGTCTAGAAATTCCAGAGTTTACCACAGGATAAAAAACACAGAAGCTGTCTGTCTTTATAATAAAACTAGCTCGTAGCCGGCGTTTTTTTGCACCTTCCCATGCCACTCCTTCCCCCAAAATTCCTAACCCGGCAAACGTTGTTTTGCCTTTTGTAGTTGTACTTTTACCACAACTTCCAATTTTGGATAAAACGAACGATTTTAAATATTAAGATACTATTATAATAATATGTACATGTTTATCTTATCATAAAGCGAAGATAAAGACACAAATTTATCTCAAACAAATCGCATGCTAACAAAAGCTACAAAATTTAAGGCTATTAATAAATACATATTTTCAATTTGCCGTGAAATGTGAAAAGTTTTCTTCTAATTTAAAATGTTAAAAGAAAATCGAATAGAACTGAAAAAAAGTTTTACTCTTGCGATGCCGACTATATAATACTCTTCACAGCGACGAAGAGTATTTTGAAGGAAAAGAAATGAAATGCGTTGCCTTAACTGAGTACATTTTGGACACAAAACTTTTAAGAATACTATTACAAATAAGATATTTTTTGACAACACGGACTTTTATATAACTGTATCTAATAAAATTGATCGATATGCTTATTATTGTGTTCTATTGGAACAACTGTGGGTTTACTAAATATGTGTATCTTCAATATTTTGGTAGTTATAGACACTTTTTAACGATATTAAAACGGTTAAGAGTAAATATCAATATTGATCAATATTATATCAATATTTTACTTTATAGGGCCACCGTCTACATCTCTACAGCTAAGACATTTTGAGACATACTTTTAGCAATGCGACACCTAGAGAGTCTATACCGCACACAGCCAGACATGTTTATATCGATCCGTCTCTTAATGTGGTCTTTGACCTCTTTTGTTAAATTATGTTACCTTATGAAATTTCAACAAACAGAATATACTCTTCTGGTCACATACTATATTTGTGTGCAGGGTATAAATGAATCTGGAAATTTGCCATTTGTTTAAAAAAAGAAAAACTTAAAGTCAAGGTGCACACGTGTAGCGAGTTTTATTTTCCTTATTTATTTTAAATATGCAAATACTTATGTATTAGACATTTATAGATTTACTAAGCAATTTGCTAGTTTGGCGATAACAAATTCATATGTATATGGTACAATTATATATTTGTAGATTGCTATTTATTGATTATAGTTATTAGCACGCGTTGATATAACACATGAAATATATTTAGAATTCAAAGCTCCACGCAAATCCATAACTTGTACTATATAAAGTGTTGGTTTAAATTGCTGCAACTTCATATTAATGTATAGACTATAGTAGCAAACAGCTAAATAATTGTTTCAAAATTTTCCAAGTTCATTAAATTGAATTGCAAATTTAATAATTATAACATTATTTCTTATCTCTCGCGTTTTGGGTATTAATCACAACATAAACAAGTATTTAAATAAAAGAAAAAACACGGTATTTCAATTCGGTATCAGCTGCACAAAGTACAAAACTTTTTACTGACAGAACAGATAGAGCTGAGTGCGTATTTCGAATGATTCCCGCAAATTTATGAAAAAATATTTATGTTTTCAAACGCTTTTAACTTTGATATTTGGAACTTGATTTTGATCCACTTCAAAGCATTCAATTAAGTTGCATTTTGAAATGCACGTTTGGACTCGATGTGACTTTTGATTGTGAAATCAGAATATCGGAATAGAAATGGTGGCTACAATCTAAAATTATACCGAGGTTTAAATTATTTACAAGTAAATCAAGATAAAATCTCAAATGTATGTAGGTTTGTTTATTTAATATATTAAAAGTTAAAAAAACAGAAAACACGTTTACTTCGGCTGAACCGAGGCTCTAATACCATTTACACGAACTTTTAAATAGTATTGTAAAACATAAAAGTGGGGGTTTAAATTGGGGCTACCTCAAGAAGTGGTCTGTACACGCCCACTAGTAGATGTGTATGAAACGATGTAGTAGATGTGTAAGATGCCGCCATATCGAATAATATTGACGTTTTCCATGCAAAAGTAAAAAAGTGAGCTGTGTGTTTATATGGGACTACCTCAAAAAGTGGGCGGGACACGCCCATTTGTATATGTATATGAAGCTGTTGTCCACTAAAATCCACTAAATCGAATTTCAAGCTAATATTGATTTAAATGAAGATTTTGTTTTCATAAAAACAAACAAAATTGCGCGGTGGTTTTGTATGGGGCTACCACAAAAAGTCGGCGGGCCACGACCATTAGTCTATGCATGTTAAGCGGCTGTCCATAAAAAGGCACCACATTGTATTTCAACCTGATATTGACTTAAATAAAAAAGTTTTCATACAAAAAGTCAACAGTGGGCAGTAGGTTTGTATGGGGGCTATCCCAAAAAGTGGGATATCCACGCCCGTTAGTCTATGTATGTTAACCGACTGACCATAAAAAGGCACCACATTGCATTTCAACCTAATATTGACTTTAATAAAGAAGTTTTCATACAAAAAGTCAAAAGTGGGCAGTAGGTTTGTATGGGGGCTACACCAAATAGTATGCGGGTCCCACCCATTAATGTATATGTCAAGCATCCGTAAATTAGAAGTTACCATATCAATTATTAAGTTGATATTGACTACAATAAAATAGTTTATGTGGTCTACGTTGCCTCCTTTAATGCGTTACAAACTATCAGACAAACTGATAATACCATTTCACATGTTGTTGTACTGTTCACGATACAAAATTTCGTGCCCACCGCTGGTTCAAAGAACCGTTAATTTTATTTGTAGTCATATTATAAATTAATAACACTAAGGTCAGATGAGTAATAAATTGCAGCCAAATTGTCTGCAGGGTATCTCGTAATCATATGCTAAAAAACACTATAGATTAGTAGATAGAGCGTATCTTGAAGCGTCTTCATATATTTTGATATATAAGGTATCGTTAGATTCGTCTTGATTATGGTAGTGACATCGGGTTTAATATTTTAATATATTACTTCAGTTTCCACATATATAGTATATGTTGTTATGCAGAAGACCCGATAATGTATGTATTCATGATCAAAAACAATTTCGCTATGTCCGGCTCTGTAGAAGTCTGTCGGAGCGAAAAATTCTCTGACTAGAGAAAACTTAGAGAACCTAAACTCTCTAGGTACCACACTGCTACAAGTGTAGCTTGAATTTTCATAACTCACAACCGCAATATTAAAAAAAAAACATATGCAGTTCGGATTGATTTGGTTTTGAAGTAATTTGGATGCGCTGAACACGAAATTATACAAATTTTTTTTCATTTGGTTCATTCATCTAGTTAGCGGTATATTTTTCTTTGTGTGATTAATTCAAACTAGTAGTTTTTCATTGTTTCTATCATAAACGTTTTTTTGTTCTATCTTGGTATGCTTAGTATTGTTTAAACTATCGACTAAAAATAAAAACAATTCGGGATATTAAAATCATTTATTTTTGTAAAAAAATACTCAAATGACAAAAATACTCAAATGAAAACCATCAAAAAAATTGCTTAGAAAATGGAATTGGATTGCCTGCCTTGCCGTACACTATAGGCTCTAAATTAAATAAAATTATACATCCAAAAACACAAATATACCGTTATCTTAGTGAATGGTCCAAATGAAAACAGTAAGTATTTCGTATTCAGAGTACCCAAACTACTTAATTTTTTTCTGTAAACTAGTAATATAGTGTCGAAACTCAAAATTTGGAGACAATTTAAGGGTATAATATAGTCGAACACCTCGACTATATGTCTTACTTGTTTTTATTTGTATAGATTATAAGTTACACGTGTTTATATGTAGGAAGTCATTAAAATAAATTATTTTATTTGTTTATATTTATTTATTTATTTTTTTTTTTTTTTGTCCATATTTATAATCTTTCTTCAGAAACTATGTAAATTGTAAAAATGTTTCTGTTTCATTGACATTCATTGGTAACTAACTAACTTTGGAAAGAACAATATGTATTTAACTTATCTAGAAGAGTTTGACTTGAATTTGTGACTAATCCGAAACGAAAAATTATGTGCTGTCAGTTGCTCTCTATAAATATTGCGCGATTTACAATAAATAATTTGACATTTATTAATTTTATATATTATATTAATTTTTTTTTTTCAAAAGAATTATTAAAAAATGTAGAATTCATTTTGAATGATTTAAATTCAATTCAAACTTTTTTCAAAAGGTATCATTGAAAAGAACCTAATTCAAATCCCTAATGATTGGCTCAAAATTGAATCATTCCTTTACAGCTCTGATTACTACACATACTAAATCTGAAGAATGTTAAAGCTAAACGAGACTGTCTAGAGGTTTTTTGTTTTTATTAACGATATTAAGTTAAGTTACTACTGCAGTCAAGCAAAAAATAAATACGTATATCTGCTATGGGGCTCGTCTTATCAATCATAATTTTTTTTTCATCGAAAATGCTTTGCTTTGATTAGGTGCAAAACACAAAAGTGTCTACATATGTACTAATTTTCTGCTACTGTTCTGCCGGCACTTTTTCTACTACTACTACACGATACTATAAGCATGACGATGAAGAACTAAATGCTTATCGCAGCATATGATAAGGTTGAAGACTTAACGCTTATCAAAGACACACTAAAAATTTGGGCTAAAGTCAAAATAGAGTTTATCAACTCGCCGGCGGAGTAAAGTCGACTTTCAAGGGCTGTCGAACTTAGTGAGCAATTCTGTTTCTTTTTTTTCGCAATCAATTAATTTATTTCTATTTAGTATATATACACAGTATATTTGTATATTTGCATATATTTAATTGGAATTTCAATTTTGATTATAGTTTGAAATGAGCCGCCTGCTCGAGAAGCCAAACATTGCCATGTCCATAACGTCGACAACAAATAGTCAATTATCGAATTCAGTCAGTACAGCAGCCGCGACAGCAACAACCTCACAGCCAGCACACACGACGACAACGACGACGAATGTCACATCCAGAGAACACGTCGACGGTACACAGCAGTTAGCGGAGTGCGCACAAATGTCGACCTCAGAGCCGGTTGTGACGACACTTGCGTCAGGATCTGCAGCACTGAAAACACATGAACCCACCAAAGTCATTCGCTCCGCCGAACCATCGGAAGGTAAGCTAATATGGCATACTTACATATGTATGTATCTTAAAATGTTTAATTATTTATTGAGTTTATACTTTCCTCTCACAGTTAGAAACAAAATCGATGAGGTGATCGTGAGTCTGATAGCTGGTGCCGCCGCCGGTGCGCTGGCGAAGACAACAATTGCGCCGCTAGATCGCACGAAAATCAATTTTCAGATACGCAAAGATGTCAAGTACACGTTTCGCGCGGCTGTCGGTTATTTGCAGGAAATCTACGCCAAGGAGGGCGTCCTAGCGCTGTGGCGTGGAAATTCGGCCACTATGGCGCGTATTGTGCCTTATGCTGCTATACAATTCACATCACACGAACAATGGCGTCGCATATTGAAAGTGGATCAGAATGGCACCAAGTAAGTCAGTTTTTTTGTTTGTTTTTCTATTAACTGTCTAATAATAATTTACTTTGAATGCGGTTAGCACTAAGGGTCGCCGATTTATAGCGGGCTCGCTGGCTGGCATCACTTCACAATCGCTTACCTATCCTCTGGATCTGGCAAGAGCACGCATGGCTGTGACGGACAAATATACTGGCTACAGGTTAGTTGTGTTTACTAATTCGCCCATCACTTCACTCAGTATAGAGAAATAGTCGTCCAAAAGTGTAAAAAGTTGGCAGGCAGAGGAGAGAATTATTTTTCTTCTATACTACATAAATTAGTTCGATTTCGATTAGATCTTTCAGACAGAACTGCTATCTAGTACCAGGGATATAGACGTTTAACTAACCAATACCCTGGATTTTTTATGGGTATCTGTTCTCGGGCACTTCGATTGATTTTAATTATTGAATATATGGCGTAACCCACACACAAACATTTCCCATTTCTAGTTTTTGTATAAATTTTTAAAACTTATATTCTTTTACCTTGTGTACTGAGCAAAGTTGGTATCAATCCCTTAAATGTTTAATTTAATTGAATAGACAACTAAATTTTTAGTTGACTAAATTAACATTTTTCATTTTTATTCATGACTAAAGTTCAGCGCAAACCTAACAAGAAGTTTAAGATCAGAAAAACATATTAAACAAGAAAAAACCTTAACTTCGATTTAACCAAAGCTCTAATACCATTCTCACACACGGGAGGGGGGGCAGGTTTTAAATAAGGGCCACCCCAAAAAGTGATGGAGATGCTATAAGATGCCACCATATCGAATTTCAAGTTGATATTGACGTTTTTCATACAGATGCATAAAACTGAGTTGTGGGTTTGTATGGGACTACCTCAAAAAGTGGGCGGGACACGTGATTTTGTATATGTACATAAAGCGGTTGTCCACTAAAATCCACCAAATCGAATTTCAAGTTAAAATTGATTTAAATAAAGAATTTTTACTAAAAGAAAAAATACAACAGTGCGCGTTGGATTTGTATGGTGGCTGCCCCAAAAAGTGGGCGGATTACGTCCATTAATTTATGTATGTTAAGCGATTGTCCATTAAAAGACACCACATTTCAAACTAATACTGACTAATGAAAAAGTTTTTCTTACAAAAACACAAAAGTGGGCAGTAGGTTTGTGTGGGGGCTACATCAAGAAGTGGTCGTAGCTGGTCAATCTTGTTATTCTATTGAACTGCAATAAAATGAAGTGTATGTGCCAATTTTCAACTAGATATCGAAAAAATTGGTGCCCAAAAAGTGCGCAACAACATCCAGACAGACGGACATGGCTAGACCGATTCGACTCGTCGAGCTGATCAAGAATTTATATATATACTTTATGGGGTCTACCATGCCTCTTTTAATGCGTTACAAACTGATAATACCATTTCACACTATCGTAAGTGTCACAGTAATCTCTTTCACCCCAATTCCGACCTGAATCAATTTCGTAGGTGTCACAGAAATCTCGTTTAGACCGTTTTTAAATCTCCAGCCTTTTGCTAGGTGAAATTTTTGATTGCATATATAAACTCATCAAATCATAAGGTAAAACTTTGTTTATGTGCTAGTTTAATGTATTTTCTTCGTAACTGTGTCTTAGGATTTAAACATTTAGCACATTTTATTATTTAATTTAAATTTAAAAAAAAATGTGTATTATTTGCTGAAAACCGACCAGGTCGGTTTACGCAACAACAACGAGTGAGTAAAGATTTCTGTGACACATCCGATAGTGCCATTGTGACTCAAAGTTTCTAACACCCAAAATGAGGAGTCAGAGACCCCGTAAAGTACATCGTGTTTTTAAGCGGTATATATAACTTATATAGAACTTTGAATTGAAATTAAAACGGACAAACATCGGAAGCTGAGTGGATATAGCCATGAGCAATGAGATCATAAGAGAGTTTAGATATTTCGACTCTCCTATTCCGTCTTCAGATAAAGTGTATAAAATGAACGTGCTAACCCCACCGTAAGGGATAGGCCCATACAAACTTGCTCTCGTTTTTTAGTTAATATACAATATGAAAACTTTTTGTGGTTCTTGTTAGTAATTAAGCTGCAAATGTAAAATTTAATGTATCTTACGTCAATCCTAAAATAATATTCCACATAGGTTCAAATTGGACCACTATAGCCCAAATACAAATATATGGTTCAAGTATAGAACCGCAGACAATGGTGTCTCGAGGTCAAATACACTCGACAGCATCGTTCTTTCTTCATATTATTTATGAAAAAATTGTTTTATGAACCATTCTACCATTCTGCTCATGGAAGTATGTAGGGTACAATACGAGGTGTGTACAAATGGTACGGTGACTTTTCAAATTTCGCGGGCAACGTACATTCGACTATCGATTTTTTTTTTGTTTTGTTGTGTTGGTACAGTTGTTTCGAACAAATGTTTAAAGTTTCAGCTATGTAGCATATTTGTGAGATTCATAACGGTTAGAAGTTTTTTGCGTGCTCGGTGATTTTCTGCTATCGAGCTCAGGAGCTATTGAATGACATCAACAACGATCCAGATTTGCTCGAAAGGGTCATAACTGGTGACGAAACATGGGTATATGGTTATGCCGTTAAAACCAGAGCCCAATCGTCCCAATGGAAGAGCCCAGGTGGGCCAAGACCGAAAAAAGCACGCCAAGTTCAATCAAATGTCAATGTCAACCGTGGCGTAGTGCTTCGAGGATTGGCAAAAGCGTTGGCACAAGTGTTTTGTATCTGAGGGGGATTACTTTGAAGGGGACAACATAATGCTAAAAATACAAAGTCACCTTACTTTTTGAGCATACCTCGTATAGTCGCACACTAATAATGAATTATATAAAATACTTATTGTTGTTGTAAATCTTTTCAGAACACTACGCCAAGTGTTTGTCAAAATCTGGGTGGAGGAGGGTCCACGCACACTTTATCGTGGCTACTGGGCGACAGTGCTGGGTGTGATACCCTATGCCGGCACATCGTTTTTCACCTATGAAACACTCAAACGCGAATATCACGGTAAAGTATATTCTTAAATAACAGTGAAAAGTTAGTTCTATAGTATATATTTTATATAACAGAAAGAATCGGAAGCACAAAACCAAATACTCTAGTCTCGTTAGCATTTGGCGCGGCTGCCGGTGCTGCTGGTCAGACCGCTAGCTATCCACTTGATATTGTGCGCAGGCGTATGCAGACAATGCGCGTCAATGTAGCTGCAAACGAGCGTTGCCCTACCATTCTGGAAACGCTTGTCAAGATCTACAAGTGAGTAGTTAAAACATTTATGCAAACAGTTCAAAGCCAAACATTTTAATTTATTTAATTTTTACAGGGAGGAGGGTATTAAGAACGGTTTTTACAAGGGCCTCAGCATGAACTGGATCAAGGGACCGATTGCCGTTGGCATTAGCTTCTCCACATATGATTTGATCAAGGAGTTACTAAGGGAACTTTTTCATTTAAAGCGCGGCAGGCACGACCATTAGTCGCTAGCGTATATTTTATTTTATTATTTTTTGTATAGGAAGCAAAAAAAGAAAGAAAATGGAAATTGTATGCGTATTAGTCCAGTTAAGGAGACTTTTCGTAAAATAATACGGTCATTTAAAATTTCTTAAAGTGAAAGTGTAATGGAGAAGATTTGGGCATAAGTTTTTAACAACGAGCTTAAATATTTTTATAAATTAATTGTGATTCTTTTTAATTATCTTGTTTCACACTATTTTTTTTTTAAATTTGTATTGCATAAACTTCCGTTTTAGATAGCTTTCCAAAGGCAACTCAAAGCTTCCATAATTTTTTTTCTTAAACTTGTTTTAAGTTCTACGGTTTTTTTTTTGTGTTAAGATATACAATTTGACCATTTTATTTTACGGATTATCAAACTCCAACCTAACTGGACTACATAAATTTTGTTAGATAGTTTTTAGTTGTTTTTAAAACAAAAGCTTAATTTTGTTACTCCTATCGCGTAAATAGTTCATTTTTATAAAGTTTATATTAATAAATAAGTCAACAGTGTGTATGAGTGCAAAACGATAAAGAGGAAAAATTCGTGAAACATAATAGATACAAATAAATAGATTTTGTATAATGTTGCATGTACATTTTTTCTACGTTACTTGTATCAAATGGCTCGATGAATTTTGTATGTAAAACTGTATTGTAATTAAGCACAAAGCGACAATAATTTTATTCTATATACGAAATACACATACACACAAGAGGTTTATTTAAGCAGCCTAATGCTAATTCTCGATGATACTTGTATTAAAAATGCCATGAATTTATCGCTAAATGTGTTAACAACAATACCATGTGTTTTTAGTTAATAAATATACTGGAAAATTTTTTGTTAAGTCTATATTTTAAATTTATGAAAAACTTTAAGTTGTTAAGGATGGTTAAGCATGTTGTGAATCGGTGTAGAAATGTAAATTTGAACGTCCATGTGCATTAAACAGTCGTGCAGTTTTGCACAAAATGCTGTTCAACAATTTTGTCATTGAGCCTATTTTGGTTTATATTTCGTAAGACGAGCTGATATAGACATGTCTGTCCGACCGTCTATTTGAACGAACAGATATCGGAGACTATAAGAGAGATAAATTTTAAGTTTCGGTATTTTGACTGTCAATTACACTCTTCAGATCAATAATATTAAAAGGGGTTAGGTAAGGTTATGATGGTTGAACTCCACATTGTCACTTAGGCCAGCATAGGCCCCTTGTGTGATACCATATATCTTCCTATTTTTAACGCAGCTACTCTAAGAATCACTCTGAGAACCACTTTGTAAATCTCTTTTTCCGAAATCTAGTTTAAGTTATTCAGGAAGGGACTCCCTACTAACGTCAGTCTCTTCCTACTGTGGGCCGGGCAGTGACATATCAAGTGCTCGAACGTCTGCTCCTCCTCGGCATTTCCGCAGCTTCTGCAGAAGATCCACGAGTTCAATCCTAGCCTTGTGGCATGTCTCCCTAAAATACATTGGCCTGTGAGGGCTCCTACAATACCAGCTATCTGATCTCTCTTGTTTTGGAGTAGTATTATTGTTTTTTTAAGGTTATATTTTGGCCAGTTGAGTCTTGAGATTCTACACGTGCCAAGGTTCCAACATCTATTGGTTGCTATACCGATCATCTCTGTTGAGATCTGTAGTTTACATGTAGCCATGCGTATACCTATTGTGGCCTTCCCTGGAAGGATATCAGCAGTGGTACCCTCTCTGGCTAGTCTGTCCGCTTCGCAATTTCCCTCTATATTTTGGGACCATGCACCCAGATGAGATGTATAATGTAGTGCTCGGCAATCTCGTTAAGAGATTTACTGCACTCCGTTTTGTAGTTTTGGTGTTGGAGCTGATGGAGTTCAGCGCTTTCAGGGCAGCCTGACTGTCCGAGAAGATAAACACATGCTCATGTGTATGTGAGTATGATCTTATTATATGCGTAACTTCCTGAATAGCTAGTATCTTCGCCTAATGGATTCTCTAATCCCCAGATCCGGTGAAAATACATCTCCTCCTAGCCGACCATCCAGCTTAGAGCCGTCTATAAAAATGTTTATAGTGCTTTCTCTATAGTGCGGAAGGTTTTCCCATTGTTGTCTATTGGGTATTATGACGTCATACTTTTACCGAAGTTAATGTTTGGTATGCAGTAATCTGTATTTGAAGGTAAATTTCCTTGTAATAGTAAGTGTCGAGTGTCCAAAGGAGCTACCAAGCCAAGCTGAAGATTCCCTCAGTCTAAGGGCTGTAACTATTGCCCTCTCTCGCAATGAGATCAAGTGGGATCAAATGGAGTATTACGTTTAGTGCTTCCGTCGGTGTGGTACGTAGAGCTCCACTAATACACAGTTCTGCACTCCTTTGCACCTTATGCATTTGCTTAACAGTAGAAGCCCTTTCTTGTGCCAGCCACCATACATATACTCCGTAGAGCAGAATGGGCCTAACTACTGCCGTGTATAACCAGTGGACGATAGATGGAGAGAAACCTCACCTTCTTCCAATAGAGAGTGATATATTTGCCTTCTTAATACTCTCTTCCGTGTTTTTGTTCCAGTTGAACTTACTATGCAGGATCACTCCTAGATATTTTGCGTGTTCGCTGATAGTAAGACTAATACTTTAATGGGTAGTCCTCATAATAATCCAGCAGCGCCATATTTAAGTTTTTGTGTGTACATTTGTTTGGTTTTGTTAATTACGCTAGAAACGCCTAATGGTGTATCTTACGTAAATCCAAATAATATAGTGGACCACTATAAGGGGTAGCACCCATACAAATTTGACCTCCACTTTTAAGTTTTTGTAAAGTATAATTTTTGGCTAGTAAAATTCATCACTTTTCGTAATCAATCAACGCGCCAATCTGCTGAAACCAGTAATCTTGCCAAAAAGTCGCGCATTATTTATCGTACATCGCACTCCGAAGGGCCCAATGGCTATTTTACAGAGAGTGCTTTATAAGAGTGCGATATAAAATCATTTTTTCAACAGTGTTGAATCTATAGCTCATTTATTATATTGGTAAATCGATGGCGGTGAAAATTATTTTGAAATTTACTTGTTCTAGCGCGGCATCTAGAGAGTCTATTGCGCAATTATGGTGTCTTCAAGGCTTAGGTCGCTTAGAATCATTCATTCTGACAGACGGACATAGAGGGATAGATCAACTAGTCTCATCGAAAAAATCACGGATATATGAAATTTTTGTGCTACCCACTCCACTTTTTTACTTAGTAAAATACATTTGGACATTTCATGCAATGCAATACCCTATTCATAAATAATTTAGTGCAGGGTGCAATAATAATTTGATGGAAGAATCCAGAACACCGGTATATGTTTTATTTCGCTCGCACTTACACATTGTCCGCTGTGTTGAAACATTTGCGAAAACATGGTAACACTTCAAGAGGGCTAAGGTATTGCCATACTTTGAGCAACCAGAAAGAAAGAAGAAAAACAACAACAGAATATAGAAAAGTTATTGCGCCGCGGACTTTTTTTTCAGTTGTTTATGTTTTGTTGTTGTGTGTGTGTGTGTGAATCAGTCAATCAAATCTGTGCTCTGCACACACCAAAGAGATAAAAGCGTTAACAAATTTGTATTAAGCTTATTGTTAATAATTACAAACATTTCCTAAAGGAATTAAACCAGAAGAGAAGAGAATAGCAAACAACAAAACCCCAAGTGAAGTAAGAGAGTGAGCGCGCAAGTGGTGGCGTCGGCAGACAGCTCAAAGAGGTAAGTTGCATTTGTTGCAAAATTTCGTTTATTAATTTACAACTGATTTTGAGTTATTATTAAACTAAATGTAGTAGTGAAATAGTATGAAAATCAAAAGTAATGCAGTACCCCAACCTCCCTCCTCCCTCCACCCGTAAACATTACACTAACAACAACAGGTGGTGCCATCTATTCGATGTCAGTAGCGCCATCTACATTATTGTACGTAATGGCGAGTAGCTGCATCTGCATCTTTTATTTCATTTCTAACGGCATTAACCGTTTAAGCAGAATTTGAACAAGTTGGCGCCAAATGTTTTAACCCTTTATAACTTATTTCTCTAAAATATAAGGTGTCTTTTTGTAGAGGTGTAGAGCTGTGAATTGTTTTAAAATACTGAGATTATATAATTTCAAACTATAAATTGGCATTATTAAAAAAGTAATTTTATGCCATTAGTGCTTAAATATAATTTGGGACATGTGGGCACCGCGGATGGCTGAGATGTGGCGCATTCTGGAAAATTTCGACCACTTTTTATTTAGAGTACACGAAAACGATGAATGGTTAATCGAATTAGTCACTCGAATGGACGATTATGTTGACCGTTAAATGAACGTAGCGCACGGCAGGCAACATTCGCAAACTTAACCACGATTCTCGAAATTTGTCTGACGAATTTATGATAGTTTCATCGCTGTCGGAAAATAGAAAATGGTAAAAACACCCTAAACTATGGTACAACAAATACTCTTTTTTTATAAGCGGTATAATGATTACACAATTTTTTAGTGCAAGATTTCTTGAATTTTTTCTTCTTAACTAGAAATCAAAAATCAAATTTCCGAAATACATGTGACAGGGAAATAGCAATAGAAAACACATGATGTTGTATAAGAGAGAATCATTAAACACATATGTATGAGAGAGAAGCACTATACGACACAAAATGATGTCGTACGTAAATAAGTAAGTATTCTTGTTTACGAGCGGAAATTACGCTAATTAACTTGACTAAGCTCAACTCCACTGTCTGTGTGCGGCAGTTGCTTTTGCAATATGAATTTCTTGATTAACGTCGTCTGTTTTTTAATATCGATAGTTTTCTACAGAAATATGTATTTCATATTACGATTTTATGCCTGTGAAAATAAATTTTGGAACCGAGGATTTAAACACTTACGGTTTTCACCCGGCAACGCTGGAGTTAAGTTCAGTTTTAAAATTTTTGATTTGGACTCCGAAACCACCCAACCGATAGATCTCAAATTGTTAGGCAATCTTCGGTATTGTTCAGAGAGTCTTTCTGTGAAGTTTGGTCGCTATTATCATATTTGCTTAGCCTACTCTGTAATATAGTACAAGCTGCTTGAAGAAAGCAAATTTGGATGCAGATCAAAGCATAGTATTAAACAAACTAAAAATTTATGAACATAGCAATCGGTTTTCCTTCATTTTCTAATTCTTTTTGTTTTCATTCCGCTATCTTCGGCACTGCTTGCTGCTCTCTGGAGTTGTGCCAAATTTTTAGTGCCCAAAAAACCTTTCAAGGTGGTAACACTAGATTTAAAAAAAAAAGAAGTGTATTCTCCAGATGATGATCTTAGATCAGTAATCAATTAATCAGTGATCAAATTGCAGCTATAGAAGAATTGAAGTTTTGCCCACTGTTTATTATATTTTTATTTTTTGATCATGGCTAAAGAAGTTTCATATTTTCAAATTAGTTCAGACTAGAGCACTAGCAAGCAAGCGCAGGCAAAAAAAATCACGGTCTAGCATGAAAATATACAATAAAACAAATGAATACCCTTTAAACCTTGGGTAAATGGCTATGATATGTTTATAGAAATGTTTACTACAGCAATAGGAGGCGTAACAGACTTAATCGAGTACATATACTCTGGATCATTATCAAAACTAATATCGATGTTATCGTGCTCATCAATTCGCATGAAACATATTTGAATGTCATATGTCAATCTTCGTTCTACAACTTATGATTGGATCTATACAGCCCTATTTCGGTTTTCACTATCGGGAATAGGTGGCTGAAGGTCATTTTACATTGAACTATATTTATAACATATTTTTCCCTTATGCGAAGCGGGAATAATAAGATCAATTTTCTGTTACACAAAAAATGTTTATCCGCAAAAACCCTACTGTTGTGAGCGTGTTAAATATACTTTCGTCAGAGGAAGGAATAAAAACATTTCAACAATACAAAAAATACAAAATTAAAAGAAGTCAATTTCACACAGGCAGTTGACAAAATACCAATAATTCGTGAAAAAATAGTATATCTGTAATTTTGCTGGTATTTAGTTTTTCTTTCAATTCATGGCATATTTGATGATTTTTAAATATCCCACCAACAATGCACGAAATAAAAAATTAAAATACTATTTGTATTATACGGTCTTTAAACGGACATTAAATTAGCAATCATTCGAATATTGTCTTTAATAAGAAAAAAAAAAAACATATTTTTATGACCCCACAGGGCAGTGTTCTGTGACCTGTCCTTTACACAATATTCACTGCCGATCTTCCTGTTGTCAGTGATGCTCAAGTAGCCACTTATGCTGATGATACAGCTATAATTGCATCTAAAGACACTGCGGCAGAAGTATCTCAAGATATTCAAAATGAAATAGTTGAAATAGAGCGATGGCTTAAGAAATTGAAAATAAATGTTAATACTGAGAAGTCGAAACATTTGCTCTGAGAAGAGGAGATTGTCCGTCAGTATTTTTAAATAATTCACAAATTCCTCATAGTGACTCCGCAAATTATCTTGGACTCGATATAAATCGGAGAGTAACTTGGAAAAGTCATATTAAAGGCAAGACAAAGAAACTCAACATAAAAACAAAAAAAAAAAAAATTTATTGGCTTAGTTTGGAGAACAAAGTTCGGCTTTACAAGGCTATTTTAAAGCCTGTGTGGACATATGCTATCCAATTATGGGGAACTGCAAGCCAATCAAATATTGAAATTCTTCAACGATATCAGTCCAAAACGCTTAGACTTATTGTTGACGCCCCCTGGTTTGTGGCTAATGACCAAATTCACAAAGATTTAAATATTCCATACATTAAAGATGAAATACGTAGAATAAGCACAAGGTATGTTGAGAAACTACATGATCATTTAAATGTTTTGGCAATAGGCCTTCTATATAATAGCGATACAACTCGAAGACTTAAAAGAAATCATGTGTTAGATTTACCTTTTAGAGATTAAATTTTGTATATATTGTAAATAAACTCTTAATTATAGAATTTTGAATATAATAGCTGTTCTCACTGGAGTACAGCTATTTCTGTTATATTATGAACTTTCAACTAATTTACATATTGTCTTATTGATAGATTGTAAATTAATAATAATAAAAAAAAATAAAGAAACATATTTTTATGACATACTGTACTGCCTGCTCTCTACTGGCAACCGTTTTGTAATACCTACAGAACGGTTATAATAAATAACTTTACCGATTGAATACCGGTTTGAAACTGGACTACCTGGTAGTGCCAATGCATTTGTGCGAATGAAAAAGCAATAGAATCTCACTGGTTGCCGACGAAACGACTGCGCTTCCGCACAAACAAATCGTAATTTTGACTCAAGCAAAGCGGTTCGTCGTCTGCAGCGAGTGTTAAGAGCGCGCATTAATTTTTTAACAGTCGAACTGAATGTGTAGAGGAATTCAAGCAACGGAGAAAAAATTTTTACAAATTAAAAGAAATAATTGCTATAAATTAATAATAAAGCACAGCGGTAGTGTGTGTGCGTAACACTTAATTAATAGCAAGTTGAGCTTAAGTGGCAATTTAGTGCTAAATAAAAGGCAACGAATTTAATGTGTGTGCAAATGTGTTAACTTGATATAAAAAAAAATTTTTGTTTTAAAAATATCGTACTAAACCGTCGTCATTGCCTTTGCTGCTTTGCCACTCGCTGTCGTCTAAGGCTACGGTTGATGTTCGTATACAATTCGAAATTTTGTTAGTGTGTGTGTGCGTGTTTAAAAATAAATCAGCAAATACTACATAACAAAAACAACAACAACAACAATAAGAAGAAGAAGAAAAAGAAGAAAAAAGGCTAAGGCAAGCGAAATCAGCCTGAACCAAGAAGAAGACGAAGAAGCTATGCTAAAGAAGAAGTTATAAAGAGAGCGGTTGGGAACATAAAACGATAATAAAAAAAAAGCAACAATCAACGTCGGCGAACGTACGCATACATACATAAATACATGTACAGCTATACCTTTGGCGTATTTTGGATATAAAGGTAAATACTAGCAACGTAAAAGAATCAATTTCAAATAAAACTAAACAAAAATTAATTTCATTTAAATATAAACAAAAAACGTAACGAATGTTGAAAATATAAAAGTGCATTTTTCCTTGCGTTAGTTGCGCCTCGCGCTGCATAGAGAAATTTGGTGTGTGCGTGGGCGTATTTCCTTTTCCTTTAGTTCTTTATTTCTTTTGCATGCGTATGTGTGTATATGTGTGTGCATGAGCGAGAGCGAGTGAGCGAAAGCATATTATATGTTTATGTATTTGTTTGCCACACTCCTTCAACCCAAACTGTTGCATGCAACAAATGAAAATAAAGCAGTAGAAAAAGTAAATTTGAAAGGATTTGTTGTTGTTTTTGTGTTGTGTTGCGTTAAATTGACTCGCGTCGTTTTGTTATCCTTGAGAAAATACAACGCAGAAAAATGCATACGCTTTATGTGTGTGTATGTGTATTTGTGTTTATTATATTCCTTTTTCTCGTTCTTTTTTTTTTTTTTTTTTTTTTGACAAGTCAACTGTTAAGGATGATATTTGCATATTAAATAATAATAAAATTTTACGACATTTCCAAGAATTCATTGTTTCAGTAATTTATGTTTATTTATATTTGAATATAATGCATTTATTCTATTTAAGTTTATTATTTTATTATCAATGACGCACAATGATACCACCCACATGCATCGAAAAATCATGTTATGAAGAAATTTGGCAAATGCATAATTAAGAGAATATTGAAATATAATATATGTACATACATACATTCATGCACATTTGCAACAACTAAAATTAGTGAGAAGCATGCATTCAAGGTATTCAAAGGTCAGACCATCTTTTTGTGGTAATTTACCACATTTGGTCTTTTTGCTTCAAGCAATTTTAATTATTTCTGTAAGGTTTTGTTCTTAAAGTGCATAAAATCTTTATTAGTCTTTATTACTGACAGATCAAAAAGTACCCGTAATTTGCCCTTCAAACGAAATAGGTTAATCTTTGAAATTTATTTTGTCTGCTTCAAAGTGATTTCCATTAGTTGAAATACACTTATTCCATCGATTCTTCCCATCTTCGAAACACTATTTACAGGTCGATTTTTGGTATAACTTGAAGAGCCCTCTGCGAATTATAAAGTTTTTACTCAATTGATCCAAAACGATTTTCGTGGAGTGATAACTTAAGTCGTGTGGTAGCAGAAAAAGTTACAACAGACCATGTCAGAACAATACAGAGCTTGCTGAATGACTTCAACGTTGTTTTTGATCAAATAGTTGCGTATACGATGAGGATATCTGCAAAACTTTTAAGCAATCTCGATACAAGTTGGGTTAAAATTCATCTCATCGAAACTATGCAACGAAACCCCAAGGTCGACTGTTATCTCCCTGATGTTTTGCAAGAATATTTCTTTATTTTTTTACGTTTTGGTCAGTTATAGAGATGGTGAAGAGACATGCAAAACGAGGCAAATCGTCAACCACAAACTGCAGCCCTATTTGAACTCTTTTTATTACTCTTCTACCTGTGTTTATGCCATTGACCACTTGTCAAATAATTTCTTTAAAGTTTTTATAGCTTTAAGCCATACTTCGCAAAAAAAAAAAAAAAACTTCAAAATTTGAAAAACATTCTAAAGTCTAACTTCTTTACCAAATTATTTCATCTGTACTACTATTTATACATGACTGTTGTACCAACTTTACTTACTCAGATGGCCGCACGTAGGAAAGCACATTATTCTGTGTAGTTTAGTGCGCACCGGCGCCAGTCGCTGGCAATCCGTAGCTTTTTCACATTATCATATACCCGAACTTGCCATCTTAAGCTCGGACGTCCTCTCTGTTGCCGACAACCAATTAAGTTCAGGTTTCCGTCGTAAACCTTTAGTGCTGGAGCTTCGGGGTTTAGCTGGAAGAGGTGACCAGCTTAGTGCAGCCGTTGAAATTTTATGTGCTGGACTATGTCAACCTCATATTACAGCTCGTGGTTCATACGGGTCCTAAACTCGACGCCAACCTTAAGAAAACCAAAAATCTTACGAAATATCTTTCTCGGTTCTACCAATCACATTTGTTCAATTTCACAATATCTCAAGTGATTTCGTTTAAATGAGAAATTCCGAGTATTTTTCTATCAGGACTACAATTTTTTTTTTTTTTAAGTCAATATACATGGCGCTACGCGAAGAGAATCTATTAAAAATTATGGAAAATATCATCAGTTTAACTAACTAAAAAAAAAAAAAAAAAACATCCCGCAGGAAGTCCACTAAATTAAATCTCTTATAATTCACAACTATTTTTTTTTTACTTTTGGGACATTTTTATATACACAACCGCTCACTTGAATAGGAACACTATTTTATTATAGTAATAACTATTCTTTTTATAATTAATAAAGATTTAACATCTATTTGGTCGAGTTGATTAAGGGTCGTTCTCGCGACTTACCGATAAAAAAGAAAATACGAAACGGCAAGATATGCTAAAGGCGGAATAATATTGAGTAGTGCTTTTCACGACATCACAATTATAATAAATCAATTTTGAGTAGCCCTGGAGAATATTTGAAGAGGTGGACAGTCCAATTGCAAAAACGTAAACCTATTAATATAATATGCACGTTTGCATTTAAAATTTTAATACAAAATATGCCAAGTTGGCAGGTCACTTTGCAAAAAATTCTGATAAATTTATAATACGAGTCGTGTCTGAAAAATATGAGCGGTTAAGTTATAGGCAAGTCATGAAAACGGCCCTAAAAGTGTTAGTGCGCTTGGCTTTAGATCTTAATGCCGTTTAAGAAACTAAACAGAAATGGGCCAATGTTTTAATGCAGAGTTGATTGAATACCGCACACTGAAAATCGCCTATAACTTAAGTTAGACGAAATAATATGTTTTGTGATCGAAAGCTAATAGTAAGATCTTACAAAAGTTGCAAATCTGAAAGATATATGTATATTTAATGTTATGGGAGTTAGAACTCATTATTATTATGTTGTTGTGATGAGAGATATTTTAAAGTTATATTGCGACGCCTACGACTATATTTCTCTATTTTATAATACAGAATATCAGAATATAAAGTATTGAGTTTACTATTAGCTTTGAACGCGTTAAAAAAAATAGTTTGCAAATATGTACATATGTATATACATATGTATGTATATATGTACGTATATATACGTATTTACTTTAATTTAAATATTAAAAAAAAAATTATTTTTTCAACAAATTTCAAAGTCAAAAATGTTTAGAGTTTTTGTAGAACCTTCAGAAGTCGCACATATAGAGCTATTAGCAGGCATAGGGAAAGAGAGAGTAAGATACATATACATAGATATATTCCTATTTGTTGTTGTTAGCGATTCTTGGAACGAATTGTAGAAAATAAAAGAATTTCAAACAGTCTCAAGCATATCAACAAGAACAACAACAACAAAAACCTCAGTCTAGTCAAGAGACAACAACAACAAAATGTATTAGCAACAGCGCCAAGCAAAGAAACCGGCAGCAGCAGCAACAATAACAACAACGACAACTACAAACATACATACATACATATATATATATATATATATATATATATATATATATATATATATATATATATATGTATATGTACATATATAACATTTCGCTCACGTTCATGTTTGGCTCTCATTCCTTTTACTTCACCACACGAACGAACAGTTTTCAAATAGAATTTTCTGCTTTTAACAGCAGCGACACCGGGACAGTGATTGTGACGGCGACTGCGACGGTTGCGCGTGAGCGTGATTCTGTGTTGCATGCATCCATCGTCGCATCATCCATTTTGGACAAATTACACTTGTCAATAGCGTCCGCCGCATACGCTTTAGGTTTTCGATTAAACACACACATATGTACATATGTATATGTGTATGTACGAGGTACGATTAAAAAATTGATCATTTTCTTATCGACTGCTCTAATGAGGGTTTATGTTTTTTGATTGTTTATATGTACAAGGTGTGTTCTGTGGAAATAATTGATAGCCAACCAAAATCCATGATCACCGTAAATTTCATCAGATCAGGCATAATTTTCATTAAAATTCATAATTCATAGAATTTCATATAACGCTGAAAGTTAAGTAAAATAAATAAGACGAGTACATCACCAAATTCCCCAGCACTGATGGTGAACGACACTGGATAAAATGCCGTATCTCGGTTTTATCCTTGACAGGAAACGGACTGTCGGCTGCCACATATAAGGGAGAGTTCACGTCTGTAAAGCAAGGATGAGGACTCTAAATCTAAATACCTGCATTTCATAGTTCTCATTTGGCGATATGGCATACAGTTGTATAGTATTTTGCCTCATACTCAAACCGTAAAAAGGTGCTAGTTCTGCAAAATTATGCTTTAAGACGAGTGCTTGGTTGCATCCGAGAAGTCCGAAATTTAGTACTTCATAGCAAATTGCGTCTATTGGGAGTTGAGGAAAAGATCTTACTAATTTTGACCAAACATTTGTTGTGTGCACGATTAGTTCCGCACATTTTAACCCAAATGTCAAGAAGTTTAGCCTCCTGAAAGTAAGGAAAATCATGAAAGTTTCGAACGTACTAGTTCCGTTTTTTGTGGGACACATCTTGTACGTATACCTAAATATTGTTTGGCACGCTCTGTAGCCTAAACTAAACGGCTTGATGGATTTTTGGATATATGTGTATTAGGAATCGTCTTGATTG
The DNA here is from genome assembly GCA_035044765.1 of Leucophenga montana. Classification (NCBI taxonomy): domain Eukaryota; kingdom Metazoa; phylum Arthropoda; class Insecta; order Diptera; family Drosophilidae; genus Leucophenga; species Leucophenga montana. The sequence continues at coordinate 475,961 of JAWNNQ010000887.1, read as the reverse complement.
TGGAAATGACATATGCGTTTCTAAAATTCCGCCAATTATTTCGATCATACCTCGTATGATCGAATTAGTCTTGGCCGCGCTAACGTCGCCAACTAACTCACACGCGCCTTTGTTACCCATTGTTTCGGCACAATGTCTCAGATAGCGATAATATAAGGTTGATAAAAAATTTGAGGTACTTCACTTGACTGGCATTCTTGTTCAGCTCATAAATGTTAAAAATGATTTCAATATACTTGTGTGTGTTAATATTTTGGGTTAAAAAGTTTGTTATTTTTTATAAAAAGGCATTAACATGAAAAAAGATTTCATTTACTATTTGTTACATAAAATTTTCTTATTATATATAGGAGAAAGGTCAGACACCTCATGTGTAGTGTATATATATATATATATATATATATATATATATATATATATACTATATATATATATATATATATATATATATATATATATATATATATATATATATATATATATATATATATATATATATATATATATTATATATATATATATGCTTGATCAGTTCGACAAGATAATATAGCCCGTTTTAGCCTCTTTAGAACAAATTTATCTCAACAATTTTCATCGCGATCTGAAACAACATCAATAAATTAGAAATTTTATCACGGCAGAATACGTAAGATAACTATACATCTTTTCAGCAGGAAATTAATAAGGATACTGGATAGCTACAAGGTACCTCTAGCGTACCACAAGAATAATTACTGTGATTGTAAATAGCAATGATGAGCGGTGCCAATCTGATGTGGAAAAAGCTGTAATTTTTGGCAGTCACTTGCATTCAGTTTTTCAACCTAAAGAAGTTAATAACACCCCTGCTGAAAATGAAGTCTTAAATTTTCTGGAGTTACTCTGTCATGCCAATTTCAAAATAAGACTTGCTGAAGTGGTTTCAGAAATTAAACGAATTAAAAACAAATATTCTCGCCTGGGTTTGATGAAATTGACGAATATAAACAAAAACGGGCCACCAAAAAAATACATCCATAACGCATTGCTGAGGATAGATTACTATCTAGATCAATGGAAATGCGCGGAGGCCATAATGTTCAGCAAATAAATGTGGTGGGTTTGGTGCTCTACACTATATTTACAGCTGATATGCTTGCAATCAGCAGATATGATACTGCAATCAGAGCAGCCAGCCAACTGCTGCTAAGCTTGATAGAGGCTTGGTTTGAGAAAAATGGGAATAAAGGTCAACGCACAAAAATCAACAAACCTAACCGTAGGATTACGTTGAAAGTACACAAAGTACATTGCTTAGTGCTAAATCGTAGATGAGCTTTGGAAAACAAGATTCTCCTGTAGAAAAGTAATGATAAAACCGATCTGGGTATACTTTAGGAAATACTTCAACGGTATCAAAACAAATAAATAAATTTTGTCAAGTGAGAAATAGGATAACCTAAAAGTATTTGGAAAGAGTAGTAATGGAAACGATCTGGCACGGAACCACATGTAAACCTTCTCGACAACAGGGAAACTGTCAGGCGGTTAAAAATGTTTTATATCCTCGACTTACTATCCAGATTTTCGGTACTTACATTTTTGGAGCTAATATATACCTGCATATTTTAGCTTTTGTCCATAGGACAGATTGTGCTTTCGGCATAATGTAAATGCCAGTTCCATGGGAATATTGGATACATTTAAAAATAATTATTTGACAAGTTTCTTTAAGGTTTATCGTTTAGTTTAACCTACATAACGCTATGTGTTTTAAATGTAAGAACTGTAGAGATTGTGTATATGCATTTTTATACATTTATTCTCTATAATAACTTTGTAACTACATTACTTTTAATTGTAACTACATTACATTTTGCTAAGACGCATTTCACATTTTAAATACAGTGCGATTATATTTACATAGATATATATATATACGAGTATGTACATAATAATATTATTAATTATATATTTCTTTATTGCTGGTTTGTTTTGTGCCTTATCAGCAACCTCTATATGTATTTCAAGCAAAAAGCAGACCGTGACTAAAGCAGAGAAATAGCAATATGCAGCAGACTTAACATAGAACTGATTAATTAATTGCTCTTTCGACAAATACTAGTACAAATGCATAAGTCCAAGTGTGAACGGACCTGAAACCAAGTTGTAGCTTAAAAAAAAATAATAGTCGGTGGAACGAGAACTGCACACGTGTAAAAGCGATAAGAAAAACACTTAAAGTAAGTTGAAATTATGCGATGTTTTCTTAGGTTTTTTATGCGAAAAAGAAGTAAAAGTATTTGGTGTGGAGTCGGTCTATATTATTTGTTTATTTCATGCACACTGGTTTTTCGAAACTGGTAACGGTTGCCACAAAAGTACATCTTGCGTGAATTTTGGGCCAAAATACAGATTTTTAATATAATACATATTGTACATTTATTCATAGATTAACCGGTATAATAGAGTGTGTTATGTTTTGTGAAAATTGACTCCACACCTTTGATGGCACATAAACACTTTTTTGTTAAAATTTTCCACGAGCGTTTTGCATAAATATGGCTGAATTTTGTTCGTACAGCGCACAATTTCCTTCTTAATGACGTGGGTGTATTTGTTCGCAAAACCTAAAAATGCTTCAAAAAAAAAACCCCAAAGAAATAATTCCAATGGCGTTAAATAGCAAGTGGTCAATTTTAAACACTAAAACAAAAAATTTCTCGGCCCGGAAATGACTCATGCAGTAATTGAAATGTTGCTCGAGCTGTTTTGCTAAATTCGCAACAAGCAAGGAAGGAGATATTGTGGATGCATTTCTTTTTCAACAATCACTTGTAGATTTTGTAAACCTCAAATGCAAAAATGTTGAAGATTGATGAAGCCAAAAATCTTGCATGACTTTTGGGACACCCCTTATGTTTAAATTAATAATTATTTTTTATGTACGTCTGACCGTCTGTTTGAATGAACAGATCTCAGGGACTATAAGATATATAAACTTCAAGTTTGCATATTTGGACTCTACTTGTCTTTCTTCATATAGTTGCTATTAAATATACACATCCAAGCCCGCTTTGAGGGTAGCCTCCATACAAATTAGCATCCATTTTGAAGTTATTGTATGATTATTTTTTTATTTTAGTTTTTCATCAATCAATATACTCTATGGTTCATATAAGGAGACTTAAATAAGGTACAGGATATCTCTAATAGAAACAAACTCGACTGTAGCGTTCTTCCGTGTTATATTGGAAAATATGTACGTACGAGTTATCAATGACAACTGGTATTTACAAAGAATGTTGAGCTACGGCGACAATTGTTTTGTGTTCTGCTACGACCTAGGATCAATCCGTGCAAATTTTGCTACATATATCATAGTTCTCGCTAAATAAAATATACATTACTAGGGGGCTCCGCCCCCTGCTCGCTTCGCTCGCCACCGCCAAAAAGGTTTTTCATACTAAAGTTTGAACCCAATTGAACAGTTATATGATATAGTAACCCGATTGACAAAATTTGGTCAAGATGTAAAATATAGTAAAACATTCACAATCTGTAAGTTTGGTTGAGATAGCTCGAAAACTAACAAAGTTTTTCATACGAAGCACTTTTCTCAATGTGTGAACTTTGAACTCCTTGCAAATTCGCCGTCTTATTGCACGATAAAATTGTCTCATAGATGTGTGAAAATTTCAGCCTCTTAGGTCTTATGGTTTAGGCTGTGCAATGATCAGTCAGTCAGTCAGTCAGTGAATGCAGACAAAGAATTTTATATATATTGATTAACACTTAACTTGTTGCTACTCTTTACTCATGTTTCGATAAAATTTGTTCAATATGTGTTTTGTTCATTGGAATTATACCGTAGCTATAAACATAGCAATAAACATAGAAAATCGTTATCAAACAACATGACTAATAAATTGGTGAGAGACTATGTGAAAACTATTGTGAATTATAAGTGTTATTAAGTTTTAAATGAAAGTTTATAATTTACAGAATTTTTGAAATAAGTAAATATGTGAAACTAAATAAAAGCTTTTAAAAACGATATCGAGTGAAAGGTAAAGAGAGGGTATAATAACTGACCTATGTAATGTTTGCATAATTCTCTTTGCCATGCTCTTTTTGCTGGCAGTGCATGTACTATAAGAGAAAGGCCTCAGAGAGCAGCATGAACCGTTGTTAGATTAATGCGTTGCACGGTCGATGATGGGTAGAGAATGGGAATGAGAGTTCAGCAGCATACATTCATGCTTGATTAGTGTGATTAATTCATAGCATTCACAAAAAGAGAGAATGCAAAATATTAGTAACAGAGCTAATTTTAATGTTTGGAAGTTCTTAACGGTTAACCATTTACTATGTAAAGCTATTTGGTACATTTTCCAAATAAGCCATGCAAGACGTTCTATAAAAAAGCATAAATTGCGTAAATATAGCTACGCTATTTCCGGGTGTCTCGTAACACCTCAACTTTGCATATTATTTAAAATATTCGTCGGATTTCTTTCATTCTAAGATCAAAAGTGCGCATATGTATGTATCTACAATGTTTACTAACAATATATACAAGCAGTCAAGAATAAGATTTTAAATAAAATGTATAATCGTCTGAAATAATAAAAATAAATTCGCAATCAGCCGCAACAGGCAAAAAAAAAAAAAACGACAACAACAGAAGTACTGAACATGGACAACAATGAGATTCAAGTGGCTATCGCCGCCCCCATTAGCATATGTATATGTACATATGTACATACACATTTAAATACAACCGCAAAATACCCTACACACACGTGTTGGCATTTAATTATCGCTATAACTGTAAATACAAAATACAAATACAATCATAATAGTATAAAAATGGTTTATTATATATTTTTAATCTTAGCCTTAAGTGGTTCTTATTAGTATTTGTTTGGGTTGATGTTGTGCATATAATCATTAATATGTATATATACATATATATGTATGTATGTAAATATAAAGCTAAGTTGAGAGTTTTGCATTTTGATAAAATACAAATGTACATATTGTATATGTACACGTACAGGGTTTTTGTTTGAGATGTTTCATTTTCCGACAGATTCAACTGTCATAAATTGGACAGATCTGCCAACGCTATTGTTATTTGTGCTCAGTTTTGTTTGTCATTTTATCATGAATAGATTAACGCCAGAACAACGCTTGCAAATTGTACAAATTTATTTCGAAGATCATGGTTCAGTTCGGGAATGTTACTGAGCGCTGTCCGTTTTATGGCCGACATAATGGTCCATTCGAGCGACTGATTCGATTAACAATGAATGGTTTTCGCACCATGTATACTCTAAATAAAAAGTGGTCGAAAAACTGCCCGAAATCTTGTCATATGTAATCTCAGTATTTTATTTCAAATCCAAAGTTATACATCTCTAAAAAGAAACACCCTATAATGTATATGTATTTTGCAATCAGGCTAATCGATGAAGTAAATATTTTGGTTTTTATTTGTTTTTGTTTATTAAATACGAATTAAATTTTATTTTTATTTTACGAGGAAATTTTAAATATTATAAAATTTTTGGTAATTTCTGCGTTTTATTATACCATTCACACATAGTGCGAAATGGTATTATCAGTTTGTCTGAAAGTTTGAAACGCATTAAAGTATATATATTCTTGATCAGCTTGACGAGACGAATCGATCTAGCCATGTCCGTCTGTCCGTCTATAGGTTGTTGCGCATTTGTTGGCGACTAATTTTTATGCTATCCAGTTGAAATGTTGCACGTATACTTCTTTTTATTCCAGTTTAATAGTGTCAAGATTGACCCGCCACGCCCCCTTTTTGGGATAGCCCCCATACAAACTCACCGCCCACTTTTGACTTTTTGTATGAAAAACATTTTTATTGCAGTTAATATCAACTTAATAATTGATATAGTAACTTAAAGTAGATGGATGCTTGACATATACATTAATGGGTGGGACCCGCCCATTATTTGGGCTAGCTCCCATACAAACCTACTGCCCACTTTTGACATTTTGTAGAAAAACTTTTTTATTAAAGTCAATATTAGGTTGAAATGCGATATGGTGCCTTTTAAGAGACAGTCGCTAAACATACATAGACAATTGGGCGTGGTCCGCCCACTTTTTGAGGTAGCTCCCATACGAACCCACCGTGCAATTTTATGTTTTTTATGAAAAAATCCTTCATTTAGATCAATATTAGTGTGAAATTTGATTTTGTGGATTTTAATGGACAACCGCTTCATATACATATACAAATGGGCTTGTCCCGCCCACTTTTTGAGGTAATCCCATATAAACCAACATTTTACTTTTATGCATTTGAATGCAACACGTCAATATCACTTGAAATTCGATATGGTGAACGTGTACTACCCAGTTTTTGGGGTAGCCCCTATTTAAACCCCTACTTTTATGTATTACAATACTATTTAAAGTTTCGTGTGAATGGTATTAGAGCTTCGGTTCAACCGGTGTTTTTAAGTATAATATGTCGAAATCTTTTTTGCTTGAGTTTTGTTTATCTCTCGGAATCCAAGGATAGTTTGCCAGCCTGCCTCGTTCATTCTATCGTAATTTCGAAATAAGTTAGAAATTGGCGTTTCAAGTTTTATTTTATAGATACTTTTTGCAAAAGATTAAATAAATATTGTGACTAAATTCATTTCGACGGTACTTTTTTTATACCTTTCACACACTGTGTGTTGAACGGAGTAACAAATTTACGAGGGGTCTAACAAAAGTCCGCTGAGTTGCTTGGTTAAAAAATTCAAATATATTTAAATTTAATAGATCCATCTGTCGAAAGACTACTTAAAATCGTGATTTTCTAGCTTCTCAATTTCTATATTAACAGCATCAATTGCCTTCTTTTTGTTACTATTTAAGTTTTATTTATGCTTTCAATCTTTCATGCTTAAATATGTAAACAAATTTTATTTCCATTTAAGTAAGAAATAATAGGTGTTGTACTATGATTAGAATCCCATGTTACGACAAAACTGCTACATTTTTGGTCTTTATCGTAAAGACGTCATACATAAAGTGATATACATACATATATATGAATGTGTGTATGTTATAGGTAAATATATATGTACATATTTATGTATTTAAGTACATATTGAGTTACTCAGCGTAAAAGTTGTGATGTGTTATTGACTGATAAGCAAGCTGTCCATTAAAGTTTCTTAGTTAAGCTATTAGTTGTACTCAATTATCAATACTAATAACTTAGTTCAAATGTCAATTCGTTTTGGATTTTTCCAAGCATTTAGATTTTTGCTTTGATTTGCAATTTTCTTGTTGCATTTTGAGGCTAAGCTTACATTCTGGAATTTTACTGCAGTTTCGTCATGGCTACTAATACCGGCTGACAGTCAACATCCTTAGCAGGTAGCAAACATGTCGCTCTTGCTATGTAGATACTTGTTGCCTCACGTGTTGCGCGTTGCTGTTTGTCACTTTAAATGGTCACTCTTAACCGTCCGACCATCATTATACACTGGCAATGCCAATTAACCTTTTCAAGCACCTACGTGCAAATATTTTTGTACGTCTTTGCATGATATAGATATATGTATGTACAATGTCCATACAGTGGTAGACAAAATTATAGTCCAAATAACTTAGATTATAATACAGAATATACAAATTGGAACATATTATAATGGGCTGTTTGTCCCAAACTTTAGTGTTTACGATATGGAACTGAAACTTAAAATGTTATAAATCCAATTAAAATCGAAAGCTATATTTCAATATATAGTGTAGTAGGTATAAAAAATAGTAGGTAATTATAAGTCAATGGCACCCAGCATTAGTTCGTGGAGGAAAATCACACTATAACACGTTCCGCGATGTTTTAATGTTAACTAAGTAATAAAGCGAAGCCTATCGCAATAGGAAGGTAGGCGACGTGTAGGATGCCAATTTATGTTTCGAAAAGCAAAGTGTAATTGATTTTGAACTGAGCTGTAGTGAATTTTATCTTTTTAAAAGTCTGTTCTGAGGGTTCCATACGCATGCAACACTACTATTGAAACGGGCGAACGAGGACAACATAAAGCAATTTAGTAGTGTATGGATCATAAAATTCGTTCGAACAACTCTTTGTTTAAGGATACTTAAGATGAAGATGGGGACTACCAATGGTTAACGAATATAGTAATAATTTGTATAATGGTTTATACAATGTTTTGGAATATTATTTCAGCTAGAAAATTGTCTTGACCTGGCGAAAAAACATGATTTTATCGTGTTAAAATATTAGAGAAGTTTTTCTTGTTGAACAATAGGTACAGAAACACTATTTGAGTGAAGTAGATTGTAAGGAAAGTGAGAATTCTTACTATACTTGGTAAATAGATTAGAAGAAAGTTTAAAATAATCAGAAACCGCCAAGTCGGTGTATTGTCATAAAGATGGAGTAAAGACGGAAACGTACCGAACTTGAGTTCGTTGAGTTAAAATAGTTTCATGAATCTCAATTACTTTTTGCAACTCATGGAGTTCCATAGTAAATGTTGTTAAATTCCATCACTCCGTTTAATCTGCTAAAGAATTTACAGGCATAAATATTTCTATTTGTTTTTCGTAGAAGCTTCACTTGTGGTTCGGCATAAAAGGATTAAACTATCGTCATACAAAGGATAAACCTATTACATACAATACAAACACACACACACATGATAACAAAAATAGAGATAGAATATACATGCGCTTCGCTATTATTTTGGTGACTGTCCCTCTCTCTCTGTTTGTAGTTGTTGTGATTATCGTGCGGTGAAATAGCAATAGCAACAAATGCATCAATGCGCAATAATATACAAAATTATTCATAGATTACGCTCGATTGAGTTGACCGGTGTCCATACACACGACAATAGTATATTTTAGTAAAAATTTTGATTAAAATATTTTTATTATTTATATGAGATTTAAGAAAAGAAGATATCAATAATTTTGTTTATCAGTGTACTCTTCCATTCGTTCTTAGTTTCTCTTCTGTGTTTTACTCTTCTTATACATGCAATATACGTACAAATATATTATTTATGCTAATTTCTTAAGTATTTATTTATTTGTGAATAAATTTTTATCTTTGCATCAGAGGAACGATTGCGATAGAGTGAAAGAGAGAGTGCGATGGAAGAAGTGAAGAAGCAAGAACCTCTTACATGCATTTGTAAATGTTTTAGTTGCTTACGTCAATTTGCACAGCGTATATATGTAACTACGTTTTTTGTTTTTATTTTTGTTGTTGTTGGTTGTATAATGGTTGCCGTTTCCGGCCGTATGCGGCAAATGCACTTTTGCTGCTGCTCTATTGTACAATGTCAAGTGCGTTTTTAGCGGCATTGCATGCTTTTCTGCTATTTTAATCATTAAATTAATAAGTTTTAGTTTCGCTCTGTCTCTCTCTCTCTCTTTAGTTTATTAAGAAAGCTTTACTTGCTCTACGTGGGTTGCCTTTTTAAATTGTATGGCTAATAATGAAATAAACAGTAGTTCATCATGCTTTATTGTTTTCCTAAATATTCTCCATGAAGTTCAATACACTTTTACAGGCGTTTTAACGAATTTTTGAAGCACTTTTTCCACTCAAAAGTGGATATCTTCAAAACGAGCTGTTTATAGGCTTTAACAGCTTTTTCAGGCCTCGGAAAACATTGACCTCGTAATTTATTATTGATGTGCAGGAACAAATAGCCTTTAATAGGTGTCGAAACAGCGCTGTAATGTGGATAATCCCTCAATTCGATATTTTGGTTGCTCTAAAACTCGCGATGTGTAAGAGCTCACACTGTCGTGGTAGTTGTTTTTCCTCAATTCTCCGTAAACATTTAGCAAACAAATATCGTTGTGTACCATTAAGAATTTACTGTTTTAATGAAACAGTTACGACATGACCAGTTTTCCCAAAAAAAAAAGAAAAAAAAAAGAGACCATTTGCTTAGAAGTGCTTCGTCCGCGAACCACTTTTGTTCGAATTGATTTGTCTTGGTACTTCCATAGAGTCGATTGCTCTTTTGTTTGAATCTATACATGGTTCGTCATCTGTTACGACGACGTGTTTTGAACCACCGCGGATGTAATTCTTCAAAATGTCTTTGCTTCAATCAATACGGGCCATTTTTTGCGGTATTGTCAAATCGTAGGGTATCCAACGCAAACAAATCTTCTTGACGGTCTAATATTCATGTTATATCTATATGCTGTAAGCTCAATCTCACGGTTTTTGACATGATGGTCTTGTATTATTATTTCGTGCACAGCATTGATAATGTCTGCTGGGACAACAACTGTTTTTGGATGACCATCTCTATATTCGCCTTTAAGTCATAAAACGTAATTTTTTATGGTACTTCATCGCTAAAAGAATCTGGATTGATGAGATACTCCACGTCGAAAGTCGTAGTAATTCATCGCACAACAATTTTCACGAATTAATCCGATTTTTTGGCCGTGATAAATTTTTCAAGATACTGTAATCAACACAAATAGTGCATATACAGCAAAACGTTCTGCGTATGTTTGTGCTAAAAAAATGTCAAACCTTTCAATGGAAATGTATGTCAGCTAGTAACTAATAACACTTAGGATTGCCCAGGCACACAATATATATGGCTGTCCTCGTACACTCTTCTTCAACTGCATGCGATAGGTCACTTTTACGTGCTGTAATTTAGCGAATTAATCATTGTCTAAAAATGCATTTGTTGTACTCATTTATATCTTGTTTATACACACAGTTGTTATTCTTATTGTCTATGTACATACATATAAATATTTTCTGTCATTGTTGTTGCGGTTAAAGCATCAAATGCTGGCATTATTTGTGTACTTATATAGTATATACATGTGTACATGTGTAGGTACATGTTGCACTGTGTGGGTTTTTATTTATTAGCGAGATAAATGTTCTCATTGCTGTTGTTGTTTTTGGTCTAATCAATTTTTTTTTGCACATTATGATGCATTTCTTATTGCATTTAACCCATTAAGTGAAACACTTAATTTCTCAACCGTCAGTAAAACAATAACTGGAGATTATCTGAGTCGAACAATCGATATACATACTTTTGATTATTTTGGTTTGCTTAGCAGAGTCTCATTGCTTCTTTTTTTTTACAGCGTTGCCACACTTTGAGTTGTGATTTATCATTCACATATTTACCAGCTCGATATTTTAACAGGCATATGAAAAATCAATAATTATAACCACCGGCTCTTTTACAGTTTGTAAAATTGTTGTGCCAGACACTGAGAAACCGTTACACCAACTAACTGGCAGTTACCTGGTGCAATTTTGACATTCACTGTGAAATTCTTTTACTTCTTTACATTAGAGATTCTTTCTCGCAGCCTCTCGACATCGGACTTTTTATTTTCGAGTATGATTTTATGCTTTTCGTGTAGAGCTACCTGCTTGTATTCATTTTAAGTTGAAATTAGTTTAAGCGTGTTGATTTTTTTTTTTTCTTAAATATTTAAAATCATGTAAAATTCATATAATCATTGCCAAATTATATTGCAAAATCCTTCCGAAAGTGAAAACCAGATTAGAGTTGTATGTTATGTTTCGTTATTTTCCATCTACAATGTAGTGTACAATAAAAAAGTGTGCTCCTTGTCTAGATTTCAATACGAATAATTTAATCAGCTTCGGTTTTAGAAAGATTTTGCGATTTAATTTCAATTCACGTTAAGAATGTGAATTTCATATTGCCAGTTGTTAATGAAATCAAATCATAAAATACTTTTTAAAGTGTCAAAAAGAATAGTTTTAACTAAATCGATTCCGCTTAAATCATTCGAAATCTAGAATCTCACATTTCTTCGACTACTATAACACTTTATATATAATCTTGAAATCCTACTAGTCGATTTTGTGGAAATTAGACAATTTTAATCAATTTGAAATCAGTATGGAAAGATATAGCTTCGATAAACGGAAGAACTCTGCCGGTGATAAGCGGCGTATTATAGTATTGTGACTAAACAACTTAAGACGTAATATTCACCAACTCTCTTAGACGTTATTTTAAACGATAATATGTTTTCTGTTCTTCAGAAGAACCACTTTAAAAGCATTCTAGTTATCTTATCTCTGCATCAGTGTTCGCAAAATAATAATATCTGACATATTAGATCTAGTATATTTTCCATAATATATACGATTTATATTTAAATCGAACCAGTGTAGCATATACTAAACTCAGTTCTGGGTTATTGTACATAGAACTTTTATATATTATACGTTCTTAATTATGCATACATTTTATTAAGATTGCATTCAAAAATTGTTTTCTCTAATATGCGTATAGTTTCTATTCACTACAAGTTTTCTTAGAAATGTTCTATTTCATACGAATTTTGCCAACACTTAGGGTAAATAGTCTTTTATTAACACATTAACATTATAATATAGCGTGATTCTATTGGGACTACTACGTTTTATATTCGTTTATGAATTAATTTCGAGATGGGAATTCCAAATCGATTTTTTCACTGTGCGATTGTTGTGGGAAATCATTTTCAACTGCATTATATTGAATGCATATACGTACTATTTAGTAAAAAAACACGTTTCTACCTATTTTTTTTTCATATCGTGTGTAATAAATTGTTCAATTCACTCTGTGGGTTTATAAATATCAACTTGTTTGTTAGATTCAAGTTTTGCCTTTCAACTACTTACTACACCTAATAACTAATAAATGCAATATTATTTAAACCTTTTCATCGAATCGTTGTCGCGTGCTGCACAGCTAAACAGCCTTGAACTGTTACAATATATATAGTTTTAATTAAATGTAGGAACAGTTCAATATTTAAATAAATCCTGCATTAAACAAACAAGCAACTGGCAATTAAGTGTGCTCGACTACAAGATACTCTGTATGTAGCAAAAAGATACTGTATCTTTTATTCACAGTTTTCAATGTAGGAATGTCTGCTTAGCACTCTGCTATTGAATTTATTTATCGATAATAATTCAACTCAATTTCCAGGAGGTGTATATTTTGGAAAAAGTTTGCATAAAGTTTTTATGTGAGCAGATGATATGGTCATTCTCGTAGATAGTCCCGAAATGATGTTGCAGAAGATGATCGAAACAAGAAAAAAATATTGTCAAAAGTGGAACATAATTGTTAATACCCAGAAATAGATTTAACAAAATTGAATCCATAAGAGATTGTGAGTATCTGGACTTGCTCAAAACTTTCAATGTCACTTTTAACAGAAACTGGAAAAAAATCAAAAATGGCGCTTAATAATACATATGTACATGAAAATCAATTGTTAGTAAAATACAAGATGTTGCAAGCCACATTTACTCTCCGTATGAAATTGTAGAAAACCTGTTGAGCTTTCTACCTTCCGATAAACTCGCGATTCAGCTTTAAACTGACCTCTATGAACGAATATGCTCCATAGCAACTATTCTATCCTATCATAGATACCCAAGAATTTTGTTTCGAATGCTTCGAAAAATGGAAGGCCCTTACTCGTGAAAATAGAGTGCATATTAATTTTAGAGATGTCACCAGTTTGAGCGCAACTTAACAACAAAATCTGCTACGTGCGATATATGACAGAATTCGTGGTAATATTATACTTCGCGCACGTCAGAGTGCATCGCATAGTACTTACAAACAACTCTGCTACTATAATCTCGGAGGAAATAATTATTTCAATCACTGTGTTTTTATAGCTATACAATATATGTACATCGCGTTCAAAACTCAAAACCGAATTACTGCAATGGAACTACATTGACGAATTGACAAAAATTCAAATAAAATTTGTTTTAAGTGCAACTTAAGAGAATCGGAGGGTGGATGTTGCTCATTTCTGCGTTATATGCCTAATTCTTCATAAGCTCCGTATGTAGATCAAGTTGAAATGAGAACAAATGAGAGTAAATTAATGATATGCTTGATTATATTCTTTTTCATGACTCTCCCTCTTTTTATAGCATTCACACATAGTGTGAAATGGTATTATCAGTTTGTCTGAAAGTTTGTAACGCATTAAAGGAGCCATCGTAGACCCCATAAAGTATATATATTCTTGATCAGCTCGACGAGACGAATCGGTCTAGCCATGTCCGTCTGTATGTTATTGCGCATTATTTGGGGACCAATTTTTATGCTATCCAGTTGAAATTTTGCACATATACTTTTTATTGTAGTTTAATAGAATATCAAGATTGACCTGGCACGCCCACTATTTGGGCTAGCTGCCCACTTTTGACTTTTTGTAAGAAAACTTCTTTATTAAAGTCTATATTAGGTTGAAATGCAATGTGGTGCCTTTTTATGGTCAGCCTACTATTTGGGGTAGCTTCCATACAAACCTATGGTCCACTTTTGACTTTTTGTAAGAAAAAGTCAATATTAGGTTGAAATGCGATATGGTGCCTTTTAAGAGACAGCCGCTAAACATACATAGACAATTGGGCGTGGCCCGCCCACTTTTTGAGGTAGCCCCATACAAACCCACCGTGCAATTTAGTGTTTTTAATGAAAAAATCCTTCATTTAGATCAATATTAGGTTGCAATTTGATTTTGCTTCATATATATATATATATACAAAGAGGCGTGTCCCGCCCACTTTTTGAGGTAGTCCCATATAAACCCACAGTTCATTTTTATGAATTTGTATGGAAAACGTCAATATCAACTTGAAATTCGATATGGCGGCATCTTAAACATCTACTACATCGCTTCATACACATCTACTAGTGAGCGTGTACCACCCCCTATTTAAACCCCTACTTTTATGTATTTCAATACTATTTAAAGTTTCGTGTGAATGGTATTAGTGCTTCGGTTCAACCGAAGTTAACGTTTTTTCTTGTTTTTTATTCCAAAAATATGTATGTAGTATGTGATGGTTTGAGCTCTAGTATGTATGAATGATGCAGTTGCACATGTATATACATATATACATACAAATGTACGTACAATTCTATTTATGTTGTTAAGGTGGTAAGGTTGTTTGTGTAATTTTTGCTACGATTGTGTATGCTGTACATTGGCAAAAATAAACAAATCTACGTAACATAGGAAATACTTGTTATTATGCAGTTTAGCATGTGCGCTTTGCACTGCAAGTCTGATAACGAAGGACTATGAAATTGCTTGTGTAATCACACTGTTTAATATAAAGATCTGTGTGTGTGTACGTCAATGCTCAGCGTTTGCATTACACAACAAATGTGCGGGAAGAGTATATAGCTTGGGCACATCTGTTATAAAAATCACTGCAGTTGCTAATTAAATATTTTTCGTTTCATAATTTAAATTTTTTTTTTTTTTTAATTTTAGAGTTTTTGCCTTAAATTTAGCAAAATGAATTTGCAATATTTTTATATTTGTTGATTAGCATTGTTTTAAAGAATTTTTTTTTTCTGTCTTGGTAATTCTTTTGTCTACACTAAGAAATGCGACAAGTCAAGTCATGCATTTTGATATGAAAAACTGTTTGATAATCAAAATAAATCATGCCATTATTATATCTGGGTCAGCGGTATAAAAATTTTTGCTTTTTAAACATGTGTACATACAAATATTTCTATTTGTTTTTGTTTTTGTTTTTTTTTTATTTTTCTTTCTTAAGACGCGATAATCAACGAATGCATTAACTATTTTATTAAGCGCTTCAGCCGAATCGACGTCATAAAACCAGTTCCATAGATTATCTATCTTTAATTTTATCATTGTGTATAAGACGCTTCATTGGAAGAGCTTTACGTCTAGATAACGTCAGCAGTTCCTATTATTCAAACTCATTTTTTCCCCCTGACATTATCTACACGTAATAGTACGGTGGTATCTCAACTGTTGTCAGATGATATATTTTCGGGTACCGCAGCACTTTTTTATGATAGAGCGCTTATTTTATTTGTTTCTTTTTATTAATTTTTATTATCAGACCCCCGAACTCGCGGAAAACTCTTTATATCATTTTGACTGAAAATTTTGCGAAATAAAGTTACTTTTTAAGTGTCTTGCACTTGCATAGTTTTTCGTCTCTTTTTTTTAATTGTTTTTAAACATGTCACAATTCAAGAATATAATATAATTAAACTAGTTATTGCTGAAAAAGATATAATAACTATACTTTTATTGTTATTATCAAAATGTTTGTAGATAGCTGTTATCAACCAAAAAAGAAAAATATAGTAAGTAGAAGTATTAGGCATGAGATGTCCGACTATATTGTAACCTGCACAGTATGTAAACAAAATGGGTCGACAAAAGAATATTTGAATTGATAACACCTCGTTTACAAATAAAAAGCTGGTTTCCCATAGACTTTGTTTTCTAAATAATTTATAATTAATTAATAATAATTGATACGTAAATTCCAAAAATGCAAAAACTTCTTTGTTTTTCCTTAAGAACCGTATTTGAGATATCATCAAAAACATATTTTTCGCATTTTTTCAGTTATATAACCATCAATTTTTATCCGATTTGTATTAATTATATATTATTCGAAATGTGATACTATTCTCCTTTCAATGTTTATGCGGATCGAATAAGGAAAAGGAACTACATGCCACCATGGTCCGAAAGAAAGTTATACTTTGGTTTATTTGTTTAAGTCTCTAAATTACATTTACTTCGTTTAATTCCAAAAATTAAAAAGAAATTTTTTTTTTTCATATTTTCAAGTTTTACGAAAATTTTAAGTATAAAATTGCTAAAATCGGAAAAAAAAAAACGTAGAAGTTATTCAAAAATGATTGAAAAAGTCAATTCCTATTTTTTTTTCACATATTCATAATGCGCTTGCATTTGCAATACTCAAATGTCATGCCTTCGCCTTGCTTTGAAAGGCTTCGTCCGCGAACAACTTTTATTGGATCAAATATTCAGTTTTTTCTCATCAGTCTTCGCACCCAAAATTCGGTAAGAATATCTAACTATGTTGAAAATGCATTTTCAATGGCATGCGTGCACCTGAAATTGGAAATATCGTTTCTTGTTGAATATAATATTCGTATAATTCATATGTACATAGTTACAGTGATCAAATCTACAAACAACATCTTCGAATGCCTCCTAGGATTCGGCTTGTGTCTCGGTCAAGCATTCTTTGAACTAGTCATTGAACTATTTCCTGATCCGTCGACACAAGAATATCCCCGGTTTAATTTTTTTCGTAACTTACTTTTCCATAAATTTTTGGCATTTAAAAAAAAAAGCAGGAAAAAATTTTTATTTTTTTTTTACTTTGATTAACGGTTCTTAAGAAAAACCAAGTTTTTTGGAAACTAGCTCTTAGATCCAAATTTGTAAACTAGTGACATATCCAATTAAGGCAAAGGATTCAGTTTAACAAAAAAACAAATATCTACTTTGTGAGATCTCCACTATGTATTCGTTAAATCCGAGATGCAGGGTATACAAAAATAATAATTTTGGTCTGATAAAAAGAACTTTATATAAAATGAAAGTGTATGGCGTATGTTGTTGATAAAGTTGATTAAAGCAGGCAGCCAAACTCTCAAGTTAGTGATTGGAATGATTGGAGGTATTGGAGCGCTCTGAGGAATTTAATTCTTTGGAAAAGCGGATACGCGGAAACAAAAACTAATACACAAAAATTTTCTATAGTATCGTTAAAATAAATACTATAATTAGTTTAAATGTTAAATCATGCTAAGACTTTAAATGTGATCGTGTTGTACGAAACTTGTTTGCTTGTATTCGATAAGTACTACACACAAGTAAAAGTTTATAAATTGTGCCTACATGAGAAGAAAAATATTTGTATTGGTGCATTTGCAATTTAATTAAATTGAACCTTAAGCAGTAAGTCATTTTTTGTTTCGAACTAAATCGTTTATTAAAACGAAATAAAACTATATAGTGTATGCACACAGCACAAAACTAAAATATAAAACAATGCCACTAATGCAGTCGAAAATCTAAAATTCTCAGAAAATGTCGTCAATAATCTACTAGAGAAAATTGAAGAGAAAACAAATTTATATTTTAGATAAAAAAATATTACTAGTATTTTGTATTCTATTTACCTTATTGCATTTGTTTTAATAATATGAACAAAGTTTGGCATTTGCGTACGAGTATACCTAAACATATCCTTGAGATAGTAGCTCGTGTTACTTCAAGAGTTTAACTTGAAAACTGATAGACGATGTGCATATACTGTTACGAAAAGACGTAATCGCTTTTGTGGGTTTCTTTGTTATTCAAAATATTATCCATGCAGATCAATCATTAGTCATTAGGTGCTAAGTCAGGATTGAAAGACGAATAACCCATCAATACGAAGTACTGAGTGCTCAAAAACTCTCTTGTATGAAGGGTTGGTAATTCTCCGTTAACTTCTAGAAAACAATTAGGTGTATAGTATTCATAATTGACAGTTCTAATGTGATAGTTGCGACATGACCCATTTTCCGAAAGAACTGGCGACCATTTGCTTTGAAAGGCTTCGTCCGCGAACAACCTTTATTGGATTTGGCTCGTCTTGAAACACTGCGTTGTACAGTCGATTGATATTTTGTTTCGGTCTACTATGCTTAGATTCATGATTCGTTATGTCTTATGATGTTAGAGAGGTGTTTTGAACCGTTGCGGCTGTATTTCTTCAACATTTCTGTGCACCAATCAATACGAGTCTTTTTTTTAGCGATTTTCAAATTATGCTCATTATGTTCATGTAATATCGAATATTTGCTGGTCTTAGTAATGCCCGAGGATGGCCCAATTTAACAGTATGTCACATTATGATCTGTTTTAGACTTTCTTCTCTAGATTCTGTTTGAATTCAATGACCAAAAGTCAAAGTAGTTTGATTGTTTCTTGTTAAGATAATTCACATCGAAAGTCATAGTAAATCATCACATAAAGATGTTCACGAATTATTTCCATTTTTTGGACGACATGACTTTTCTAAGGCACTATAAACAAATAAATAGTGCTCGTACATCGAAACGTTCTGCGCAAAACTTTCCAATGGAAATATCAGCTGGCACATAACAACAAATAGTACAGCCAAGACACACAATATACAAAGCAACAATCGTACTCATGTCCATAATACAAACTACTATTATTTTTTAAATTAAATTTTTTTGTTTTTGGTTACAAACAATGTTACCACGTGTGGTATGTTGATATTTCGAGCAGAAATTGTTCATATGAACTTCACTTAAAAAAGCGGCTGTGTAGCTTTTTTGATATAGCATTTTACATTTAGAACAACAACTGCGAAATAAACTTCTACATGAATACGTTGTAGTTATCTTTATGGCAACAAAATGTTTTTTTTGTTTTGTTTGTTTTTGCGTATATTTTGTTATTGTATACTTATGTGTGTATTTGGTTGGTTTTTTGGACGTTTTTGTTTGTTTTTATTATTTGCTCGTTGTTGAGTACCAATGTTACCTGTATGTAGTATTCTCGTATATGTATCTGAACATGAGAGAGAGAAAGGAGATGAAAATAAATAAAAAATGAGCAAAAGAGAACGCTGCTTACTTACGATTCTCGTATTTTAGATACATAGATACTAAAAGATATACACGTTATATACACTACAAACGTCTGCCCAGCGCTGCTCTTTTAGTTATTGAATTTTTGTTTGTTAATTTTATTGTCGAATTCGTGTGTTGTGCTTTTATAGTACAATATATCTTATTGTGATATTTTCTTGTTGTTTTCGCCAATAACATACGAGTTTTTTGTGTATTGTTGCGTATAGATACATTTCTGTGGCAGATTTTTAATTTTTAATTCATTTTATTATACGAGGGAAATTTGATAAGTTAGCAACTATTTGAATATCGAATTAGTATATTGATTTGAGTTTAGTCCCTGAAGTAGCCAATCTTGCAACATTAAATTTGTGTTTGACAGCCATTGAAAGCAGACATGAAAGTAAGACAGACGGACAGAAGGCAAGTCGAGGCTGAAATTGGCCTGAAACGTTATAACTTCGAAGTAGTGTTTGACGTTGGTTAATCGAAATATCCATTCATGAAAGTGGATAAAATATAAATTCAATTTCAACACATCAGCGACCAAGCAATAGATAAAACAGTGGTTTACTTTGATGGGCATGGTATCTATATTATTTCTGTTCGTCTGTCTGTCTTTCATGTCTGCGCTCAATGGCTGTCAATCACATATTTAATGATGCAGATTGCTTAATCTTTTAACAGATGGTAGTTGACAGGACAGTATTGCTTTTAAAGTTACTACGTGGGAAATACAAAAATTCACTGACTTATCAAATTGCCCTCTTATTTGAAAGTCGTTGAGAGTCGTCTTCCTGCGCTTCGTTTGTTAGCTGCAGAGAAAAAAATATATATGTATATCAAGGTTTTTCTTGCTATTATTATTTGCTGCTGTTTTGCTGTCGATGAGTTTGTTTTCACATGCAAATTACATACTATAAACTATTAATTATTTTATACAAAATATTCAACGCCTGCCACCCGCACTCTACAATAAAGCTTATTTTGTTCGCCTGCAGGCTCCGGCTAATTGAACATTATACTCTCGACCCTGTATACATATTGATGTGACTGTTTATGAATTTACATATTTTTTACATTAACACAATTAAGTGTTTTTGTTTTCTATTCTTTGAGTTTCGCAGAATTTTAACTCGTTTTATATAAAATATATCATATCAAAACTAGTTTTCTATGGCAAACACGTTTATACTCTTTACACGTGCTGTGAAGCTAGATTATCAGTTTGTCTGAGAGTTTGTAACGAAACCGATTCTTGATGATTAACTAAAGTAGCCAAGTCAATCCGATCCGACCAATAAATTTGTCTTGTCTATCTGTTCCTTTGCTATATTGTGCTAGAATTTTCTTATGAATACTTTTTTCCTGAAGTATATTATGGAATGCTACGTGCAGTTTGAAGTAATATCGTTTAAAATGAGAAAAGTTGGCAAACAAAACTATTAATAAATAATGTTTCGTGGAACAGATCTATTGAAAAAAACCTTTTCAATCACTTCAACGAATTCATTCGGCGATATTTCCGCAAAAGAGTACTCATTATTCTTCAAATTTGACAACAAAATCGTCATTATTCATCAAATTTATCAACAGAATTACAAACTAAAACTATTTTACACGGGAAATTTTGTCAACAAAGTCGACGTTCATCTTTTTTTTTTATCTAACAAAATTTAAAAAAGTGAAGGCATCGATTCAACAATTGCGAAAGAAGTTCGTTTGCAAAAACTGCTTGTTCATCAGTTGAAGTTTTTTGTTTCCCCCCCCCCCTATTTAAATACGTTTAGATAGAACTCAGAATAAAAATAGATTTATCAATGTCTTGAGGCGGTGACGACTACGACTAACAACAACAAGAACATTAGCTGATATGATAAGCACAGCATTATAGGACAAGTTAGTAACTAATTTGATATCTTGAAGTACTCAACGTTGTCTTTAATCGAATTGAGGTACATAGTTGATAATTTATATCCCTCCCCGCGACGTTGTACGCGGCCCTCCCCTTTTCCTGCCACTCCTTCCCCCTTTCTCACCTTCCACATGCTCCTTTACTCTACCTCCAATTCTATTAAAATTATAAAAATCTAAAAAAAAATCTGTTTATCCAATCGCCACGAAATTCACAGGATCACCCACGGACTATTTTGAATATTGACACAAAATTTGATCAAAATCGGTTGAGCGGTTTCGGAGTCTATAGGGAATATACATACATACATACATACATACATACATACATACATACATACATACATACATACATACATACATACATACATACTTCCATTTTTATATATATAGATTTCACGACTTCACAATTGTAATAAATTTATTTCGAGTAGCCCTGCAGTATAAAACAATTTTTGGTCGGTTATCGGTCACTTTTACACTCGTGACATTGAAAACTAGGATATACTGCGAAAAAAGACCTATAAAGATATAGGCTAGTCATGTAAATGGCCCTAAAACAGTTGAAGTTATAATCATGGTTAATCGGCTCGGTAGTTACGGAGCATTGGGATAAAATATAGCTAAAAAGTCACTGCCCATATTGTTACTCAAAATATCAAAAGTCGAAATTAACTCGAAATCGAAATCGCCGCTGAAAGTTACGAGTACATGTGTATTAGTTTTTTCGAACAAACGTTTTTTAGTATGAATAAACTTTTTTTTTTTTATAAAGTAGTCACTATCTACAGAATAACATAACTTAGAAAACTGTCTAGTATATTACATCTATTTTCTATAAAATATATTTGCGGTTTCAATCTCATCGGCTGGCATCAGTTGCAGCTTAACGCCTTTACTATTTATCTTAGCAATCTGTGTTCTGTATTAGTGTTAGATCAGGTTCGATCGACATGTCGGCGCCTGTTTTAATAAAATTTAAAAAAAAAAAACTCGTCTGACGTCGCAATTCCAAGTAAATAATTTTCATAAACAATTCCTTTAATCATCATTGTTCCTATATAATACATATAAACGATATAGAACCCAACTAGTTTTTTGAATCTTCGAGATACCTTACACGAGTAATTATTGTAATTTCCAAGAAAAGCTGATTGGCAAACGGGCAAATGCACCTGAACCTGCAATAATATGATTTTAATAATGGTGTCGCCCGGCGGTATCTTACGGTTCTCTTGCTGACTTATATAGAATTCCTTAAGTAAATTTTATGTGTTTATTCGTAATCCGACATACGTCGGTGTTGTATTTTTTTTATAGAACAAACAATCGATCGGATTGAATGAATACATCTGTCGTTTGTGTTTGTATCTGTGTTTGCAAACAGTATAACCCTCAGCGAAACTGATGCAAGTGAAACTAATTTAAAACTGTTTTCTGCTTTCTAATTAGTATCAGTTTCTTGTTATTATTATGCCAGGCTATGTAAAACAAACAAATAGTCAAAACCAATTGAAACCAATATATAGGTATTATATAACATCAACAGTGCTGCGTGCTGCTTCTGTCAGTTGTTGTTGTTGGCATTTGCTACTGCTGCAAATGAAGGACAGCTTAACATTTGCTACAAGATACATTATTAAAGGATGTTTTTTTAAGACGTATAGAACACTTTTTTTAATAATGATCGAAATTGAGTTTTCTATTCATTGTTAACATTAGTTTAAGACGCATTGTCATGCGGACATGCGTGCATGTTGCCACCATCGATGCCAAAGAGAATTACTTTTTTGACTATGATGTCACTTTTAATCTATTTATATGTTGCCACCATCGATATATATATATATGTTGCCACCATCGATGCCAAAGAGAATTACTTTTTTGACTTTGATGTCACTTTTAATCTAGTTTTGTTGCGAATAGACGGAATAACATATTGTTTACTGAACAATATGTTATTTTAAAAATTTTAAAATTGAGTGTTTTTGTCCTGTGCTCAAAAATTGAAAATTTGTACCTGCAGTTTACAAAGTAAATATTTGTGCTGCTGTGCTGCTGTGCTGCTTTATCATTCAAATTACCAAATCTTCACAGAATTCCAAACATATAGTAGCAATATATAATACAGTTTAAAATTTATCTCCATGAGATGATTTATCGGTTTTTAAAAAGAAACACTCTTTATTATAAACATAAATGTTGTTGTTGGGCGTATTTATGTGCTCATATACCTAACTTGGAAATTTTTTTTAAAGCTTTGCAACTACGCATTTACCATTTTTGCATGGAAATTGCATTTGCTGCTGTTGCATCTACAATACTGGTAATTCGACTGAAAACCCTGAAAATATTTGCCAAGGTTTATAATACGGTTAAATGTACGAGCATACCAAATTAGATGGCATAACAAACAACAATTTCAAGAGCTGTATACGTACATCTTGGTACAATTAGGAAAATATTGTTGTTGTTGTTGTTGTTGTTGTTATTGTTGTTGTTGATGATGATAGTAATAATAAGACTGTTTGCGGGCGGATTCTTGTTCCATTTAAGTTTAAGCTTCCTTTAATTGCATTGCATTTTGCAGCAAAAGGATTTTGTGAGAAACAATTGTAAAAAGTTTTAAATCATTTTCTGCATATATATAATGGTGCAATTTCGTAAATAGACTTTCTTTCTTTTTCCAATTACAAGCTAAATTTTTATATATAGTGTGAAGAACAGTGTCGAATGTCCCTGTTGCAGAATGGAATCCGATAGTACTTGCGTGTTAAAGTCTTTCATTTCTGCGTAATATCTCGTATTTTAACCGATGCGAGCATTCTGACTAAACATACATAAAACTTCTCTTTTTTTTTGTGGTATCTGAGGCCTCGGTAGACGCGTAACATTTCACAATAGTGTCATTCCGCCTCTATACTGAAGTTTGATTTACCGAAGTTTTACAATAATTCATGGTGCAGCGGTGATTTCGTCAATGTCGGGACATCTGCACTCAGATATACCATTACTTTGCGCAGCTGGGTCAAATTTGCTGTTTGTATGAAGGTCCAAAGATTCAATGTTCCTATGCATCAGATTTATTCGTTATTATGATCGTCTTCTGTTTGTTGTGGTTTCAGTAATCCATTATTTTAAGATACTGGCTTTTATAACTGATCCTTATGCGGGGCTGACATTGGATGAATGTTTTGGTTTGGAAATGGGAAGCTATGTTTTGTGCTACATCTTCCCCTATTTTTCTTCTTATTCTACACTTTTGGCAAAGAATACAAAGTATGGAAATAAAAAGTCGCTACACTTTTTAATTTCTCGAACAATGAAGTATGAATACAGCGCTTGTAACAAAATTGATCAGCTCGAGAAGTTAATACCTAGCATAGCTTTTTCACTGCAATTGACAACAACAAATTTGTTCAAAGTTTTATTCGTGAAAAACTTTTCATGGTAAATGTTCTGATTATATAATTTTTTTTCTGATTTTTTTTGCATTTATGTGATTAATTTTATTATATGTATACTTTATATATGTAGATAGATGTATCAGAAAGTTTTAAATTCATTTAAAAGATACAATTTTAATTTGTTGCGCAGATACTTTGCTCTTTAACATGCCCTTCTGAATTTAAATGTTTGTAGCTATTTTGTAACAATCCGGTGCGTATCTGAATTTCACTTGAAATATTTTACAGAGATGTGCTTATTTATCACTTTTTGTTCTGCATTTATGCATATATGCATAATTTTCATGGTACACAAAATTGTTTGCTTTTATTTTTGTTTCATGTTTTCTACTGGGCTCCTCCTCGGCTCTTTGTTTATTTTAACAACTGTTTGCAAAATTTTGCATCTGTTGCAGATATGGAAATTTTTTTGTTGTTTCCTCGATAAACCAACACCATAAGCAAAATGCATTCAACCGATTGAAGTGAAAATAAAGTGCATGTATGCATTTCCAAGAGCAAAATTAATTTCATAAACTGCTTCCTTTATTTTTAAAGGTTAATGTAATTCATTGTAATTTTTTTTATGTGCTCACTTATGCAATTCTGGCGTATACGGCGTACGTTTCTACGTCTCCTGTGGTTTTTGCTCCGCTGTTAGCTTGGATCCGTCCATTTTTCAGTTGATCTTACTTTTTTCCATTGACTTTTACATATATACCGAATGTCATTCAAATAGTTGAACTCAAGTTTTTAAGTTGTTTTTTTTTATTTTTTGTCTCATTGTAAAAATTCGCCCGTTCCTTCTCGTTCAGAGCTGAAAAACTTCGCAAACTTCTATCAGCTCCAGTGAAACTCTAACCAACACCGATGACAAATAGTTTTAAACCACACCTCATTAACGCAAAAGAGTTTAACAGTGTAATTTGCTTAAAGAAAATCTAAAAAAAACTTATTAGAGTAACCGTCATAAAGAACTTTCATTCTTGTTCACTAAATAAAACGGTGTTTGTTATTGCAATGCTCTAAAAAAAAGCTTGTTAGAGGAAATCACGTCGAAAGTTGTGAAAAACAATCCAACGAAAACATTCTCTTGAAATATCCATTTTTTGGTCAAATTGCTTTTCTTAACACACTGTAAACAAAACAATTAGCAATTGTAGATCAAAACTTTGTGAGTACGTTTATGCCAAAAAATGTCAAACTTTATTATGGCGTTGCCAGATTTTAGCTTTTGACATTAGTGTTGCCAGTTCCCGAAATATAAATAGTAGCCCTTGAATGGTTTGTGTGTATTTTAAAAATGTATATCTTTTAAATTTGATTTTTTGCATAAAAGATTTAAATCATAAAAACAAATGTATCTATACTAGCTCAAAAAAAGTGCGTTTTGCACGTTTCACGACTTTTTTTGATTTTTTTAATTTCAATAGAAAATAATTACTAGTGGAATAATGTCGTTTATTATGTGTACACACACTACGTGCCTTTTGCCAGTTTATACATTGCATCCATACTCTTTTAAATGTGTTTTAGACGACGTTGTGTGCGGTGGGTGCTAATTTTTTTTTTATTTTTTGCAATTGAGCCATGGTTTGGAAGATAATTGTCTAATTAAATTTGCATAACATTTGTCTGAAAAAGCTGAATGCAGTATAAATTTATTCTAATTTATGATTTCATTATAATACCGCCGACATGGCGCTTCATTTAGTTTTCGCTGAACGCTGATTGAAGGCAAAAGAGTGACAAAAACACAGAATGAAAATTATAAGCCTTGAACTACTTAGTTAAAAGGTTGTAGAACGAACCAAAAAAAGAAAAAAAATCGTTTAACCAAAGAGCGGAAGAGCACCGAAAAAAATCATAAATGCTACCTAAACACTTTGGGCAGAGCAAGACCGCGGATTAAAGACGCTTAGACTAACCGTACGCTAGTCGTCTATCTGTATCTGTCTGTAGGTCAGTCTTGAGGAGCATCTATTGAGACTATATCATTGTTTGTATCTGTGTGTTTGTGTGTATGTTTGTATGTCAGAGCTACATCCTTTCCTTTTCGGTTAAGCGTTGCGCAGGTATATTTACAATAAAAGCAACCAGTTTTTAGATTTGTGCTTCAGTAAAAAGACCAGACTAGCATCGTTTTCGGTTCGGTCCCACCATACGTCCGTCCAGCCACTTTAAAATACATAGACCAAGAGTTCGAGGTAGACATCATGACCTGTTTTTTTTTTTTTTTTTTTTTGTTATTTATGCTTTTGTTTCTTGGCCCTTTTTCTTAGTTGCTCCTTAAACCTTCTTTTATTTATTTTTAAGTTGACCATATTGTTTTTAAATTGAACACGATATCACGATATGTTAATTTTATTTAATTTCAATGTACTTTTCAATATTTTTTTATTAGAATATTTCGCGGTTTGTCGTATAGCTCAAACCCTTTAACGAAATTATATAAAGAAATAATTATAATTCTAAAACTTTTAGCACATATTCGTGGTTTCAGTAGAACGAATAAATGAAACACTTAAATACATAATTTGTATAGGATCCTGAATAGGATTTGAATACTAGGTTTTATACGCACGTAGACAAACAAGAGTAGCCAATGAAAAGTATTTCGCATACTTTTTAGGTTAATTTAATTAAAATAAAATCGTGATGAGTCCAGAAAAAATTTGCTCCAAAAAAACAAAAAGGCATGATGTAAAGCCTATCACGAAATAATCATGAAATGAAATAAATCAGTAGGAGGAGGAGTTTTATATACGTATTTTTACAAAATCATTGCAAATATGAATGATCGAATCGAATTCTCACGAATCATTAACCAAGATCAAATATAAAGCTTTTAAATTAGAAATAGTTGTCGAATTATTTGCATTTAAAAAATCTAGTCCGAAAGTTCCTTAGTTTTTATTTTTACTTGCTAAAACCAGAATGAACGCCTCAGTCGATTGTACTCGACTACTAGTTACGCTGTTTAAGGCACATTAAATGAACCATGGGCTTTTTTCATTAGTGGTCCGATCTGAGCATACGAAAACATTGTTTCTTCTAATTCTTTCCTATTTGAGATATAGCGCTGAAAGATACTTATGGATATATAAGGCTTTTGTAGGAACAAGAACGATATTTTGAATGTAAAAAAAGCAACTATATTATCATGATCAATTGACCCGGACCGGACCCGGTTAAAGAAACAATATTTTTATGCATTTTAATACAAATCTTTAGTATTGCCTTCCAAATAGGCACCTTTTGAGTTAATACAAGCATGCCAACGGTTAATCCAATTTTGTTCCTTTAGCGAGTTTCAGGTCTTTTGGTACGAGTCTGGCGGCGACGCGTTCCATACCCAAAACGTCAACCAAAATGTGTTGAGTCGATCCATAAGAGATGTTGAGTGTCTCTGTTATCTTTCTAATGCCAACACAACGATTTTCGGTCACAATTTCCATTACTTTTTCGATGTTTTTGTCGTTAACAGAAGTGGATGGACGACTTGCATGAGGCAAGTTTTCTACGATATCACGACCCTCACTGAATGCTTAATGCCACTCAAATACTTGCGTTCTCGATAGAGTAGATTCCTCAGAACACTTCTGTAACATTTTGAATGATTCCGTTGCCGTTATTCCATTGAAAACACAAAATTTCAAGCAAACTCGTTCATTTTTTTCCAAGTTAAAAGTCGCCATACAAACTTTTCGCGTCGTAAACAAGCAGCTGTCAAACATAGACTAATTATCGCATCCCGCTTAAACTTGGCATGCATGTCAAAGACAGTGACAGCCATTTTAAAAAGAAGATTCGGTTTACATCCGGGTCAATTTTGGTCCAGAAGTATAAAGAAAAGAAGATTTTTGGTTATTAAAAAAGGCAATCTCTAAAATTGAAGATTGGGCACGTTTTTTATTTTATTTTATTTATTTTTTTTTTACTTGGTAACAACATATTTTCTCCCTCCGTTGTATCCCTGGATTTCCCAAGAAAAATTTTACTCGGCTCCTTTCAAATTCCGCAACAAAAAAAATTCGGGCAAACATCTTTCGACCACATCAAGCGACATTTTTCAAGAATAAATTTCACACGTGTAGGTATAAATCCCAAGTAAATATACATAATTAGATGTTTTAAGGGATTCTATTGGTTAGTAGCAACCAAAAACAGCTAAATATTCTAACAAATGCGGTGGTAAACATGGTCACTTTATTGTTTTGTAGTTGCTCTTTTACGTGTTGTTGAATTTTTTCTGTTCTTTCTTGTATTTTATACATTTCCCACTCATTAGATCCTTATCTAATTTCATTTTTCGTTGTTTATTCACATTATCTTCAGTTTTATTTTCGATTTTAGGTTTTATTTTCGATTTAGGTATATTCACCTCATTTTCAATGCCATTCATGTTTTTCTGACAAAGGGTACTTTTCATGCTGTTGCTCATTTGTATTTGTTGCTTGGACACTGTTCGTTATTTTTTTTTTTTTTTTTTTTTTTTAGGGGGAAATATCAATGTGAAAATTAACGTTTGGACACAAATGCAAACAGTTCTATATATAAATAATTTTTAAATGTTCTACTGTTGCTCTTGTTCTTATTAGACATACAATTTTTTTTTTCAGTCACGTTTTTTCGATTTTGTCGATTATTTCTGTGGTCGCCACGTCGCGGCAACGCAATGTGTTTTGATTCTTGCTCTCGAGATATTATTTTATTTACATACATATCTCATGTTAAAGGCATGCCTGCACAGTTTCGCTCGAATCCATAAGAATTTCTAACTTCAGGACGATTTGCTTTAAGATAATTGCAGCGTTTTTTCTTCTACTAACTATTCTATTACAACTTAGTTACTATGTGTGAGTGCTAATTTTGGATTTTATGTCTTGTCTGTTTAGTTTTGTTTATATTTCTATTTGTTTATAAATTCTATACAAACATAAATTCCAAATACGAGTATGTATTACATATGTATCTATATATTACTGCGCGTGTGTATCTGCTGCTGTCTTTATCGAAATGTAAACGAAAACGTAAAAATGTTAACGCGAAAAGTCAAGAACAAATTATTTCTCTTGTGTAAACGAAAACGAAGCTTTAATACTCTTTGTACAAGTTTTCAGAACACTATTTTTTACAGTGTACGATTCTGTTAAGAAATGTTTAAGTACAGAAAATTTATGTAATTATTTTTTTTTTACTTATTTTTATGTCATTCACTCAACTGCCATTCCGATCGCTATTTTCCAAAGTGCCATCCGACATATGGCCTAAAGAGTCGAGTTCCTACGGAACAGTCACAGTTAACTTATCCGTGGAAAAATGTTCCATAAATATTCCTATTGCATGGCTTTCGAACGCAATAAAATATTTGGAAAATCTCGTTTCATTTACATGACTGAGATCTAGTACAATGGTTTATTTTTGTCCTAAGCACACAAAAAGTATCCATATTAACATGCCACAACCGATTTTAGCGGTAGTCTTCATATATACCTACCGCCCAGGTTTTGATTTTTGTGTGAAAAACATTTGCATTACTGGCAAAATCAACTGAAAATTATATTACGCATATTCATACATACATCAATATGCGTAATCCTTCCACTTCTAGGGATAGCCACCATACAAACTCACCGCCCGCTTCTGTGCTAGATTTAGATCTGAATAATATCATTGACATCGATTTTATTGGAAATTAGTACTTTGAAATTCATATTCTCAACGAGAAGTTAAATCAAATCGCAAAATATTACTATTAAAATTATAAAACAAACCATTTTAATGAAGTCGATTCCGATGAAATTATTCGTTCCGACATCTGGGAATAGTTTTTATAATGTAACCGACGTCTACTCTGCTGCATTACAAAATTTTCGTTAATTCTGCAACACCCTTTTTAACACGTGCGAAGGGTATAAACAAAATAATTTATTTACGTGCGTTTTAAAACCGTGTGCTTAATATTCGTCGCACCTGTAGTCATGGTTGTGTGTTAATTATTTTAATGACTTGTGCTGCTTTAAGGCTTTTTCATTTCTTTTAAAGTCTTCCTTGTTGCTATTACAGGCTGCGCAAGTCAGTAACAAACTTCGTTAAGATTAATTATCTTTATTGTTGTAAATTATAATTTGTACATTATTAAATAATTACTAGATAAATTTAAAGCTTCCGTTTATGAACGACTTATTGCAATTAAAAGCAACCCATTTTCTGGATGTTATAAAATTTTACATTGTACTCGATTAAATATTTTATTTAAATATTAAATGTATAAATGCATACATATAATGGCCAAAATTATTCAGGTGATACATAAATTGGCAGTATGCCAGTCGCTTTGCAGGAGGTCTCTTCCAAGAAAACTCACAAATATCACAGATTTTTATGAGTACAAGTATATACAATATATTAAACTTTTGTTTCGCCCAACGAATAACAAATAAAATTTCTCTCTTCCTAAAGCAAGAAAATCTCTTTAAGAAACCACTTTGCTATATTGTTGTTAAGATTACGCGTATTTCACAATTAAGTAGACGAGCTGCTATGGGGGGTAGATAAAAGAAACGTCTTTATAAAATTAGTATTCCAAAATTTAATAATATAAAAAATAAATATACAATATATACAAAATCTCGAAAATTGATGATGTGTGTTCTATGCATGACTCGACCATTTTTTTTACTATATATGCTTGCAATAAAATTAAACCTCCATAAATGTATATTGATTTTAAGGGTAGTCCCTAAAGTGCCCGGCCTAATGGCGCTTTTTGGATACATAGTGGTACAACCCATCATTAGACTATGGTGAAAAATTGAGCATTCTACATCATCAAACTAGTGTTGAACAGCCATTGAAAGAAAATAGACAAATCCGAAGATTGCCGGACAGAGAAATCCACTGTTTCAACTACTACTTGGCCTCAAATGTCTCGCGATGGATTCATGTTTCATCTATTCTCATGAAAGTGCTCAAAACTTGATCTTATTGCGATTAATCAACGGCAAATACTATTTCGAATTTGACACACGATTTCGTTGGAGAACAATTTCCGCAACCACGTGATTTCTGTCGTATCTGTCTGTAATCAATGACTGTCAAACACAAACTTAACGATAGGTGGTGCCTTTCAGAAACAAAAAAGTTTAAAAACTGCTCGGGTACTTTAAGTATTACCCTCGTAACACATTTATATAAATGTCATCAACAGCTGATTTTAAAACGTTAAGCAAAACTAATGTGACAATGTGCATTCACAATACAGTTTTCATACGTTAAGACGATAAGACTGAATAGGGTTTTTAGAACTTTAAAAAAAATAGTTTTGTAGTTATTAATTTATTAAAAATCAACTTTTTATGGAGTGCAGAAATACAAAATTCATTATGCATTGTTATACAATATACTCTGTATAGATACAAATCAGACGTGCGCTCGATCAACCTACACAATAACATTAAGGTTTATAAAATACGACTATAGATACATACGTACATAGTATGTATGAAATATGCATTTTAAAATGCAACATCATCATCATTGTCAACATTGCAGATACATACACACAAACAAAGTGTCTTTCTATATGTACGAGTATGTATCTCAATTTGGCTAATTAATAAAAGCGTTTTTCGCTTTCGTTGAGTTTTCCCCAATACAAAGCTAAGTATGAGATCTGCGACATTGAACTTTATTTGAATTGAATTCTGGTTAAATGTAAACCGAGCGTAATGAAATGAAGTGCAATAAATGCATTTTATACGTTCCGTCGTTCGTTCGATTGTGTGAATGTCTATATAAATGTGTAGCAGAATATACATACTAACATCATATATCAACTCATAAATTAGTTAATATAATTTTATTAAAAATTGCACTTATTGAAAACAAATTACTAAAATGCTTACAAAAAATTTCATTAACCAATTGGTATTCTATATATTTTTATAGTTTTCCAAATTAAAAAAAAAGAACTAAAAAAAAAAACTAAAAAGAAACAAACAAGAAAAACAAAAAACCATAACTCATACAATTCATTGGATAAAATACGCCGGATCACTCGCTAAACCCATGCATCCGTCGAAATAACAACAGACATTATGCGAGATACTTGTTAGAATATTACTTCCATCGACTGCATAAAAACGCCGCAACATATACATACATACACATATATATATAAATATATATATATATATATATATATTATATATAATAACTTATCTGTACATCGCTCCTTCACGAAACGGATAAAGTTTAGTAACCAGACATTAACTAACCCCAAGAAAAGCATACAAGAAAAAAGCCTAAACTAATAACATCATCTCTGAGTCATCATCGCTCGCCCGGGTCATACGAATAAGTCTTTTGAAAGAAAGTTTGTCTGGAAAATAAATAAAATTTTATGAGAAAATGAGTCTGTGGAAGCGCATTTTGTCTAATCTCGAATGTGAACAGCGCATGGTGCAGTACTATGATGAAAAAGGACTGCTGGATCTGCGCGCCTGTATAGCGGCTTGGATCGAAGAAAGAATAATGTGAGTAACAAGAGTACTTCATCTGTGCATCTCTGTGTGGACTAAATTCAGTCAATTTCGTTAGTATTATTCAGTGAGGGAGAGAATGAAACAAATTTAGTACATATAAAATTTATACCTTTTGGCATTAAAAAAATATTAAATTTATATATTATGCATATATGTATTATATATAGGAGGTACATATATGTATGTTTATTAGATGCCGTTATGAAAATACATATCAATTTTCGCAGACATATAGAAAACAAAAACAAACAAAAAAAAAAACCTATCGTAGTTATATTAAAATAATTCCAGTGAAGCCATAAGACTGTCTCGCAATTCAGTCGCAAAATGCAAATTATATAAAATTGTTTTTTTTTTTGTCTTTAATTTATGCAAAATACATATTGTGTCTACGTAGACATTCGATAGTTTATATATTTATATATTCGTTCGTTTGTACAATTCAGTTGAGTTCAGCTTTACTAAACTTTATTTATGTTTTAAACTCTGTATTGCAGGTCGGAACAGATAACACCCACATCTACGGAACAATACGAACGTGTTGCGCATAAGTTTTACGAAGATTTGCAAAAAAAATTGATCTCAACACGCACCGATAGTATACACAAATTTAAAGCAGCAGAATTGTGCGTTAAATTGGCCCAAATATCTGCTGTCGAATTGTATACAATTTTGCGTAGCGGTTTGCAAAAAGAAATTCAGCTGGTAACCGAGCTTGTCGCTACCAACGCTACAAACTCTACTATACAAATGCCCCATAGTCCCTACAATATGACCAATCCAGCCGTCGCTGCTGGCATGTTGACTGCTGCCAGCATGGTCGGCGGCGGCATCGGTATGAATGGCGGTGGCAATATGATGGCACCTGGTATGCTACCCAGCAATAGCAGTTTAACCAACAGTGAATTGTACAAGGCGCATCATCTCATACAGCGTATTATTGCCGAATTTGATCAGGTATACCAGGAGATACAATTGTATCTGCAGGAGTACCAGGCTTTCCAGAATTACTTTGCAACCAGCAGTCCGAATCAGATTGATAGTAGTGTTGAAGAACAGGCCAAATTATTGTTCCAACGCAAACCCGTAATTGTGGCCAACCAGCGACGTTATTTTTCTGTATACGAGGGCGCACAGGATACGGTGATCAATGAACTTAAGAACTGGCGTCGCCAACAAGCGCTTGCCGGTAATGGCGCACCGTTCCATGATAATCTTGACGAAATACAACGTTGCTTTGAAATGCTGGAACTTTTTGTTGGCAAACTATTGCAGAGCGTTAGAGATATGATAATGTTCCGCGTCGGTGGCGATGATGTTGAACTTACACAGCTAATGGAGTGCGTACAGCGTGCACAGAAGAATCTTGTGCTCTCGGCCTTCATTGTTGAGAAACAGCCGCCGCAAGTAATGAAAACTAATACAAGGCGAGTGCGATTGCTATTGCTTAAAGTGTGACAACACATTAACAAATGTAATAATTACATTTTTATTTTTATTTTACAGATTTGCTGCTGCCGTACGATGGCTAGTTGGATCACAGTTGGGCATACATTTAAATCCACCCACCGTGGAATGCATCATACTGTCAGGTGTGCTCTTTATAATTTATTTCGTTAAGCATATTTATAATTAATATATCTATTAATTATTTAAACAGAGGCCCAAGCTTTACGTTTTGTTACGCAACGTACAATTGGCGATGCATCGGGTAGTATTCCAGCTGCACAATCCTCCGGCGAAATACAGAACAATGTCAGCAATATGGAATATCAACAGAACACACATGTTTTTTCAGCAAGCTTCAGGTAATTCATTTTAAATCTCCCAACATATAAACACTAAACAAAGTTGTTCGAGAAGCCGTTTACATACATAAATTTATGACATTAATGATGAAAAATTATTTCGAGAATATGGCCGCCATTTAAGGAATGCATCCTGGATGTCCAATTTTCCACAACTTTCGTTCGAGAACAAACCAATGGTGATCCATCAGCAACCAACAGACCCCGAAAAATGCACGGTCTTTTTGGAGCTGTTCATGGACTGATGGCATAATCGGGCCAATGTTTATCGATTTTGGTCTGGAAGGCCTTGTATATAATTGCCTGGCCCGCAAGATTGTGTTATCTGACACCGCTGGACTGATCTGTGTGGATATTTGATATATTTGGTTTATGCGGTCAAGACAGTATTGATTTCAATATTGAAAGCCAATATCGAGCACACTATTTGTGCGTTGCAGCCCTTAAAAGATTGAAATAATGGTAGAAAATTGGACCTCCAAGATGAAGTTTCTCACACGAAATAATTTTTCATCGATAAACTTTTTGAGTGTTGCCCTGCCATTACAAAAACTTCCTTCTAAAAAAAAACCCCTTAACAATATACAATTAACTATATCATATATGAATTCGAATACAGAAATATGCAGTTGAAGAAGATTAAGCGCGCCGAGAAGAAGGGTACAGAGAGCGTTATGGACGAGAAGTTTGCTTTGTTGTTCTATGCCGTAACTACAGTCAATGATTATCAAATTCGCGTAAGATTTTGCAAATGAAATGTAATGGAAAAGCATAAAAATGTTCTTTATATATATTTAGGTTTGGACACTTTCCCTGCCTGTTGTAGTCATTGTGCATGGCAACCAGGAGCCACAGTCATGGGCTACAATTACATGGGACAATGCTTTCGCTGATATTATGCGTGATCCTTTCTGGGTTACAGATCGTGTGACATGGTGCCAGCTATCAGCTGCACTTAATACAAAATTCGGTTCGTCCACTGGACGTATTTTGACAAACGAGAATATTGAATTTCTATGTGAGTTTGAATTTTTATCTTCTCCTATTTTCCCAATAACAATTAAACTGTTACAGATGAGAAACTCGTGCGAAATGACAACATCGTTGGCGATCATAACGAGCTGATATCATGGGCACAATTCTGTAAAGAACCGCTGCCCGATCGTACCTTTACATTTTGGGACTGGTTCTTTGCCATAATGAAACTGACCAAAGATCATTTACTTGGTTTGTGGAAGGCCGGACGTGTCACAGGTTTTATAAACAAACGTAAGGCGCAGGAGGATCTGTCGCACTCAAACATGGGCATCGGTACATTCCTGTTGCGTTTCTCTGACAGCGAATTGGGTAAATAAGCGTAACTTGATGTATATTAATTATATTTTTTGTTTGTTAATAATTTCGTTTGTTTATGCTTAGGTGGTATCACTGTCGCTTTTGTTAATGAGGATGGTCAAGTGTTGATGTTGCAGCCATGGACTGCACGCGATTTAAATATACGTAATCTAGCCGATCGTATTCATGACTTGGAAATCTTGCGTTATTTGCATCCAACTGATTCCACAATGCAGCCAATGAGACGTGATGATGCCTTTGGTGAATTCTACACACAACGTCAAGGTGTGTTGAAAATTTTTTTATAGAAATTGAAGATAACATCCGAACATTCTTTCGAACTTCCCAATAACTGTAACGTGGCCTGAAAGTGGTAGGATTCATGTAGGTTAAAATATCTGCTTTTTTCTTATTATAATACGTCACTTCGTTTTTTTAAACTATACACTTATTTATAAATATTATTGAAATAATTATAATACTAAAGGGGTCACTTTCCGGCCTTTCCCATTTCGAACAACAAATTTCTCATGAAATTTATGCGTTCTATCAAAAGTTTGATTCTAGCTGATTTCACTCATTTAGCTTTTAAGCCTCTAGCTGTATCATATATGTGGGCATTTAAACTTTCCACACATCTGAAAACATTATAACTTCGACAACTGTTATCAGATAGGCTTGAAAGCGTCAGTCCAGGGAGATCTGATGATTCGAAAACGTGCCGATCTGACAACAGTTGTCAAAATTATAGTGTTGTCCGATGCAAAAGGTACAAATATTTTTGATTCGATTCAATTCAATGGAACTCTACGAAAAAAACTTGAGTATCTATAACTTACTATTGTTCACATCGGGACATTTGCTTATAGATCCGGTAGTATTTCTATATGTATACTCAATTTTCTAGTATTCAAAGTAGTCTCCATATTTGTTATTAACAACGAACGGCAAGTTGCTGATCATACCGTCATATCAAACGGCAAAACAATAATCGAAATTAGTACAGATTAAGTCTGCATATGAAGCATATAGCAACCACGTAAATCTATGCTTGATATGAGGTCCCTTTAACGAAGTCACATTTTAAAAATGTAATAAAATTTTTTTTTTTTTTAATTTTACGGCTTTCAAAATCCAACATTTTTTGGCATTTGCAGATTTTTTCAATGTTTAGTTTACTTTCAACAGTGTATAATGTTTTACACGTTTTGGTGTACTTGACGATTTTGTCTTCACTCTTCAGGCAGACTCCATAGGAACTATTAGGCCTTGGTTTTGACCGTTTTTTTTTTTTTTAAATCTGAATCGTTGTTGACTTGGCAAATTTCTGAGCGATGTCTACGCGATGTTGATTTTGATTGAAATGTAGTAATTTCGGAATTCACATTGCTGTTACACATTCGAAAAATTATTACGTTTTGACTGCTAAAAAATGCACTTGTTTGACGAGATGTGTGAGAGCTCGCATTATCATGATGGAGAATGATTCGTCTTTGGCAGTTGGTTTTACGAATTTCTCCGAAGAATTGACAGTCCTACGTTGCTCAAGCGGAACAGTGGCCACATGACCCATTCGGCCGAAGAAACAGGCGATTATTTAATCGAAGTGGTTTGTAGCCGAACAACTTTTGTTGGATTTGGCTCGTCTTGGAATACCCACACGGTCGATTGCTGTTTTGTTTCCGGCTCATACGCATATATCCATGATTCGTCACCTGTCATGATTTCATACACGTCTTTTGAAGCACCACGGTCGAAGTTTTTAATCATTTCCTTACAACCATCGACGCAAGCCTTTTTTTGAGCGATTGATAAATTATGGGGTATCCAACGAGAGCAAATTTTTGTTACAGCTAAGTGTTCATGCAAAATCGAATGTATTGAAGTGGAGCTAATGTGCAAGGATGCCTCTATCTCATCTCCTGCATTGTCAGTTCACGTACTGCATCGATGTTTTTGGGCACAACAACCGACTTTGGACGACCTTCACGGAATTCGTCGGCGACCGAACTACGACCACGATTGAATTCACTATACCAGCGATATACTGTGGTTTTTGATAGTGCTTTATCGCCATACAAAGAACTAAGTTCATTGACACATTCTTATTGAGATAATCCACGTCGAAAGTTGTGAAAAATAATCCAACGAAAACATTCTCTTGAAATTTCCATTTTTTGGCCAAATTGCTTTTCTTAACACACTGTAAACAAAACAAATAGCAATTGTACATCAAAACTTTGTGAGTACGTTTATGCCAAAGAAATGTTACACTTTATTACGATGTTGCCAGATTTTAGCTTTTGACATTAGTGTTGCCAGTTCCCGAAATATAAATAGCAGCCCTCGTATAATTAAGTTTTATAAAATATAGTAATTAAATACAACAAACTTTTATCGATTTTTTACTCATTATATATTTTAATAATAACAAATATTTCTTTTTGTATGAAACAGAGCCAACACCACGCGGTGATGGTTACGTTCCCAGCGAGATCAAAGTGCGCGTACCGGCTAGTGAGAATGGTTCGTTGAGCGCTACACCACACCACATAATGCAGTCGCCACATCATCCGCAACAGGATATACCAATGGCAAAGTAAGTGTTTGCGGTCCATAATTAAATGTACATATATATATATATATTTTTTTTTTTGTTGATGTGGGTTTGTCCAGTCATCATATTTTCCTACCTATACTACTTGTGCTCAGTTCAATTAAAAATGGATACAAAATTCTATATTATTTTCTATGCTTAGATCTGTTGCTATATTTTTATTATACCTATAAACTATTTTTCTTTAAATTGTTTTGTTAACCGCATACAAACAGAATATTAAAGCAACTAATCAAGCGCTTAAATATTTTTTTTTTTTAAGTTGGTTTTTTGTGTTTTTTTTTTAATACCAACTTTCTGTATCTCTTTTTTCTATGTTGTGTTTGAGTTTACTTAAAAAAGTTTAATTAGGTTGCAATACTTTGAATTTGATATGATTAGAATTTTGTTAATGAGTTAAACGAATTACTAATAATGTAAAAAAAAAACTAACAGCTAAATGTTTAAAAAAAAATAAAAAAAAACGCAAACAAACAAAAATTTATAATGAAAATTAAGAGTATAGCGCTAACCGATTTGAAACAACGCGTTTGTTGTTTGTTAGCATAATAACAATTGTTTAACGATTGCAAACGAATTGTTTCAAATGTTAACTGATGATGATGATGACTATGTTGTTATAGCTTCAACTACTCCCCCCCGACACCAGCATCGACAGTGACTACTTGCTATCCATCGAGCGTCGCTAATAGTTTATATGACGAATCCGATGATTCCGATGAATGTGTTGACGTACTTCAAGATATTCTCAATTCGAATCCATCCGAACAGTTTCTCGGACAATTAAGTCACATTATCTGTGATAATTTAATTGATAAACAACTTGGTGATTTAAATGATGTCGGGTTGTATCCATATTGAGAAGAATTTAAAGGCGAAGATAAGACAAAAGAAGAAGATTTGTCTTGTTGTGTGTATTGCTGGTCTGTGAGAGAGCAAAGCTTAAATGAACGAAGAGGACGAAGGTACTATTATAAAAAAAAAAATGTTTTTGTTTTTTTTGTTTTGTTTATTTACGCCTTAGATGTTTATTTAAATAGTCACCTCTACACCCAATCAAAACTAAAAAAAAAATCTCACCACAAAGTGCGTTTTTTATGCTCAATGAAAAAAAAAAAATCAATCGAATATAATATTTTACGCAACTTTTTGTACAGCCATCATTTGTAATATCGTTTTCGTCACACATGTTGCTGCTAAAGAAATCAAGCAAATCTCGAAGTTTAAAAAAAAAAACTCCCCCCAAAAAAATATGCATTTCATCATGGCACACCATTTCATAAACTACTACTACTAACTCTAGTCTTAGTGCAAACTTTTGGGGATACTGCTTGGCGTGTTTATTTTATATATATATATATATATCGTACATAATATATATTAAAAACAAAATATATGGCAATTATTGAGTCACACATTGGTTCTTTTAATTTCTAACCAAGAAGTTTTTAATCGCGCTTAGGTCGTCAAAATTTTATATACATATTAAAAAAAAAAATCTAAATAATTTTCAAAGTATTGCCAACTGATTGAACTTTGGTTTGTTTCATTTAAAATTTACATTTATGCATATAACTCTACTATATACTATATATCGTAAAACATAAAAAAAAACACACTTAACAACTTTTTAATAACTAAATTTATTTCTCAATGCAGCTTACAGAATAGCACCATCATGCACCTTTAAGAACCACAAAAAAAAAACAATTTTAAATGAATTATTAATTATAATGCAAATTTGTTGAGATCGCATAAAAATAATAATATTATATGCGAAAAAAAAAAGAAAAATTTCAAATGCAGCAGAAAGAAAGAAAGAAACGAACAAAAATATTAACTTTTAAAAAAAAAAAAACAAAAAAAAATTATATATATATATATATATATATATATATATATTATATATATATATATATATATATATATATATATATATATATATATATATATATATATATATATATATATATATATATATATATATATATATATATATATATATATATATATATATATATATATATATATATGTTTTAAATATAAAATAATTATATAAATGTATATTTGTCTAATTTGTTGTTGTAATTGAATGTTGAACACATTTTGCTCAAATTATAACAGTGCAGCACAGCCCTAGTCTCTTTCATACTATAGTAAAGTGTAACATTGTTTTGTTGTTGTTGTTGTATCAGCATAGCTTTTAGCATAACTTTTCTTATTTGTTCTACTATGCTTCGCTATCTAACAGTATATGTGCATTTACACAAGTAGTCGTATACCAAAGAGTCTAGGGCTGTGCAGCACTGCATTATATGCATTATTTGTATTTGTAAAGAAACCAAACAAACCAAAAAACGAAAAACGAAAAAAAAAGTATCTATATATATTAACTTATTTCTATCATACATGTAACTTTCGCTTTTCATTGCTTATTAATTTGGTTTTTTGTTGTAGTTCTAGTAGTGAAAGCGTTTTTTTTTTTTTTGTTTAATGTATTGTTTTGTATTATCATCATCTATCTACGAAAAGATTATTGTTTTTTTTTTTACCATTTTATTAATTTGATTTGTTTGTCTTTTTTTTTTCTTCCCTTCAATTTTCTTTTAGCGAAAATAGTTATCAATTATCCGAATTAGAATCGATGTTGTATAACTAAAATTTAGACATATGAAACCAAAATCTAAGTCTAAAAACATAAAATAATAAACGAACGTGGATTTGATGCAATGATAAAGTAATGCACTCCTACTATATTACGACATACATATATACTACTACTACAACAACCAACAATGACGAAGCTGTAATAAATAATTGACGTCCAACATAAATCATCTTATGATTTTTACATTGCGAAATGAGTGTACATATATGTTTCGTTCAACGATCGATCGATCGATCAATCAATCAACGAGTAAATCAGCTGCTGTGTGAATTCTACTTCTATTGTTACGATTATCTTTTTTTTTTTTTTTTTAATTTTTCATTTGTCAATTACAATTGCACGGATCTATAGTGCATGCATGCTCGGTATGTATTATCGTATTTTATATGTGTAATGTTAAATATTTATATAAAAAACCATGACCGAAAAAATCTTGGTTGTGATTTACATAAAAAAAAAACAAAATATTATAGAAAATCTTCGTAGAACTTCGGTTGAACCGAAGCATATTTATACTGTTAACACACATGCTCCTAAAAGTAGTTTTGTATAAAGTGTGGTGTACATGAATATATTCGAAACATGTGATCGACCGAGTATATGATACTTCCTATGTATCCAACCCGTTTAAAAGTAAAACTTTTTTCAAGTATCAATTATTTCTTTTGTTTATAGAAGTTGTTAAAACCTTATTCAATACGCGTGCCGCATAATTGTAATTTGTATAGTGAATTTTTTCATTTGCTCTATGAGTTATATGAATCTGCATTTCAACTTTTTCACTGCATTCAATCATACACCATTTTTCTTTCATTCAACTCTAAGTAGATTCATTAAGATTCAATCGCCTAGCGATTGGTTAGATATTGTATCCGGCTCGAAGGAGCAATCTGTCAACATCGCGCATGGGGATTCAATCGTAGTTATAAAGTTGAATGGTTAAAAAATTGTATATGATTAAATAAAATATGCAGCGTATATAATTCGTAGAGCAAATTAGGAAAATATGTTTAAATTTTTCTGCGCGGTCTGCTCACTCAAAAGACCGAAAAAAATGAGACGGCATCGCTCAGTGTCTGAACAGCAAAGCTCTTTTTCGTTTCGTTATTGTTGAGCGTAACACAGCACAGGGTTTTTTTCGCGACAGTTTCGCATCGTGTCAGTGGACGAGTGGTTTTTTTTTCTGACAACAAGCACTAGAGAGACCAATTATTGCGAGCTCTGTTAAATCCCTCCGAAACTCAACTGAACCCGAATTTAAAAACGAGTACATATAAAACTTTTCAGTGTTTGAGCTATAACATTTTAAACGAATTCAGCTTTATTATATGTAGTGCTCCAAGACACAACACTACTAATGGCCTGGTCGCACGGTCTTATATTATCGTGACATGTTATCTGACTTGTGTTTCATGCAACTGTTAAAATATGACACAAAAATATTACTTTGTGGTCAAACGTGGCGCATGAAATTTAACAGCTACATTATCAGTGTTAACAAGTGGTAGCAGAATTGCATTTATAACACTAGTCTAAAATCGATAAAACCGTGAAAATGTGTGTTATATTAGCAATTTATGCAGCTAATAAAAAAAAATTCAAATAATAAAGCAAAAAATGGTTGCTGCGACCAACAAGTACAGAGAAAGAAGTTAAACAGCTGATGTTTACTTTTTGTGTGTTTAAAACACTGATTACTACTTTTTGCAACACTTTACAACACTGTTAACAAACTGTCACTGATCTCTTACACAAAATAGTAGAAACGGAGCTATTACTTAAAATGTCGCGCGTCATTGCTGACGAGATATATTTTTTCGTGGTCAAACGAGGTGGCGCGACTATTATAGCAAGCTGACATGTAAATATAAGACCGTGTGACCAGGCCATAGACATATTATATACATATTTTAATTTGACATTTTATTTGATTTGAAAATAAAAACAAAGCTGTTCCCCGGCCGCGTATTAAATCGAGTCTTCAACAGAAGATATTCCACTAAATAAAAGATGGAAAAAAATGTAATACATTCTCTTATGAATCAAACTTTGCATTATATGTAGGTTTTTTTAATATAATTTTTGGCTTAAAAATACAGCATATGTATCTATCTTAGCTTAGACTTAAAGTATACGGTTGCAAAAGCACAGCGAACAGTAAAAGAAGCGATTAAGTCATGAAAATTATTTCTGCACCATTGTACTCTTGGCGCTATGATAAGGTACGGAATTTGGCTTGAATGTCCGTCCTTCTTCGCCAAAATGCTATTTTGCACAAAGCAAGACTAAAGACTGTTTTGTATACAATATGAGCATGTATAGACAGACCACAAGTGCGATGCGTTGCCTCGTAGCTTAGCAGTTAAATATATACATGGATATTAATTCTCTTAAAAAATAGTAATAAAACAAAACAGTTTTAACTAAATCAATTTTATTTGTATCAAGCTGTGCTTTCTATATCCTCGATCTCTGCTACGCAGACAACTGATTAAAAATTGATTTTTTAAATGAATCCAGCAAAGTAGATTAATAATTCACACGAATCCAACCCAATTGATTTCCTACCATTTACTGCATAGCTATGTAAAATAAGAATACAAATCTCGATATATCACACTAAATATATATAGGTTCGAAAATAAAAAGAAGAAATGTGAATTTCGATAGAAGTACTCTTCACACGACTTGACTCAATTTTTAAGACTGTTATCTCATAACTACGTGAAGCTTTTCTTCCTTAGTAGCGCCGCCATATCGAACTTCATGTTAATATTGACTGTAATGAATGTAGGAACATAGCAAGTCTCCCGATACCCGATTTCAAATCAATATCTTAAAAACTGTGAGGGCAAACTTTGATTCATACACACAGACGCACATGGCTAGTTTGATTCGTCTCCCCGAACCGATCAAGAAGAATTTAATATAAACAATCATAGTTGGTAGTATTAACTATAAGCTATTGGGGTGCAATGAAGATTATGTTTATATATTTTATGT
The DNA here is from genome assembly GCA_035044765.1 of Leucophenga montana. Classification (NCBI taxonomy): domain Eukaryota; kingdom Metazoa; phylum Arthropoda; class Insecta; order Diptera; family Drosophilidae; genus Leucophenga; species Leucophenga montana. The sequence continues at coordinate 431,092 of JAWNNQ010000887.1, read as the reverse complement.
GATTGATATTTGTAACATCATGTCAAATTTAAATTATCTTATCTACCTTCAATTATAAACATATTGCATATAAAACAAGAAAAAACGTTAATTTCGGTTGAACCGAAGCTCTAATACCATTCATACGAAATTTTAAATTGTAAAACATAGAAGTGGGGGTTTAAATAGGAGCTTCACCAAAAAGTGGGCGATACTCGCCCACTTGTAGATGTGTATGAAGCGTTGTAGTAGATGTGTAAGATGTCGCCATATCGAATTTCAAGTTGATATTGACGTTTTCCATACAAGTGCATAAAAGTGAGTTGTGGGTTTACATGGGACTACCTCAAAAAGAGGGCGGGGCACGCCCATTTGTATATATATATGAAACCGTTGTCCACTATAATCCACCAAATCAAATTTCAAGCTAATATTGATTTAAATGAAGATTTTTTTCTTAAAAAACACAAAATTGCACGGTGGGTTTATAAGGGGCCATGCCCATTAGTCTATGTACAATGTTAAGCGGCTGTCTATAAAAAGGCACCATATCGGATTTCAACCTAATATTGACTTTAATATAGAAGTTGTCATACAAAAAGACAAAAGTGGGCAGTAGGTTTGTATGGGGGCTACCCAAACCCCATTAATGTATATGTCAAGCATCCGTCTACTAAAAGTTTCACTAAAGTATCAATTATTAAGTTGATATTAACAACAATAAAAAATATTTTCATACATAAAGTCAAAGTGGGCGTTGGGTTTGTATGGGCGTGGCGGCTCAATCTTGATACTATTAAACTGCAATAAAAAGAAGTGTATGTGAAAAATTTAAACTGGATAGCATAAAAATTGGTCCCAAAAAATCCGCAACAACATATAGACAGACAGACGCGGATATGGCTAAATCGACTCGTCTCGTCGAGCTGATTATGGGTTCTACAATGCCTCCTTTAATGCGTTACAAACTTTCAGACAAACTGATAATACCATTTCACACTATATGTGAATGGTATAAAAACACTTGAATCATATGTTTATATAGGGTCATATAAGAGTCCAATGGTAGCTAATGTTGGATATTTTGTGGAGTTATATAAGAAACTTCTGTAAAATTTGGTAAACGATTTTCATACAAACAAAAAAAATTGGATATTTGAATGGGTATAGGGATAATCTATGTGCTTGGAACTAAAAGTATCCATGTTTTAATTTTTTAAACATGTAGACAAAAAAAAGTAAAAAGTAAATAAATAAATTCGCAACAAGATACAGATAGACGGACATACAGACGGACATGTAGCATAAACATAGTCAGAAGTATTAGGAATGGAGACTTGTAGATAATATTCCACATAGTCATTGTATATATTCCAGCGTCAAATATTGCTAATTGCGGCGACAATGCCAATAACGCATTAGAGCATGTATTCTCCACATTTCCCTTCCCAGGTTCGATCAAAAGACAAATATTCACAACAACTCCTGAGGATTAGAGACAATACTACGGAAATGCAATGGGTTGCTGGAAATGTTGGGTTGTGATGTCATTTTCTAGTAAGAGATTTGAATATTAGAAAATCCGAGAAAATATCGGAAAGAAGCATTTCGTTTTTATGCACCCGTAAAAGAAATCAGATGCTAGCAGAGATAAAGGAGAACAAAAACAATAATTAAGTAACTTTATTCATAAACTTGTGCACTTATTAAACCATTTAGTTGAAATATGTTAATCTAGCATAAATCTACAATAGGAAGTACTCACAGTTGTATCTGAGTACTTCGAAACTCTCTACCCTAGCTAAATTGTCAATATAAATAACACAATGTTTTATGTGTTTTAATAACAGTGCATTTTCGCAAACTGCCTCGATAAATTTCGAGGTTTACAAGGTTTTCGAATTTACAAGTGGTTTTTAAATGAATACACCCATAATACTCGTAGTATATAGGAGCAATGGTGTGAAATGTATTTATAATATAAAATTTTAGTGGTAAATGGTTATTGATGTTCTTAATGCATATGTATGTATATGTTATGTACTCGTATGTACCTCAAATGTCTTTTACGAATTAGGTAGTTAAATATACAAAGAGCTGCATTAAATGAACTAAGAAGTAAAAATTATCTATTGATGTTAATTGATGTGGTTAAACATTAAATGTTAAACGAATTTTAAATGTATTTTTGTTTTTTTTTTAAACTGTAAAATGTTACATAATGTTTATTAAAAGTAGAATAATTAGAATTTATTTATATACTAAGCACACACTGTGGAATGTAACGAATTTAAATGAAAGTTAATGAGGGTTTCAATGCGATTTAATTATATATATACATATATATATATATATATATATATATATATATATATATATATATATATATATATATATATATATATATATATATATATATATATATATATATATATATATATATATATATATATATATATATATGTGTGTGTATATACATATATACTGATTTATAATAGGCAAATCTTTCAATTGTATAAAAATAATATGAATTTATTTGATAAAAACTACGAATTTATGGGAAAGTTTACTGGAGATACACTACCGGTCAAAAGTTTGGGTTCACCATATAATTTTCGTAAAATATTTATAAAACCAAGACTTCACTCAATTATTGTTATTTATTAGCATCATTAATGACAAATTAATCATAACGTGAACAATATATGTCGATTTTCGCAAATACTCGACATTATTTCTACATATTTTTGATTCTTCAAAATACCCGCCACTCGCTCGTAATAGTACAGCAACGCAGACTCACTCTGGGCATTCTTTCAATGAGTCTATGCAATGATTCCGTTGAAAGTTGATCCCAAAAAGTTTGCAGGAACGCCCAAAGCTATTTTGAATTTGTTCTCAACTCATTCCACAACAATTCGATACGGTTACAATCAGGTGACTGAGGAGACCATTCCATATAAAGGGTATCTCAGGATTTGCGCCGGATTTGATTTTTAAATAAAAAGTGTTTTTTTTTTTTTTTAATTTATGAAACTTTTATTGAAACATAAAGTAGACATCATCAGAGGTTATGTATGGAATAACACATCGGGTAAATAGTTCATCAGGCATTTTTAAAAAAAAAGCAACACCAGAAAATGCCGTTTTGCATACATAAATGTTGCGGTATTTCATTGTTGCAGCGTTTAATTTGCATTTCGCATTTGGCACTATTGTTACGATTCACATGTGAAATGTAGACAGTGTGAGGTTATTAAAAATGGAGCACTACACACAAAAGAACAACGCATGCTCATTCTTAAAAATTTTGTTTATCAAAATAGTGAAAGTTTCGCGGTCACAGTTCGCAAACTGCGTTCAATTTGGGTTATTCATAATGGCCCAAATGAAGCAACTGTGCGAAGATTAGCTAAAAAAATTCAATGAAAAAGGGACTGTTATTGATGTGAAACCATTAACGCATGTTCGTACAGGTCGTTCAAACGAAATTATCGCAGCTGTGCGTGATAATGTCGCTGCAAATAAAACCACCTCAATTCGACATCGAGCACAGAAACTCGGTGTATCCAGATCCACTATGCAGCGAATTTTCACAGGCATTGATTTGCATTTTCATGCGTACAAAGTGCAGTTGACTCAAGAACTGAAGCCTACAGACAGACCATGCACAGCGAAAAGAGTTCGTCAATTGGTTCGTGGAATAACAAGAAGAAAATGCCGATTTTGAAGACAAAATCATCTTTAGTGACGATGCGCATTTTAATCTCGAAGGCTTCGTTAACAGACAAAATTGTCGCATTTGGTGCTCAGAAAAATCCACGAGTGATTTATGAGAAACAAATGCATCCACAGCGTGTCACTGTTTGGTGTGGATTTTGGGTTGGAGGCATCATCGGTACATTTTGCTTCGAAAATGAGGCAGATCAAACCCAAACCGTGATGGTGTTCGTTATCTCGAAATGTTTACCAGTTTTTTTTTTTTTTTTTTTTTTTTTTTTTGCCGAAACTTGAAGATATTGATGTAGAGTACAAGTGGTTTCAACAAGACCGGTGCATGCACATGTCATACAGCACGACAAACAGTTCAATTATTGCAGCAATCATTTCCCGTTCGTGTCCTCTCGCATTTTGGTGACCAGTATTGGCCGCGTAGATCATGTGATCTGATGACGCCTCTAGACTTTTTTCTTTGGTGTTTTTTGAAGTCACAAGTTTATCTGAATAAGCCCACGACATGTCAAGCATTGAAAGAAGAAATTACACGCTGCATCTATGAAATACCGCAACATTTATGCAAAACGTTTATGCAAAATTTGACGAAAAGAGCGCGTTTATGTTGTGCCAGCAAAGCCGAGGCGGCCATTTATTCCATACATAACCTCTGATATGTTTCAATAAAAGTTTCACAATTTTTCAAAAAAAAAAAACAACAGTTTTTTATTTAAAAATCAAATTCGGCGTAAATTCTGAGACAACACGCTATATACTTCAGTTGCTTCTGCTTCTCTTTGGCTGCTTTTTAATTTCAGCAGAATTTGGAAGTGTGCTTAGTATCGTTATCCTGTTGAATGAAACGAAACCACAGCCTACAATTCTTTTCACACACGGAATATAGAATATAATGAGTAATAATTGCGTAAAATTATAAAATGTAACAAGTGAAGCCAAACTTTTGAACGGTATTGTATAGCGTATACATACATACATACATACAAACGTATATGTAACACAAACAAATTTTAGTGAAATAAGTTTCCAATTGCAGGAGTTAAAGTACAACGACGACGAAAACAAAAACAAAAAACAAAAATTAAAACTAAAACTAAAAATTAAATTTATATTGTATTTTATTAAATTTTCTTATTTATTTTTCTGTATTTACAGTGCGCAGCGTTTTCGGTGGCGCATCTCATATGAAATTGAATTTTATTGCATGCAAATTGTTTGTGAATATGGCATATTACTGTACAGTGTACACACGCATACTCAAACAACAGACAACATATTCTCTACTTTTAGTTTTTTGTTTTTTATTTATTTTTCTCTTTTTTTTATATATATATATAAACTTAGTTTTATAATTAATTTTGAAGCGACTGAAAGAAAAATTGTATGTGCGCTGAATTTATTGGTCAATTAGAATTCAAATTCTATTGTTACATACATTTTTATACAGTCTGCTTCAAGTTTATGTCGATATTTATAAAATATATAGATTTCTTCTTAATACATTTATTTATAATATTGTATAAAACTTTCTTTATTATGTTTTTTGCATGTAGTATGTGTCTAATGTGTGCTGCAATTGATGCAGCTGTGAGTTTCTTTTTTTATTTTTTAAATTATTTTTTCTGTTATTTTTTTTTTTTTGTTTTTTATTATTGTATAAAGAAAAAATTTTAAAATGTGCAAAATTCTGTTGTTTAAAAAGAATACAGATAAAAAAAAAATTAAAAGCAAAAATATAATATAAAAATAATAATAATTTTTTTAGGCTAATGCGACATAAACTTAAATTATATATAATACATAAAAATACGCAAAATATTTAGAAATGAAAAAAAAACGATGTTAATTTAATTACTATTTGTTGAATCTAGTTATGTTAATTATTATTATTATTTTAAAATTATTAAGTTTATTATTGATTTTATTGTATATGTATAAAGTAAAAACATAAAAAAAAGTTATAGTTGTGCTAAACCAGCGCTCTATATATATAATACTGATTGACAATTATGAACAATTGATTGTAAAATATAATTTGAATTGAGTAAACAACAAAACAAAACAAAAAAAAAATAATAATACCATAATATTAATTAATTAATATATTAATTTTAAGTTTGTATATTATTTTCCTTTTAAAATTGGCTTCCATTTTTTATAATTTTATGATAATTTTTTTTTTTTATGGTAACAGCGCTGTAAAAGAATGTTTCGTTTTAAATACACAAAGAATGCTCGATTACACCGCTCTACGGCATTTTTGCGCACGGGTTATACATAACTTATTTGTATTGCTTTCATACCTAGAAATAAGAATAAGAACAAAAATAGTACTGAATTTGCTTTTGCGAGTATGTGTAAAAAATGGAATGTAAAAATTCAAACATGCTTTCAGAGTATACTACGTATACGTAATTTTCTTTGAGATGTACGGAATGTGCCAATGGAATAATTGGAAAGTGGTTGGCATTGTGTAGTAGCACAGCTTTTAGTTATTTTATTCAGCTATCAATAAAAAGGCGCCATTCAGTTGTATGACATGTAATACCAATTTCTTTCACTTCATGACAAAAACAGAGTCCATCCATCTTCCTTGCTCAAGAAACAAGAAAATTCTTCATGACGTTTTCTTTTTGATATGGCATATTCGAACATCAGAAATAAGTAAATTGCATTATTTTAACCGCGATGCTAATAATCTTTGAGTGCATTCACAAGGCAAAAATAATAGTCTGTTGTATAGCGTCTGTGTAATGATTACTGGGTTCCCTATAAATTCTCACGGCACTGCAAACGTCATTGCTCTTTTTTCGTCTCGGTACCAGCCTAGAATAAAACGTAACGTATTATATAAACTAATTGTTATTATAAAATAGTCAAATACTTTTATAATATTATAAAAAATAAAAAAATATTAAAGCAAAGAAACTCACCGTCCCGAATGTATCGGCACAGTGAGTTACATGACACATGTGGAGCCCATTTTTTGTCTGGATTTGTAACAGTTAGATGGAAGTAAGCTTGATATGCCTCCCAAATCTTTAAATTTGTGCTTAATTCATGCTTTTTCTCTCACACTTTAATAAATTCGCCGCAAATATAGCAAAACGAGTCAGCGTCACGTTTACAACTGCTCGAAGCCATTTTGTACAGGTTGATGCAGCGTAAATATGAAATCCGTTATACAACTGTAATATGCAAACACATACTGTCGTACGCAACGAGCGACGAAAGAAATATATACACCACTCACTTATTTTTTCTTCTAAAACGTACTCAAAACGAATGTTTCAAAAATGTTGTAATTCATTTTGAGTGATTCAAATGCAATTCATCACTTTTTTTTCAAAAGGAATTGTACAAAAATGTTCAATTCAATAACTGAATGATTCACAGATTCATGCAAATTTGAAACGAAACCTTTACAGCTCTGTTATGTTTATCACATTTTGTATACTACATACTACTATATTCATATTAAACGAAACGAAAATTTTAGCATAAAAATACAAACAACTGAAACGTTTGCATTAAATATTAATGTTTGAATGTTGATAAAAAATATTATAATACTATATGCTACTAATTATTCTACGTATATTAAAAGAAAAAGAAAAAGCGATATTTTATTAAAAATATATAATATATATATATATATATATATATATATATATATATATATATATATATATATATATATATATATATATATATATATATATATATATATATATATATATATATATATATATATATATATATATATATATATATATATATATATATATATATATATATATATATATATATATATATATATATACGTATGTATATGTATACACGAGTAGTAAAACGAATGAAAGAAAATAAAAATACTACCTACTATTTGAAAGTAAGTTGTATGTATGTTGTAAGCAAAGAGATAAATCTATTTTAATCTAGTTAAAGATGAAAAAGAAAAAAAAAACAAACACAAACACAAAGTAAAATGTGTGCTGCACCGCAAAACTATTTTTGATGTTTATATGTGCGCTTTTTAAAATGAAAAAGAATTTTAAATAAAATAAAATCAAACAAACAAACAAAACAGAAAAAAAGGATATTTACCATGAAAATATTTGATCAGCAAAATGAAAAAGTAAATATGTATGTATTTTAATACACCAACACACACACTCACATACGTATATGTATATGCAAAAATATATTGTACAACAAGCAAAAACTTCGCAAAAAAAAAAAAAAACAAAGCTCACAATGAACACTCACACAATACACGTAACGTACTATTAAAGAATGTTTGTTTAAATAAATTTTTAATGTAATTTTAATTTTATTGAACAATTCTTGTCAAATGCCAATAAAAATTTTAACTTACAAAATATTTTTTTTTTATAGTACAAGGGCTGCTATTTATATTTCGGAAACAAGCAGCACTAATGTCAAAAGCTAAAATCTGGCAACGCCATATTAAAGTTTGACATTTTTTGGCATAAACGTACTCACAAAGTTTTGATGTACAATTGCTAATTGTTTTGTTTACAGTGAGTTAAGAAAAGCAATTAGGCCAAAAAATGGATATTTCAAGAGAATGTTTTCGTTGGATTATTTTTCACAACTTTCGACGTGGATTATCTCAATAAGAATGTGTCAATGAACACAGTTTTTTGTAAGGCGATAAAGCACCTTCAAAAACCACAGTATATCGCTGGTATAGTGAATTCAATCGTGGTCGTAGTTCTGACTGTGACGTTTCGATCAGTACTAATGATGATGAACCAGGTGTTACAGCTGGTCCATCAAGAACAGCGAAGCGAAGAAAAATGCGCTAAATTTTAGGATACTGGGGATACTACGTTTGAAAAAAACACGCCGCTTGTTGAACTACACTTTACGGCACTCGTATGCCAAAACTATTAATTTTACGAAAAAAAAGGTTTTTTACATAAATTGTAGGACATTTTCTATAGTTGTCGCATGTACATATTTTTATCGTAGAATGAGTCGGAAAGGAGATATTATAAAAAAAAAACTGCTTTTAGGCTCCATTTTTCCAATATGGCTTTGAGAGCGGCAACGTTTAAACAAATGGAAACATCAGATGCACCTGGCCAGGTATATAAATCGCGCCCTAACTATTTGAGCCAAGTTAATATTTATTTAAGGATGTATTTCGCAGATCTGTTCGAAAAGTAGTATACGGTATAGATAGATAACTCGTTATATTTACAAACATTGTTAGTTATATGATTCGAAGGTTTGGTTAAAAATACTTGCATAAGTCATTGATCTTCTCTCATAATCATCGTCCAATGACATTTCCAACATTAAATGAACAATACACTAATATTTATGTTGTCAACAAGGCTGTCCGCGTTAATCACTTTTTTCGGAACAAAGAATCACAATTAAATTTAATTGTACAATATTACTATTAGGTATGTGTGTATATGTTCAAGAGCGCGCCATATCACACCCCCAACTACAATATACTAGTAGTATATACAACACTTAAAGCAAACTTTGTTAATTTAGAATACACATTTCAAGATTTTCCAACTGTTTGCACACGACATTGAATTGTTTGACCACGACAACGCATCTGAACTGAGCTGCAGACACAAGCCGAGAGTTTTAAGTAACTTAGCATGTAAAAACCTGTATCTTCTCTTAACATTTCGAGTATTGACACAATTGATATGCAAAGCGCTACTGTATCTGGCCCCGACTACTGCTTTGCGGTTGGTACGAGATTTGAAAATCGTTTAAAAAGAGAAAAAAGAAAAAAAAAACTAAAATATTGAACGAGTATTTTTTGTGCATGTAGTATATGTAATAAGAAGAATCTGGCGTTGATACTGAGAAAACGTAAATATTCTAAGTATGCATTAGCATTAGATGATCAATGCACTTTGTAAACAAACATTGAAACAATAGAAAACGTCAACTAAAAGCCGGTAAAGCCGCAACTTTATACCCTATGTGTTTGTTTAATACGAGTTTATTTTGAGGGAAACAAAACTTCCGTCATATTTTTAAAATTATTTTTATTAGCATTAGCATGTTTCTCGTTCCCCAAAAATTCGGTATTATTGGAACAATTTTAGCAGACTCGAGGTCCATATATAAAACACAATTTCTTTACGTATTACTAATAAAAGGTCGCTAGCAACTATAAACGTAGTATTATTAGCTTCATGAATTTTCTACACTTATGCAAAAGGCTTTTAACTAATGCAAATAAGAAACCTCCACATCAAGTTGCTCTAGAAATACTAAAAATATTTATCTAAACTGTTTGTCTGTATGAAGTTCAGTAAATATTACGAGTATTGCGGTGCGCGGCCTCTACCATTCTTATCTACAGGATGCTCGGCGACTAGGTAATCTTTAATGCTTCGACTACCATTGAATGGCAGCTTTCATGAAAAATAATAAACTTCAGTAGAGCAGTTTTATAATAAAAATAGATCACAGACAAAATATATGTTCTACATTTCCAGTCCGAATAAATTGATCGAAATTGATTTCGTTGAAATGATCGGTGTTTCATTTTGAGATGGATTTTGCGGTTTTACAATAATTCACTTGACGTTGAGAATATTAATTTCAAAATGCCAATTGCAACGTGCCGATATACACATCCTTTGGATGCTAGTGCACATTGAAATTGCTGAGACATTCTGTAATCGCCCAAATCGTTCCTCGGTCGGGATGTCTCTGTCAAGATTCAAGAAGCTCATTAAAGATGGAAACATTAGCACCGCAACTGTCAGCTGGTTCAGTCTAGCCAAATGTGGTATCTACAAAGAAAATTAGCCCGGTTACGACATATGTCTCAAACGTACGTTGTTTGATAAGCTGTCAAAATAGCAGAAAGATGGAAAGCGTTCAGCACCTGCTGTGCACGTAGCTGTACGGCCATAAATAGTAGGAGATTCAAGCATAAGGGTAACACAGTAAGATAACTTTTTTAAATCGTCCCAATGGCTGTGGCAGGAGCGGTCTCTCTAAAAAAAATATGAGATTTTGTGGTACCACAATGAAACGGGACTCTTTGGCCTAAGTGATGATGGTTTTTGCTACTACCCACTTAACGTAACCTAACTTAACTTCAATTAGTGTGAAATATGAATATTGTATATTCTGTCAACCATGTATCATATTGCATGAAAAATATCCTCTCAGTTCGTTTTACAGTAAAAATAATCAAGCTCAAAAATGCTGAGTGAAAATAGGTTCTGAACTTCGTTTCCTTTAGATAAAATTTTTCACATTTTTTAAGTTTTATGATTTATTATTTTAAATTAAGCTTCAAAATTAAAAAAAAAAACAAAAACAAAAAACAAATCGTCGTGTAGGGTATAAAATGGTATAAACATTTGAATACCCATATCTCTCGCAATTAACATGTGTTTGTTTATATGCAAGTAACTATTTCCTACGACAGATGTAAGTTCGTGGAACAGTACTATGCATGAGCAAGGACGTATCGCATTACAACTGTGGCTTGTAGTCTGAATTTTCTACACTGCGGCATCCGAGTTATTCCACGATATTAGGTGTGAAAATCGCACTTTTACTTAGAAAATAAATGCAATAAATTCAGGCAAAAACATTTACCGATTGCATTTAAAAATAAAAAGAAAATATATACTATAAAACTCGACGAAACCGAAGCGTGAGTACACTCTTTATATAATAATAACTAGAATTAGTAATATCAACTAGATAGATGTTTCAATTAACGTAAAGTCCTTCCATATCAAATTTGCTGTTCCTAGCTTAAGTAACAAAAAAGTATTTACACAAAAACTTCAAAAGTAAACGTAGTTTTATCTAGGATTAGCGTTTGGTGGTGCTAAAGTCTCCGAAATATCTCAGAATTTGAGTAGACAGAATATTCACTTGTATCGTCTGGATATAGTACAGGGTGTCTCAAAAGAAAGTTCACATTTAAAAAAATCGATAAAAAAGTAAGTAGTTTATTGAAAAAATGTTTATTACACATTAAAATACACACTTTGGGAATTTATTTCTTAAAAAATGATATTGTCCAAATGTAAACCGTTGCGTGCACGACATCCATTTAATCGAGCACTAAAATTTCCTATGATGGCTCGGCAGGTATTCTCCGTGATGGCTGCCATTTCGTGACGTATATTTCCTTTTAATTGTGCCAGGGAAGTCGGTTTGTTGCCGTAAACTTTAGATTTGACGTAACCCCCCAGGAAAAAGTCCATAGGGGTTAAATCGGGACTTCGTGGAGGCCAATTTATGTCACCTCTCCTGGAGATCATCTGGTTTATGAATTCAAGCCTCTGCCCAGCATCCTGAGGGTTTAATTGTTGCACCAACTGAATTTTATAGGGGTGTAGCTTTAAATCTTTGTGTAAAATGCGGAACAATGATGATCTATGCACGTTTAAAGCAACAGCACGCTTCCGAAACGAAAGGTCCGGGTTGTCACGAGCAGACTGAGTAATACTGCCTACGTTTTCGAACGTTCTCGAAGACTTTGGACGCCCGGATTTTGATTTTTCCAGCGTTGAACCGGTCTCTTCAAACTTCTCGACCCATTTTTCAATGTGTCGAAGGCTTGGCGCATCATTTAAATGACGAACATGTCGAATACTGCAGAATTTTCTACGCGCTACAGTCGCTGAATTACCGTTTTTGTAAAGCTCACGTACGCACAACGCGCGGTCCGCTACCGAGAAACGCTCCATAGCGAATAAATTCCCAAAAGCAAGGCTACCGATTGACATACCCCCCGCGCCCATGAGAATAGTTGCGTTCACGCAATCAGCAAATCAAATGTGAACTTTCTTTTGAGACACCCTGTATAACAAAGAACGATTAAATTGTTTGTACAATTTATACTATTAATGCAAAGAGCTCTGTGTGTGTAATGCAATGCTCATCATATGCAGAAGTGCATTAGAAAAATAAAAGAACCTCTGAAAAGAACCTCTGCACTTCAGCTTTATAGCTTCTCCAACACCTACTTCACTACTTTACAAACTTTCTTACAAATTGTAAAGAAATTTTTACATAAAAGGTGTGAAGGGTATACCATATATACATACATACATATATACGTAATATATACAGGTACATGACGCAAAATGGCAAATCGCACAACTGTGTATGTGCGACAAGCGGGTCTAACTAAAAATCGCTAATGACGTAGTATAGTTATGGGATTTGGATTCGTCTATTTTGGCGGAAGCGGCGGTGGTGGTGATGGTGGTGGAGTGAAGTGAAGTGGTTGTTCTGTGTTGGTGTTGGCAGCCACAAAAAGTAACAAATTGACGTTTGGTTAGTCTGACATTTCATTCATTCGGCTTTGGTTTAGTCAACTCGCGCAGCACCGACAGTCACAATCAAAAACAAACAAACAAACTAACAAACATACTAACAACAGTTGCGCTCGCTCCCAGCCCGGACCAGACCGAGTCATTTCGAGTCATGCCGATTTCGATTTGGACGCGAAACGCATTCGCCAGTTGTGTGTAGAGCCCAGAGGCTGCCAAATGCGTTGCGCTTGTTGTCACTGCTGCTCCTGCTAAATCGAACTATTAAAGAACTATTTTTTTCCAATAACGAGTTTTGCAATATTCACTGAATTGCATATAAAAACATTAATTTAAACTAGAACCGAAAAGTGACTTTGTTTTGAAAATTTTGTTGTGAAATTTTGCCTAAGAAAAGTGAGTGAGAAAAACATTTTGTTTTTTTTTTTTTTTGTTGTTGTTCGTGAACATATGTTTTAGTTTTTGTCTCTATTGAATAATACTTTTTCTTATTTTACCGTTTTATTCTTTCTATTCCTTTTATGTACATATGTACATATGTATTTTGTTTTGCTCCTTCGTTCGTTGCCGATGCGAACCCGGCAAATTCGCCAAATTCCCCGTAGTGAGTGTGATAAAATCGATAATTTCATTTCTGGCCGAACATTTCGATGCATTACGTTTTGCGTAAGTAACGAACTTATAATTTAATTTAATTATTTATTATAATTTATTGTATATATGTAAATAATTTTCTTACAACAACATACCCGTAGAACAATTCATAAAAGACTCCCACTAAAAATAACAAGAAAGAATGCTTCAGTTGAGTGTCGAGATACCCTATACTCAGTCTAAGGGTCTTTTTTTTGAATACGTGGTTTGCAGAGCACTACATTCTTTAGTGCTGTGAGCTGAACGAATCTGGAGTATTTTTTTTCAGATTAATTTAATAACCATCCATACATAATTTGTTATTTTTAGTTTAACAAAAAAGTTTTTCCAAAAAGAAAATTTAAATGGCGCATTGTTTTGTATGGGACTAGAAGATCCGAATTTATATTTGTGGCCCATTGCCCATTGGATGATAGCTCAGATCCTTGTTAAGCGACATTTAATAAAAAGTAATAATAAAACAACTATTCTAAATAATGTTTGTAATTGGTTTAACTTTACTAGCGTACCCGACGTGTTTAGTTACGCCCCCTACAGTAGCTATGGTGGCGTGACACCGCCTATTTTTCCAATTGAACTTTGTTTTTCGGTACTCTTTACATAACTAATTGTCGGTATATCTGAAAATGTTATTACACATGGCAAATCTACGCTACTGATAGTATTTGTAGATATATAAGTGCAATCAACGTTAGGAAAATCAAGATATCATATCTCAGGCCAATTCGTTTAGATAAAAATAAAATACATATAATACTATTTTATATTCATATGAAATTTGTTTAAATGCAAAAATAATATTATAATCAACGCTGTCCAGCCATAGGCCCCATGGAAACGAACACCTTCGTGTTTTCACACACATACAAATGAATGCATGCCGAAGTCAGCTGCTTGATGTTAATGAGAAACAAAAACTTGAATTAGTTACGTTGCATTGGTGTTGTATATTGACAAACTGTACAAATTATGACTCAGAAATTATTCACACTTTGGGTGCTCTCCTATTGGACTGTCCCGCTCTAAGGGCCGACCAGATATAGAGCGGCAGTATGTGGGCAATTTATTTGCAAAAATTAATGCGCAGTTATGCAATTAATTAATGCACAAAGAATTTTAATTTGGTCTATCAATTTTTTCTATTTGGTTTAAATATTTTGTTGATTCTACTTCTTTTACCAACTAAAATACTATCAAAAACACACTCAACTAATGCTCGCTAAGATGTTTGCAACTGCGCCCACAACAGTTTCGAGACTAACGTCCAGCTGCTCGGTCGACAATGCTCTACAATGTAAATCGCTTTTTACAGCACGACAGCGATACAGCAGAATGTTTTTCCCAATACTTTAAACCGAAACCGAAAGAAACAAAAAAGTTAGCACCTATAGCCTGTTGAGAGAGCTGAGAGAGAGAGAGAGAGAGAGAGAGAGAGAGTCTTTGTGCGTGATAGGCCAAGGCGTTACCTGGTTTTTAACTACCTTAGACACAATACTTTAGAAAAAAATTGCATTTGTGTGTGCTCCTCTTCACATGCTTCCCCAAATAATTAATATCGTTATTGTATGGGGCTACCCCAAAAGTATGGGGGATCACAACAAATCACAATTTTAAGTTAATATTGACTGCAATAAAATAGCTTTTCATACAAAAAGTCAAAAGTGGGCGGGTGGTTTGTATGGGGGTATCCTACAAAGCGGGCGTGGGTGTCAAAATGGATACTCTATTTGACTGCAATAAAAATAAGTTTAGGGACCGGGTATTGGCTGGATATCTTAAAAAATGATCTTGATGTACATAACAGCATCGGCTCGTCCCGTCTAGCTGATGAAGAATAAATATACTTTATGGGGCTTACAATGTATCCTTTAATATGTACGTTACAAACTTTCAGACAAACTGATAATACTATTTCACACTATGTGTGAATTGTATAACAAGTAAGAATAAAGCAATCGTGTGTTCACGACTACGAAATACTCTGCACCCTTGCTAATGTAGACCTATGCAGATTTAAAAATTTGAAATCACAAACAAAAAAATGTGATTATAATAAAAAATTAAAATTAACTAAAAAAATGTAATTAATTAAAAAGAAAATACAAAAAAGAAAAACTTTTTTCTTGCTATGCGACTTTGAACAGTATGCATATACGGGTCAAATGGTCGCATTATGGGAATGCAGGATGTTGTGGGTGTGGAAGCTACAATATAAAACATCTGTCAAAGTTTTAAGTCTTTAGCTCTCATAGTTCCTGAGATCTGTTGTTTCGTACATTTAGACAGATGGACGGACGGACACGCGAACATAGCTAAATCGATTCAGTTTCCATTGCTGATCAAGAATATGTATACTTTATGGAGTTGACCACACCTTATTCTGCCTGTTACATACAGTCGCAGAAACTAGCCGTATTGTTTACGTTGCATCCAAAATTTATTCTAAACTAGATCTGCGTACATATTTCCGTCCAAATTTTGGTTTCTACAAACTATTTTACAAAATATGCTAATAAATTGTTGAGGCAAATGAAGGCTTACTATATTTACAACTGAATTCGTTTTTTTACCACCGCGGTAAAACCGTTATAAGTTATTCTTTCAGCAGTGCAGTGGCTGTAGACCATATACAGTGAGTTTCGTTTTTCAAAATCTTCTCAATGAGGAGAATTTTTTTCTCAGACTGACATACGAACGAACGGTCGGACGGACGTGCAGACTTACAGGCATGGCTATATCGATTCGTTTTGTCACGCTGGTCTCGAATATATACTTACGGTATGGGGTACGGTATGTAACATGCTTCCTTCGCTATGTTACATACATTTTGACAGCTCAAGAAACATTTTACAAATATTTTTTGCACAGGGTATAAAAAAAGATAAACTTTAACAGTCATGGCTAAATGGACTCAGTTCCAAAATGCTGATTAAGAATATATACTTCATGGGGTCTACCATGCCTCCATCTGAAAGTAGTGTAATCTTACTTGACTAAAGCATTATTTAAACAGCTTGGTGCTAGTTGTTTATAGCTAAAAAAATAATAATTATGACAGTCTTAAGATCTCTTAGAGACTAATTTCTAATTATTATTTCCTGTTAATGTCGATTAATTGGTTAACAATAGTACAATAGCAAGAAATATTCATGGCAACTTGAAGTTTTTCGTCAGGGTCATCTAGAGAGGGTGATTCGTGGTAATTTTCTCCAAACCAAACAAGGAAATGTTTTATTCTCTCGGTTGAAATATGCTACTGTTTTTTATTTGGTTAGGATAGTTCAGTTTCATTTCGAATCATATGCTTCTTATCCTTCGCATATTGCTCCTTGTTGATAAAAATGCACAAGAAGACCACCCAGCTGACAATATTAATCACTATCATCAACATCAATAGATAGAATATTGTTATAATAATCTTTTCACGACGGGTCCGCAATGACCAAGATGCATGGCGTGCTGAAAATATCTTCAATTTAAACATAATAGATAAAGTTTCTGTGAATATAGAATAAGGTGTATAAATACCGGCATATTTATTTTTCGACGTTTACTTTTGTTATATATATAAATTTTTTTTTTTGTCTTAAAAAAAAAAATTGACGTATTTGACAAAAATTTCTTAACTTTACTGAGCATCTTTATTGTATAATTTTCTTCGCACGCAGTGCTTCGATTTCATTGAAATTGTAGCCGAGCACCTGTTTCAGCACCTCATCCGTATGCTCACCCAGCATGGGCGGTGCCATGCGTGCATCATTCTTCGCTTCGCTAAAGACAACTGGTGGACCAACGACTTTGACACTGCCGTCTTTAGCATGAGGCAGAGTCTTAACCAGCCCAATGGCTCTGACGTGTTCATCGTCAAAAACTTCGCGTATGCTATTAACCGGACCGACAGGAAACGGTGCCTCTGCAAAGATACGCATCCAATTTTTGTTTGTATGGACGGCAAGTTTTTTGCCAAGTATATCGATCAACTCGACACGATTTTTTACACGATCCTTATTAGTCTTGAATTTTGCATCGCTAGCAATATCTTCGATCTTCAAAAAACGACACAATTCCCTGAATTGCTCATCGCTGCCGGCACCCAGCGTCAAATAACCATCGGCAGTCTTGAAACTTTGATAGGGTACAATGCTAGAGTGTGCAGTACCCCAGCGTTTTGCATCGATGCCAGCGTTTAAATAATTCGTGGCAACATTGATCAGCAGCGAGATCTGTGTGGACAGTAGGTCGACATCGATTTTTTGACCGCGTCCGGTGCGTTGACGTTGATAGAGCGCAGCCAGTATGGCACCATGTGCATAGAGTCCGGTAGCGATATCTGTAGCTGCAATGCCAACCTTACTGGGCGGGCGATCAACTTCGCCAGTTATATGCACCAAACCGCCCATAGATGAAGCAATGACATCGTAACCCGGACGTTTAGCATAAGGTCCCACCGTGCCGTAACCAGTTAATGAGCAGTAGATCAACGAAGGTGACACCTTGCGCACTTGCTCGTAATCCAAACCGAATTCAGCTAATTTACCCGGCACATA
Organism: Leucophenga montana; assembly: GCA_035044765.1. NCBI lineage: Eukaryota > Metazoa > Arthropoda > Insecta > Diptera > Drosophilidae > Leucophenga > Leucophenga montana. The sequence goes on along the minus strand of JAWNNQ010000887.1, from coordinate 412,863 downwards.
GTTTTCTACTAGCACATCCGATTTTTTAACAAGTTCGTAGATTAGTTCCCTGCCGCGTTTGAGATCAATGCAAACACTTTTCTTATTGCGATTCGTTGATAGATAATACGTTGAATCTTGGCTGTTTGGCAAGAATGGTGGACCCCATTTACGTGCCTCATCGCCAAAATGCGGGCGTTCAACTTTGATTACCTCTGCACCCAGATCGCTTAATACCATTGTACAATAGGGACCGGCAATGATGCGCGATATATCCAATATGCGTACACCGTGCAATGGATGTCGTTCATCGACCACCGCTGGCTGTTCATTAGAAGCGCGCATTTCGCTGGCATAATTTCTGTGCACTTTGCACGGCACGCCCACATGGTCCAATAAACGTCGGCAGCTTGGTGAGATGCGTAATATAGTCTTAGCGCTGGGTAGCATTATGGTGCGCTTAAATAACTGTTGGCTAGTCGTTCGTTTAACTTAAATATATAGTTTTATTTTATTTTTGTTTACTAGTTCAGACGTTTGTTGGTCGGTCCACTTGATTTGATAATATCTTGAAGAGAAGAGAATGCTCTTCCCGCTCAGTGTAGTGCGGTGTTGTGTTGGCTAAATAAAGCGCGAAGAGACGTCTGTCTAATGGAAAGTTTCCGATACAACTGGCGCATTTGCCGCTGGAGTCTTTTCTTATCAAATGCGTACGTGCTCTTTTTTTTCAATATTTTACTTATATCTACTCTTAATTTTAGTTATTGACGCTCTTTCGGTTTGTTTGTTTTAAGTTTTTATCTAATAAAATTAAAACTTTTTTTTATTTTTATACACTGCATCCACATATGCTTGATAAAATTGTACATGGTGAGAGAAGCGTATAAGGCCCAACAAAGTACTATTTCATATTTTAAAGAGTTTATATTTTTTATCATGCTCAAACTTTAGGGTGTTCATTATTAGACGTGTGGTTTTCAAGAAGAAATAAAACGCATATAATTTAATGTTGTGGCCAAGAATTTAGTCGGGATCGATGGCCATCTCCTTTTGGTAATAAATTTGCACGATTTGCAAACGTTGTTCCGGAGTAAGTTTATTCATTATGAAATGGCCAACCAAACTGAACATAAATCAAGTGACAGCTGCCGAAAACAGTGTTGCCAGATTGAAAATACACGTCTAAAAAAAACACCCTTTACATAATACTCCGTTCTTTGAAGATCAAGACAATAAACCTACAATGTAAACTCGTTATTAATCAATATACGTGTATGTGAAGCGTTCGTCCATTAGAAGCAACTATATCAAATATAAAAAGTTGATAATCGGTATAATAAATATTTTTTTCATACAAAAAAATCCAACAATGCGTGGTTGGTTTGTATGGAGGCTACCCAAAAAAGTAGGCGGGACACCTCCCTAGATATTTATGTGTAGCGTTGGTTCACCTCCAACTCTGCAGTGCAGCCGGTCCATATGATGAATTTCTTAGCTGTAGCTATTATTACATTTATTTTGCCTGAGAAGACCACGCGAAGCCACTCCGACGTCTAGGTCACATGTGCGCAACAAAAAGTGAAGGGTTGCGCTTTCGGAACGCATTAAAACCGGCTTTGTTTTTTTTTTTTTATTTTTTCTGATTTTTGCAAAAGAGATTCGTGAGAATTGGACGCTGTCCTTAATATAGGTCGTTCACATTAGTAAACCCACTTGCGCCTTATGTTTTTCTTCGTATTTAGACTCTTTTTTTCGATTTTCTTAACTATTTTGGTAAAAGCCAGTGTAAGATTTGATCTGTCCTTTTTCCGCCACGGTTCAGGTTTTTCTTAACCCATTCTACATTTTTTTAAATTAAATAGTCGAAATGAACAAAAAAGTGCGTTCAACAAAAAATATGACTACACCAGCCAAAGATAACGATCAAGCTAAATGCATGTTCTATTCAAGAGGCGCAAAATTAGAACCCTGCATTTTGCCGGTTTTTGGTTAATTATTTTTTTTTTTTGTTAATACTTTTTAGCTTCAGCATTTCATTTAATTTGACTTAATTTGACCAGAAGGAAGATTTACTTTCATTTGTAAAAAATTAAGTCTCTGGCATGCTAGGCCTGGGAGCAGTGGGCGATAGAAAACAGACTTAAAAGGGTGTGTCCTATTGAAGTAGCGAGGAGTGTATAAAATATCGCAATTTTAGAAATACGTAAGTTGACAACCACAATTATCTCTCTCACATGAAATTACTAACAGATTCTTTACTCTGAGTATTTTAATATTTGACTACATAAGCTCTGCAAATATATATGTATGTACATATAAGTACATTAGCACGTAGAGCTTCTGTAGTGTACACAGAACTTAATACAGCATCGTTGAGATTTGTGTTGAAATTGATAAGTCAGCATTCGTTGTAGTACGATATAATAGCTTGTGGCAATTAATTTTTAGACTGCTTTTTAGTCAATCCCTGCTTTTTAATTGGGAAAGTACCACAAGGGCAACAATTGGAAAATCCCCACAGCAATTGAGAACATTTACAAAAGAATGTTCCAGCGTATCCTTTACGCTTACAAATGCATCACCGGTTTACAGCTAAAAGCCATTACGACCTGTTTTAAACGAGCTGTGTGCTTGTGTATTTCCCCCTGAGTTTTACAGTCGAGATGAAGGTACATATTCATACAAATGTAAAGTACTCGTAAACGACTTCTTATATTTTGCAACAGTTGGACAATGACTAGCGTTTTTTTTTTTTGTTTTATATTTTTTTCGCTGTAAGTATTTCAATTAAAAGTTAATTTATCATAGCAGTCGCGTAATTAACTCGAAATATTTATCCATACTTACTTGTCTTTCTATTGTAGACAATTAGAAGAAAAAAAAAATATAAATACATATTTTTTATAATTATAACAATTTTCCTGCGCTGTTGATATTTAAAACGCGTTCCACCTTACTGATATTTTAAGTTATTAAATAGCAGAATTTGTTTCGTTATTTTGTTCTTATATTTCTTTGTTCAGTTTTTATATACAAGTATAGTTATATAGAACAATGTAGACAGACAGTGAAGGAAATTAGTCAACCTCGAATATCAAAGGTCATACTAGTAGCTGAAAGCTAATAGAAAAGTTAATCTTAATTCTTCAGAACGCAATATTCTGTGAGATAAATGTCGATGGTAAATGTGCACGTATATACAGGGTTTTTATTACATATTAAAATACACACTTTGGGAATTCATTTCTTAAAAAATTATATTGTCCAAATGTAAACCGTTGCGTTCACGGCATTCATTTAATCGAGCACTAAAATTTCCTATGACGGCTCGGCAGGTATTCTCCGTGATGGCTGCCATTTCGTGACGTATATTTCCTTTTAATTATGCTAGGGAAGTCGGTTTGTTGCCGTAAACATTAGATTTGACGTAACCCCCCAGGAAAAAGTCCATAGGGGTTAAATCGGGACTTCGTGGAGGCCAATTTATGTCACCTCTCCTGGAGATCATCTGGTTTATGAATTCAAGGCTCTGCCCAGAATCCTGAGGGTTTAATTCTTGCACCAACTGAATTTTGTAGGGGTGCAGCTTTAAATCTTTGTGTAAAATGCGGAACAATGATGATCTATGCACGTTTAAACCAAAAGCACGCTTCCAAAACGAAAGGTTCGGGTTGTCACGAGCAGACTTAGTAATACTGCCTACGTTTTCGAACGTTCTCGAAGACCTTGGACGCCCGGATTTTTATATTTCCAGCGTTGAACCGGTCTCTTCAAACTTCTCGACCCATTTGCCAATAAGTCGAGGGCTTGGCGCATCATTTAAATGACGAACATGTCGAATTTTCTACGCACTATAGTCGCTGAATTACCGTTTTTGTAAAACTCACGTACGCACAACGCACGGTCCGCTCCCGATAAACGCTCCATAGCGACTAAATTCCCAAAAGCTAGGCTACCGATTGACATACCCCTCGGAATAGCAATGCGTTCACGCAATCAGCAAATTAAATGTGAACTTTCTTTTGAGACACCCTGTATTGTATGCTCACCAAAACAAATTCTCAATGAAATGATTTCTCACCAAAATGATTTCTCAATGAATGAAACCAAATGTCACCGACAACACGGGCTTCAATTTCAGGCAATAAAAAGTCCGTTATCTAGGTACGGTAACGCTTACTATTGACGATTATGTTGTGTCCGGCCTCAATTTTAAACAAATACGGACCGATGATAGCATAAACCACACCAATCCGTGCATTTTTGTGAATGTAACGGTATTTCGAGAAACTCTTCGGGTAGCTCATCAGCCCAAATGCAGCAATTTGGTTTATTAATGTATCCAATGATCCAGGATTGTGCGTCATCGCTGAATGAAATTCGGAGCGAAAACAGCGGATCTTCATTGAGCTGTTGCAGAGCTCATTGACTGAAATTAATGCGTAAATTCAAGTCAGACGTCTTCAATTTTTGAACGAGTTAAATATTGTAAGTCTTTAAACCAAGATCCTGGCATAAAGTTCGCCAAGTTGTTCCATAAATAGAGGCCAAGACGCTGCGCACGGCGTCGAATCGATTGTTCATGGTCTTCTGCCACATTCTCAGCTACAGCAACAAATATCTCCTCACTATTGGCTGAATGTTATTTCTATTGCATTTAAATAGAGAATCCATATTAACATGTCACGCCAATTTTTAGGTTAGCGCCATACAAAGCACACGCTCACTTCTGGAATTTTGTAGGAAAAACTTTTTTATTTCAGTCAATATCAGCTCAAAAAGTTACATGTTGACTTCTTATGGGAAGACACTTCACATATGTATCTATGGAAGTGATTCCATCACTTTCTGGGGACTACTACTTTTGTAATTTTGTATGAAAAACTGTTTTATTAATGGCAAAATCAACATGACGGACGCTTCACATAAATATAAAGGGTCATTTCCATTTTTATATAGGTATAATCGTACAAGAATATGGTTCCAGCATAATATCTCATAAAGTTAGAGAATAATTGGCTTTATTCAACGCCACGACGGAACAGCTACAAAGATTATTAAGTGTGACAAACGGACGAATATAGGCCCCCTCGCGAAAACCAATAATGTTACATTGTTTGGTTTAGTAAATCATCAGCCCCACTTTGAGCCCTTTCGGCAAAATGAACTTCTGAGAGCTGCCGACAAGTCAAATACTTACAATATACCATATTATTCATACATATATATACACATTGGACGCTCTATCTCATTTCTATTTCTATTGATTTTTTTCAAGTGTAAACACAGTTATTATGATTGTAATGCACTTAAAGCACCTACAAATGCATTTTACGAGGGCGGTTCCGTAATCGGATTTTGTGCGAAAATTTAATTTATTTCTCTACATAATCTCCTACACCTCAGCCAGCGACTCTCTAACTTTTTTTTGTGTTTTTCCAATACTAGTAAGATATGTCAAGGTTTATTCAAATTTTGTAACGAATAAAATTGCCAATAATGGGCGCCATATACTATAAGGGAGAATATATGTATTTTCGAAAGGTCGATTAGTTGTCAATCTGACCTCGTAATAGTCTATTTTGACTTGGTTCTAGAGTTTTTCCACCAAACCTTTAATATACGAGGGTGACACAGCAAATTTATTTTCATGAATGAAATTTACAGATTTTGAGGCGAAAGAGAATTTTGTGTCACTCTCAATATAGATATACGTATTTGACAGGTATATTGGGTGTTTGAATTAGTTTGTTACGTTTTTTTTTTTCTTCGAAAATTACAAATAGATAATTCAAAGTATTGTCCAACGCTAGCCACTACTTTTTTCCATCTTTCTGGCTGTTTACGGTTACCGTGTCGAAAGAACGCCTGGTTTTTAGATGCAATCCAATAATCAACCCTATTTTTGGTTTCCTCGTAATTACAAGAGTGCTGTATAGCCAGACCAAAATTATTTGATCGGGACATGTGGTAATCGGAAGGAGCAATGTCTGGTGAATACAGCGGTTGAGGACTTTCCATTTTTCAAAATTTTCAACCATTTTCAAATTTGAGTTTAAATGGTTTTGCAGCATGGTGGCTCGAATTGTTGTGCTGGTTTAATTACCTTTGATTAGCTTATAGTGGACTACACCCAGCTGATACCACAAAATACAGAGCATAAGTTTGTATCCATGGATATTTGGTTTCGTCGTTGATATTGTTGGCTGGCCATGACTTTTGCTTTTGGAATTGTAGGAGCGGATATTCTTTTCATCGCCATTAGCAATTCGATCTACAAATGCCTTCTTTTTCTGTCGTTCGAACTACGTCTGGGAAGTCTGATGGGAAGTCAACTCCCAATGAATCAGCCAATTAACTCCAATCAATAACTCCAATTCTTCAGCTTCGAACTGTTTCGGCGGCACAGGTCGTTCCTTCTCTAAATCAGCACTTGTAAAACGAGCAAACCACTTCCGAGATGTTTGCCCAGCTAGAGCATGTTCTTCATAAACTTCCACTAAAATTTGATAGCTTTCGGAAGCAGTTTTCTTAATGTTAAAGTATTGAAATAAAACTTCCCGCAAAAACACTTTATCCGGCACAAAGTTTATAAAGTGTTGTTATGGCGGAATTGGCCAAATGACGTATACGCCAACGACGCTCAATGACAGTTAGCTTACGGTGGAATACACTTTGAAAAGTGGAATATTGAAAATACGCTAGTCACGCCATCTCTTAGGAAACTCGACGAACTAATTAAAACAATCAATATTTAAAACCCAATAGGTTTTCGAGTTTCTTAATAAATTCAAATCATGTTGTATGACCTTCTAATTATAGTTGTACGAGTAAGTTGTCATTGTTGGCGTTAATATGACACTATCATCACTCAAACAAACTGATTTATATCTATGTATATGTTTGTGCTTGTGCCGGAATGCACTCCTCATGATCGATTGTAATACTTATAAATACAACGTTGCACAAAGTCATCAGTGTGCATAGCTAATTACTTAGTATACCCTTTCCGACTTACATACTTAGTTATAACTATTTAACTGCTAAGCAACAAACGCAATGCTCAGATAGACGGAAGAGGGACGGTGTCATACATCAGTACAGATAGTCAGACATTATATATCCATTTGGCACCATTTGCCACTAAACAATCTTGATGTTGAAATTATATTTAATCATTTTTTTAATCATGTTATTGTGATTTTGCTAAAAAACTGCTACAATATCACAACAAATTCATCCCCTCATCAAGTCAACCGATGTTGATTTATTGATCAATTGCATGGCATTCAATTATTAGCTGCCATATATCGACTATATATTTACAAATTAATGAGACGGAGATTATTGAAGGTACTAAGTCGCCCACTGCTACTTAATAGTACAAGTGGTTTCAAAGCTATGAGGTAAAGGTCGTTGATTAAAATTACATTGTACTTGTATCTTATATAATATATCTACATATGTGGTTTACATATGTAAATCTGTATTGAGATTATATGGTACCGTGTGCTCATTGAACATATTATAACATTTTTATTGATTCGCACTAAATTAGGTGAAGTACGTACTTCGTTCATTTTTGACTTAAGCCATTTAATGTTCATTAGTTGTTCAGTAGCTTGAAACATTCGGAATAAGTTATTTTTAATTAAAGATGTTTGTATTTTATTGATCAAAACATCAGCAGGAAAACTATTTTTGGAGAAAATTCGATTGAATTGGGAAAATGTTGAGAAGACAAAATCTATAGAAATATGTGAGCAAAATATTATACTTATATTTAACTAAAGTAGCCACGTGAGAATACTTCTTTTAAATTTTGTCTTTAAAATGCTTACTGTTGTCAAAGCTGAATAGTTTAAGTATATTACCCTTCTTTAACCTATATACATACATTTCACTACACTTTTCATTTTCGAACTATAAGCAGTTGAATACAGTCAGCCAATAAGCAAGAATTGGCTTTTAAACGCTATGAAAGTAAGTGTTTCTCTTCTCATTTGTTAATTTACTCATTAACGATAAATACGGACTCTTCACACATAAGCCCACAACCCACTTTCGACATTTTGAATTAACGTAAAACTTAATATGGTGACTTCATATGGACCGACACTTCAGATACATAAATGGATGTGATCCTCACTTTTTATGGATAGCCCTAACCACCTGCCCACTTTTCGGATTTAGCATGAAAACAAGCCAAAACAACTTAAAATTTGATATGCTAGCTTCATATATGTAAGTGGACGCTTCACAAATATACTTAAATCTATGTGCTCCACCGTTTATGGGGGTAGCCCCATACAAACCTACCACCCACTTTTGGGATGTTGCATGAAAAACTTGTTCATTGCTGACAAAATCAACTTGAAATTTTTCATGGATGGTTTTTAGGAACGAAGGCTACATATAGCTATCAAAGGCAATATCCCAACCACTTGTGAGGATAGCCACCTCCCCCAGCAAACTTACCACCCACGTTTAGGTTCTTAGGATTTACAAATATTTTTTTTTTTTCATATTTAACTGCTTGAAACTTTATGTGAATGGTATTAAAACATCGGTTCCACAGAAGTTATCGTTTTTTTATTTTGTCGCAAAGTTTGCAACACCCAAAATGAGGTGTCAGAGTATATATATTTTTGAACAGCTTGAAAAGACGTGTTAATATATGTCCTTCTGTCTATCTGTGTATACGGAAACTAGTCCCTCAGTTATAATCCAATCTCACTTAAAGTCGGAATAGAGACACTTTTAGGTCTGCATTCCTTTACGATTTCCAAGCCAAAATTCGATGCCCCCGTTTAGGGGATGCCCCTATACAAACGAAAAACCCATTTTAAAGTTTTTATGCCATTCACATTAAAGGAGCCATCGTAGACCCCATAAAGTATATATATTCTTGATCAGATCGACGAGACGAATCGTTCTAGCCATGCCTATCTGTCTGTCTGTCCGTCTGTATGTTGTTGCGCATTTTTTGGGGACCAATTTTAATGCTATCCAGTTGAAATTTTGCACATACTCTAAATTTTATTGCAGTTTAATAGAGTGTCAAGATTGTCCTGCCACGCCCACTTTTTGGGGTAACCCCCATACAAATCCACCGCCCACTTTTGACTTTTTGTATGAAAAACTTTTTTATTGTAGTCAATATCAACTTAATAATTGATATGGTAACTTCTAGTGGTCGGATGATTGACATATACATTAATGGGTGGGATCCGACCAATATTTGGGGTAGCCCCCATACAATCCTACTGCCCACTTTTGACTTTTTGTATGAAAACTTCTTTATTAAAGTCAATATTTGGTTGAAATGCGAAATGGTGCCGTTTTATACACAGCCGCTTAACATATAAAAACTAATGGGCGTGGCCCGCCCACTTTTTTGTGGTAACCCCCATACAGACCCACCGAGCAGTTTTGTGTTTTTTATAACAAAAATCTTCATTTAAATCAATATTAGATTGAAATTTATTGGACAACCGCTTCATATACATATACAGATTGGCGTGTCCCGCCCACTTTTTGAGGTAGTCCCATATAAATCCACAGCTCATTTTTATGCATTTGCATTTGTAGCGACATCATACACATCTACTACATCGCTTCATACACAACTACTAATGGGCATGTACCCCCATTTTTTCGGGTAACCCCTATTTAAACCCTCACTTTTATGTTTTACAATAATATTTAAAATTCGTTTGTATTAGAGCTTCGGTTCAACCGAAGTTAACGTTTTTTTTTGTTTTACTACAATTTTTTTTTATTTCGGTCAATATTAATATGCAATGTAAGATGAAGGGTTGTATGGACCTAAGCTTAAAGATAATTGTAGCACGTTCACTGTACTGAACGTTAACAATGCTTTCAATGATGCCTCAGAGACCATATAAAATATCTGTCATATACTCCTAATCAGCTCGACAAAGGCTTCAAAATTTTTCAATCTTTGTGATATTGGTTTGAAAGTTGATGTTAAGGGCGCGATATGGCTACTAAAAAGCAGAAATCCCATTTAAAAATGCTTTGCAATTTAACCAATTTTTTTTTAATAATAATTAATTGGAAATTGAATCACCTTTTTTGGTGTAACAAATTGTAATTTGGTTTCGTATTAAGAGTTATTATCAATAGCTGATGCTATATAAATATATTTTACACTTATATTTATTTAGATTTGAGGCCTCTATAGCTTATCTGCCTGCCGTGCTTGCTAACAATTCAGAGATCTAGAGTTCAAACTGAAAATTCCAACGTTGTCGAGCAAAGGGCAAGTGTGAAGAGTATTAAAGTTTCGGTTCCACCAAAGTTAATTTTTCTCTTATTATACCCTGTACCCAAAGGGAATGTATGTAATAGGTAGAAGGAAGCAGGGCAGTCCCCATAAAGTATATAAATTCTTGATAAGCATCGGAAACTGAGTAGATTTAGCTATGTCCGACTGTTCGTCAGTCCGTCTGGATGTATGAGTCAACAGATCTCAGGAACTATAAGAGCTAGAAACTTCACACTTTCACATTTAGTTTCTCCTTGACCATATATTCAAATGTATTATATTAAATTTAGTGGATGCCATGTCCACAATGCTAATCACTACGCCTATATATAAATGCACACTTTTTAAGGTCGCATGGTCTGAAAAAATTTTAGTTTCATGTAAAGTATAAGTATAAAAGTTTGTCTAAAAGTTGGTAACGTCGAGACGAGCCGATCTAGCCAAGTCCGTTTGCCTGTCTGTCTATATGTCTGTCCGGTTGTTGTTGGCCATTTTTTAGGCAATTTTAAGATATCCGATTGAAAATTGGTACATAGACTCCTCTTTATACGTGTTTAATAGAGTATCAAAATTGACCACTTTTTGGGGTAGCTCATAGAAACTTACCGCCCAAATCTGGAATTTTGTATAGAAATTTTCTTATATATTCTTAAAATGTAATATAGTGGCTTCTTATGGCCGAACGCCCCACATATAAAGAAATAGATGTGATTTCTACATTTTTTGGCAATCCCACAAAAAACCCAGCACCCACTTTTGGGACTTTAAATGAAAAAATTTATAATTTCATGAAAAACTAACTTGCCATTTGACATGGTTGCTTCATATGGACTGACGCTACGCATAGTTATCAAGGGTCGTACCACGCCCACTTTTAGGGGTAGGCTGCTTCTAACTTACATTCCACGTTTAGGTTGTGTGACGTTCACAGCTTGAAACTTCATGGGAATAGTATTATAATTTCGGTACCACCGTTTTTTCTTGTTATTTTTCATTAAAATTTTTTTTTTTTTTTTTAAATAAAAATGTACTCGTTTTTAACTAGAAAAGTTATAATTTTGAAATTAAAAGAAACAAGATCTGCATTATCATACAAATCTATGCTTGAAAAAGAAACATGGTATATCATAGTCGATTACTTTCAACTGCATATTTCTTTCTTGTTTTAAAGATACTACTAACATATGCAAAAAAATTTATTTTACTCGATATTAACCGACTGCAAACTACTGGGACTGACTTTTTATTTTTGAGCATTTTTTTTTTTTTTTTGAACATTGCCTTCTTTGAAGCAATTGTTTTGGGGAGCCATACAGCGCTGGAGACGATTCTTTCACTGTTTATAGCAGTTCTGGAACTCGCATAGTGCCATAATCATTTGCTGGTCGGATATAATCGGTTAAAGCTATGAGTTCACAGATGAATTTTCAATCTCAGGAAGAGTTCTAATATTGGGCGATTAAGGAGACTGTGGAGCTAAATAAATATTTTTACTGCGCAAAAACTCATTGGACTTCATTCTTTAACACTGGGAACATTTAAACAACTTTAACACATTAGCTGTATCCTATTCCAGTATAAATGTTTCAGAACTGTTACGAGTAGTGGAAGAACCGTCTCCAGCGCTATATGGCTTCCCAACGAAATTACTCTGCGCTGAATTGTAAAAAAAGTTTTTAAGTAGTTCCATTATTTAATATACGAGTATATTTTTTATTTTACACCAATCTTATTTTATGTACAATATTTAAGACGTCACAAAAACGTGGCTCATTCTATATTGTCAGCATATATTAGTAAAACTATGAAGCATGTATGTAGCTAGAATCAAAGCGAAATTAAGGTGGTTTAACAATTTATAGCGGAAATCTTTTACTAACTTAACTATAAAGATTTTGTAAATTACAAATGAACTTTAACACTAATAAATACATAGTTTAAACAAAAAGAGAGCGACAATAGTTTAGTTTAAGCCGAGAGAAAGCAAATGCGCATTGAAGACAAAAAAGAGCAAAACAAAACAAAAAGAGCGCTTGCAACCTGTTCGAACAAGTGTTCGACTGACAAAACTAGTTTTTCCCCCAATTGAATTGAACGAAGTTTGAACGCAGCGAACGGTTGAGCGAACGTACAAGCGAGCGGAACGTTTTCGTGCGTTACGTTTCGAACAGATCAGTTTGAGTGCTGCAACAGACTGCGACGCGTCGATGATATATAAAAGCGGAAGATCTAATCTAAGCTGTGAAATTTGTTTTTGTTTTTTATTATTTCAACAAATCGAAACAAAATAAAAGCTGCCAGAATACATAAAGAAAGAAATGTGCAATAAATTGGGCTTGCAGCCGAACGCAATGCAACAAAGAAAATGCATACGAGAAATACATTTTTACCAATTTTGAAAACAAGTTTCGAAAGACCTATAAGACCGTTCAGTGCCAATAAGAGTGGATTACAATCTGTGCGAAATGTGCGCTGTGCTCGCTTAAGAGCACACAGTTGCAAAATGCAACCTGATAAATAAATCAATCGATCGTATATGCAAAAAAAAAAAAAAAACCATTTAATTTATAAGAAATTGTTATGAAACAATTTTGAGATTCAAAGTGGACTGAAAGAAATTCGAAATCAATTATTGTGTGGCATTTGCCACAAAAAAAAAAAAAAAAAATTCCTTAAATCAAAAACCGAACCGAGCAACAATTGCGAATAATCGCTTCGATTGTTGTTAAAATCAATAAGCAAGCTTTTTCCCGTCGCCATGAAGTGGGTATAAATTGTGCAACATTGGAAAAGCCATTGAGCCAGCGCCTCGACGTAGTATAAACCAAGCAGTAGCGATTTGCAGCTTTTGCTGCATGCATATTGCACAATCCTGTCGCCATCGACATCGCCACCGTGTAATCACACATACTATATACATACGTGGACATCTTGCTCTCTCTCTCTCTCGCTCTTTCTTTCCTGCTCTGACTGCGGTTGCCGTAGTTGCGCATTTACCATACGCATGCGCGCGCTATAGAATTTCGACAGCAGTTCGACGTTCCCCCGCTAAGTGGACGTGGTTTTATGGTTTTCTCGTTTGTCACAACAAATACCATGCAGTTTCTATGCAACGTTTAGAAAACTGACCAAAATAAAATACTCTTTAATCATAAGCAACTAAACACACTACATCGCTGTGTAGTGTATTATTATTTAATTTTCGTATCCCAGTTTGTCGTTGAATAAAAACGTCAAAATTGCTGTGCTACTTTGTTCCAGAATCGTGGGGTACATCATGCGGCGCTTTTTGCGTTCGGCAATGATTGTCTTCAGTTGGTTCGTTGTACCCTATAGCCGCTATACCAACATCAAAGTGCTTCGCAAAAAACTACCGCCAATCGGAAGTCATCTGCTGGAGATACCCGCTGTCGATTTGGCTAAACTGATTCGCACAAGAAAGGTGAGTGCATATTTATTTTTAATATACAATAATTATCATTTTTTATTAATAATGCTGCATACAAAAACTTTAAATTTAATGCATTTAAGCAGACAATATAGGTCTTATAGTAGCTAAAATTATAAATCCGTTTCATAATAATTTGATCTGATCAATTTCTGCATGATTCTCTGTAAATCTTTCTATATAAATGTATTAAGTTTCTATATATTATTAAATTTACATGTACATATATTCTTTATCAGCAACTAAGGTCGAACCGATCTAGCCACAAACATCTGCACAACTGTCACTCAGTCTATATAAATGTAGAGATGTTAGTGCGAACAGATTTACTGTCAACTCCGCGACAAAATATATTCAATACAAACGCTCAGATCGAAAAATTATGTTTTGATTATATTCCGTACCCGAGCACACTGGACTTCTTTCTTGTTAAGTTAGAAATTTGAATGCTTATTTTTGCTTCCGACATATAGCACGTTTGAATTGATGCTGCTAGTAGCTTCCCAGTAACTTGTTTTTGCTGTAGTCAAAGAGATTACCAAATAGCGGCCATACAAATCATCCAGCTGTTTCAGGTTTTTATAATAAACATTTGATTATTACAATTGTCAAGTAGTCCAACTTGTAATGTATGCTGGTGGCTTATATGAACATAGACTGCACTTCTCGCTAAATGGGCGTGGCGTGCACACAATACTGGAAGGTCACTTATACCATTTTAAGATTTTTCATGTAGGATATTATTTTATTTGAACCAGGTTCTAATTGATAATTCATATGGTGGCTTTTCATGGACCGCCGCTTCACATATAGTATACTATATATTAGTTCTTGTCGACCACTTTTACTGGCAGCCACCTATCACCCACTTTAAGGTTTCTAGGATTGATAATTAAAAGCTTTTCTTTATTTTATTTCTGTCATTAAATTGATTGTGAATGGTTCTTAACCAAATACCCATATCATATTTAACATTCATGCAAATCGAATGTTTAAGACTTGACTTCAATAAAATTGAATTGTATGAGTATAGAATACAAACATTTCAGAACCGATTATGATCCGTGCATTATCAAGCAAAGAGCTATTTAGGGTGCAGGGTTAAAACATCAAATTTCTGCTGAATATATAAATTATTTTCCAAACAATTTCGCTCAAATCAGGCTTGAAATGTTCACAGATAACACCGGCACACAAAAAATAACTACCTACCGACATGTATTTCGACCTGTTGAATCCGAATCTGCACTCAGTTTGGAACGTGTACAACCTCAAAATCTCCAGTAAAATGCGAAAACCATAAAAAATAGCGAAAATTGGGAGTTTTGGCTATAAAAAAAAGTTTTGTGGAACTAGACCAAGCATGATTTTCATGTATTTTATTCCCCTGAATTCGAATCTGTAGTTTATTTGGACCATGCTTGCCACAAATTTTATGTAATTTAATTTGTATATCAACAAAAATCGTGCAACAAATTTCATATACATCCAGACGGAAAAGTTAAATCGAGTTTTTTTTTTATTGACGTAAGCAAAAATTATTAATAAACCAATATTCTAACTAAAAACTTTGAAATTAAAACACAAACATAAAAATGAAAATAAGAAAAATAAAAGTAATTAATCTAAACTAATTCGCACTCTGTCTTCAGAGAATTGTAACATAAACTGATTGCGAATCATAAGATTGTGTAGAATTTAAGTTTAAATTTTATGATATGGATTTATGTCGAAATGATTATTATATACTCAATAGAGTAAAAGGCTATATTAAATTTAAGCTAGTATACGAAACTGAAACAGGGAGGCGTGGCAGATTTCATTAAGTATGTATATACATATATCAGCACGGTTGTGGTTGTTATTAGCTCTTTTTACCTTTTTATGCTAGCTTCAGTCATTTCATAGGAGATAATTTAACTCTATCAAAATGTTAAGCCCTTGGAGACTAAGATCGGATAAAAAGAAGAAGAGAAAACAAGAAAGAATGTGAATTTTTTACTTCGAAAAATTCTTTTTTTGTTACAAATAAAACACAAATTCTTTTGTGGGCGTTGTGTGGGCTAAATACACTTGCGCGCAAACCACACGAATCTAAAAACAATCTCGCGATGTTTCGATGTTCTATCTCTAATATTGTAGTTTCCGAGATCCTGTTGTTCAAACAAACAAAGGATGGACAGACATGGCTAGATCGTCTCAGCTTTCGACGCTGATCAAGAATATATCTGCCACGCTCCTTCTGCATGTTACATACATTTGCACAAACTTAGTACACCCTTGTCCTCAAGGGCAGCGTATAACTAGCATAGCTAGTTTAGTATTAAAAAAGCCTCAAATGTGTGACAAAAATGCCTAAAAATCGTCAAAAAATTGTTTGGAATATGAAATATCTTCGACTGTACCTCAGCCATGTTTTTGATCGATCGCAACGAGTTGTGTACCGTTAGCCTCGCAAATTTAATCACTTTTCCAGTCTCGAATGGGTTTATCGCTCAGTCTGGTGATTGGCTTGAGTAAAATCATAAATCAAAAAAATATACCGTTATCTAGGTGAATGGAGTTCGTGTTCGCGCAGCAAAATTATCCTAAATAAATGTAACAGACAGTTTATACATTTTTGCTGTAAACTAGTGTGTTATATAATTCATTAATAAATCTATTATCTATGATTCCAACATATAAATAAACAGAAAGGGATACGGACGTGACAGTTTACTTACGTGAAATAGTACAGTGCACCGTACGTGTATCGATTTATTTTACTTAAGTAAATCTTGCAAATATACTTTTTGACAGTTAACAGCTTTTAAACTAAATACATAAAGTGATACTCAAGTGATATATTAAAATCAAAATAAAAATCAAATGATATTTTACTTTTTTCTCCACACTAAAGATGTACGACCGAAACGTTCGTAGCCATAGAAATACTCATATTGCAAATACTGTAATACATACAAAGATGCACAAATTCAATAGTTAAAATTGGAATACTTTCGTGAGAAGTTAGAATGGTATTTAAACTTTGGTAACAGTCAAATACTAGCGTTTCGTCTTGTTATTATATTCACACATAGTGTGAAATGGTATTATCAGTTTGTCTGAAAGTTTGTAACTCATTAAAGAAGGCATCGTAGACCCCATAAAGTATAAACATATATTCTTGATCAGCTCGACGAGACAAGTTGATCTAGCTATGTCCGTCTATCTGTTTGTCTGTCCGTCTGTATGTTGTTGCGCATTTTTTGGCGACCAATTTTCATGCTATACAGTTGAAAATTGCACATACACTTATTTTTATTGCAGTTTAATAGAGTATCAAGTTTGACCCGCCACGCCTACTTTTTGGGGTAGCCCGCATACAAACTCAAACCCCACTTCTGAGTTTTTGTACGAATAATTTTTTATTGTAGCCAATATAAACTTAATAATTGATATGGTAGCCTCTAATGAACAAACGCTTCACATATATATTAATGGATGGTACCCAACTACTTTTTGGAGTAGCCTCCATACAAACCCATAGGATACAAATAGGCGTGTCCCGCCCACTTTTTGCGGTAGACCCACATAAACCCACAGCTCACTTTTATGCATTTGTATTAAAAAAGTCAATATCAACTTGAAACTTCGATATAGTGCCATCTTAAAGTAGATGGTCGCTTTATACATATATACTAGTGGGCGTGCACCACCCACTTTTTGGGGTAACGCCTAATTAAACCCCCACTTTTATGTTTTACAATACGATTTAAAATTTCGTATGAAAGGTATTAGATCTTCAGTTCAACCGATGTTTTCTTGTTTTTATTTATATTTTTTGTACTTACAACCAAATCTACTAGTGTACACATAAAACAAATACAATTAAATTAATTTTCCAACATTGGCCAACATTTAGGAACAAGAATATATAGGTACTTTTAGATCAAGGTTTTTTTTTATGCATATATGTATAATTAATTTTCTCCCTCGTACAAATTCAGTTATTTAATATTTTATTATTGTAATTGAAAGTTGTTTGATTACGAAGGTCGTGATTTTTAAGTTTTACACGATATTTGATTTTCAATAAAATTCAATAAAATTTGACTTACTTAGTGTAAAAATATAAAATGTCTACACGAAGACTTGAAATCGTGCATCCTATTATATGAGTATACTATGTATGCTCATAAATAGCTGCATTAGTAAGAGTTTCTATTATACGGAAATTGAAGGAGTCTTTCAGTAATTAAGTAGATTCAACAACTGTAAGAATAAATGAGTCATTATGAGGTTTCGTTAAAATGCTCCGTAAATTCCGTTTCACAAGAATTTCGCAATTTGAATTTACTAAACCTTGAGAATATGAACTTCATAGTGCCAATTTCAAATGAATTCAAACTGCGAGTCTCTGCTGAAAGTGAAATACGGAGCATTTTAACGAAACCGCATACGAAATATTTATTCAGATTCGAATACCGGACCACGAATGCATCTTTGGTTGATGTCTGCACAAAAATAAGCTACACGTACGAAGAAAACATTTATATTTATATCATCGATATGGCCTCATTTATGATTGGCAAAGCAAGACAAACCAATTTTTTCAGATTTCGCAAAAGCGCTAAGTATATCATTTCTGGATATGTGTCCCAATATGCATGCCTATATAAAGCCAAACTAAATAAAGTAAATGCAACATTTCTTCTTGCAGCAATACGATTTTCTTATAAATAGTTGCATTATGAAGTAATTTCACACAGATACTTTTACACAGATACTTTTACACAGATACTTTTACAGTAGAAGCGTATAATATTGGGCAATAAAGTTTACGGCAGAAAAATACGAATAAAAAAAAAGTAGTAAAATCAAATAGACCAACACAACAAGAAGAAACAAAACTTCAAATAAGTAAAAATAAGTAAAATAAAAAAAAATAAACTCTTGCTAAATATTCAAGCACACTCGGCAGCTGGCAGCTAACCAACAAACTAACTAACTATTGCAATAAATAGCCAGCAATTGACTGCTACCTCATGGATACGGTACAACATACCGCTACGGATACAGATACAGATGCAGATGCAGATAAAAAGTCAGGCTTTGATTTGGCATACGACATAAAATTACTAAACACATTAGTGAGAGATACTTTGACAGCGATGCTAAATAAAAGTGCAGACAGTGCCAATTGTTAGTTAGTTTTATGTATTGTATATATTGTATGAGTAGCTGTGCACGAAAAATCGCGTTTAATGTGCGCTAAATGCGTCTGCCTCTGACAACAATTTGTTATAAAACAAAGAAATTAATTTAACAAAATATAAAAATGTTCATGTCTGCCTTATGCGTCAATTAAGTGTTGCCTTTATATTTTTATTATTTTTAATTTTTTTTTTAGGTTAAAGGCGACAAAAGATACAAATGTATCTACACAAAGCTATTGTTGTTGTGTTGTACACGAGAGTAACATTTCAATTAAATATTTTGCTGTTTGCGAAAGTGCTTTTTTTGTTTAATTTTTGTATCTGTATCTGAGCAAAAACCTATGAGTTTGAAAATTTATTATATAAAGTGCGCAATAGCGACAACAACAACAACAAACTTGTAGCAAAATTAAGAAGAAACAAAACAAAAAAAGAAAACAATGAGAAATTGTTAGTAATTTATATTTGAAACAACAACAATAAAAGACAATTTTGCTTTGAGTGCTTTGCGAAGTCTTAAATGCCGTTTGCAATATATTCTTTTAATTGCTTTATTTATGCACTCTTTTCACTATTTTCTCTTTTTTTTTTTACCCACTTTATTAGAAGTCTTTCAAATTAAAGTGCAGCAAATAAGTAATTTTTCATAATAAAAATGTAGTTACTCTTAAATAATTGTATACAAAATTAAAGCTAAGAAAAAGCGTCAAATTCAGTAGAACCGAAATTTTAATACCATTCACTCGAAATTTCAAGTTGTGTACTGAGCAGCTTTAAACAAAACCACTTCTAAAGCCTAACAACGTAATGTGAGTATTAAATTTGAAGGCTACTACCTCTAAAAATGGGTGGGAGACGCCCCATTGATAACTATGTGAAGTGTACAACCAAAATAAGCGACCATATCCAATTTCAAGTTGATTCTGTCTGCAATGAAAAAATTTTTAAAACAAAATTCCAAAAGTGGGTTGTTGTTGTTGTAACAGCTTCGTTTGAGCTGCATCAGGAAATATATATACACAATTTATTATATTATGAATAAATGTAATTGTGCAAAGCGATTTTTGAATGTAAGAGAAAGATAGACCGAAATGCAACCTCAGGTGTCAAGGTCCACGAAAAAAAGCAACATCAACTGGTCGTAAGCAGAGGTCTAAAGGGCTCAATTGAGTCGGATGGGACGGGCAATTAAACAAATGAATTGTATCGTACGGTGATTGACCGCATTCAGGGCAGCAATTAGCATTGCTTATCCCAATTCTTTCCCTGTAGCACTCGAGCATATTGCTTCATTATGCAAATGATACTCATGGGTCATTTGCAGACAACCAGTGGCAGTCCTCAGCGCACTATTCTGACTTCTTTGCAGGCATTGTCATTGAGTCTTACTTAGGAAAGGGGCAGCGTAATTTAGGACAGAACGTCCAATAGCTTTATAAGTTGTTATTATAGTCTCCTTGTCCTTACACCAAGAAGATCCGGCAAGCGCTTTTAACACTTTGTTTCTCGACATAAGACGATTATTTGTCTTGGTGGCATGAGCCGACAATCTAAGCAATGGGTCAAATGTAGTTCCTAATATTATCGGGTACTGAACAGTAGGAATCCTTAGACCTCCAACAAAGACATCTAGTTTCATTCCATCAGTGAAAATGGAGGCAGATGACTTATGAGTTGAAAGCCTAAGGTAGTGAGCATTGAAAAAATTTAATAAAGTATCCTAATAGATGTTAAAACTCGCACAGATATCATCGACATTCACGCCCGAGAATAAGATAGAACAATCATCTGCATAGGTCACTAGTTTTATATGAGGAGGGGGAAGGGGCATCTTTGCCAAATAAAGGTTAAACAGAAGATTAGAGAGAACCCCACCCCGCGGAACACCTATCTTTAACTTACGATAACACGACCTCACACCCATGAACTCAACGTATGGCCTTCTACCATTAAGATAGTTCAATAGACAGCGTTTCGTTTTATCGGGTAGTGAGGTGGAGTCCAGGTCTTGAAACAAGATTGCATGATCAACTGTGTCAAATGCCTTGTTCAAGTCTAGAGCCACCATCACTGTACGTTCGCATGGCCTCGGCTTATTAAGTCCATCAGCTTATATAAAAGTTGTGATTTCGCTTAGTGCTGAAGTCGTACCACGACCTTTCCTAAAACCGTGCTGATGATCTGCTAGAAGGCAGTGTTCTGTCATTGAAGGAAGTAATAATGTGTAAAGTAAAAAGCGACCATGTCAAATTTGAAGTTGATATTGACTGCAATAAAAATATTTTTTATACAAAAAGTGTAAAGTGGGCATGTGATTTGTATGAGCGCTACTCCAAAAAGTGGAGTAGCGCTCACACCAAATGTGTATAGAAGAAACCTCCATATAAATATATAAATTATTAGGTTGAAACTGACTGCAATAAAAAAAAAATGTTCTTACAAAAAGTAAAAAATGGGCGAGTGGTTTGTATAGGGCCATCCGAAAAAGTGGACATGTATGTATGAATACTCTATTTGGAATATAAATAACTTTATGTGCCGACGTTTAACTAGATATTATAAATATTGGTTCCCAAGAAATGCGCAACAAGATCAAACGAAACAGATGGACATAGCTCAATTGACTCGTCTCGTCGAGCTGATGAAGAATGCATTACAAACTATTGAAAAATTTAATACAAAACGTGCACCACAGTAGACAGCCGCCTCCGTGCATCAATCCAACAGCAACCTTCAGACGCAGCAACAACAACAGCAACAGAACAGCAGAAAAACACAACAAAATAGTCCAAGTCCAATAGCAATACAATTTAATTAGAAACAACAATATTTCACAGTTTATATTTCACTTCTTTTATTTTCAATTCTTTTAATTACGACTTGTCACTTCAAAAGGCTGAATCAAACTGTACGCATAAGAAAGAAAAGCAAGGAACCAACCGATCACCAACACATACGCATTATTAATTCCCGTTACAACATATATACACATTGTCAATAATAATTTGTGTGTGTGCATGAGCAATGTGTTTTTGCCTATTTAGCAATTCAGCTTTGTTATTTAGATATGCACCATTGCATTCCTTTATTAGTGATGGCTCAAGTGAATTGGCTTTTTTCCAACACAAACTTTCAGACAAACTGACATGTATGTATTCACACTATGTATGAATGGTATAAAAAAAATGATACAGTAACTGATTCATGGCAGAAAACTTGTGCAAGTCATAATTTTTATATTATTCATATTTTGGTTTTTTTTTTAGGTTTTTGTTTTTACCTTTTCTTTTATCAGCATGTTGGGCAAGAGGCGTTAAAAGTTGTTTAATGTCAGTGATGTATATATGAGTTGTATCTACGCGTATATAGAAATTATGGGTTAAGCAACAATTTGCGAATACAAGTAACAATGGCCTAGAGATCGACTGACGCGCGAGCTTTACTATCATATCAATATCATCAGCAACATCCAATGTGTACATCGTCGACGACAGAGTCAGCTGTTGCAATTATTTTAAAGCAATTTAACTATGAAATAACTCGCATTTAAGTAGCTACATAAAAATGTATCTATGTACATATGTACACACGCTTGAATGTACATCAGATACAAAATGTATCTTTTATTTTATTTTATTTTATTTAATATTATGTGTATCTCTATTTGCTGTTGCTCTGCAGCAGTATTGTTTCGTACATTGCTCCACATCAACGTATCTGAGGTCATTACTTTTAAGACTTTTATCAAAATGAAGTTTTTTTTTTTTTGCATGCAAGCATGTACATATATACATATATGTATATATACTTATATAGTTTATGTGTACATACATATTTCTTATTTGTTTTTTGTCATTATGCACGTTTTCTTAAAAAGAAAAAAGTTATATATAAAAGATCGCAGTTTTTGTTTTTGTTTACATTTAGTTTTGCTACGATTTTATTTTTTAGCTCATTTGCTCCGAAGTTCATTGTCATAGGTTAAATGTGGCATGTGCGCTTTCATAACTAGTTCGCCAGATCTTTGGACATAAGTTAAATAAATTAAATTTTTAGAATTTCTATCAAACCAAACACGCAAATCAAAAGACTAATAGTATCTAATTGGCATATATTGGCCTATATTGGCCTATATAGCTCGATTTAAATTAACTAAATACTCTGTGAAACATGCTTACAACATACTTAATAGCGAGCCTGACACTTTTATTCCAATTTTTTATTTTCATGCAACAAAAAAGTATAATGTTTAGTAAAATGCTTAGCAATAGATACATTTACTTGTATATATGGTTGGACTAGATTAAATGTACTCGTCACAGTTTTTTGTGTGGTACTTTTCAAGTGGCATACTAGTGTAGGTTGCAACTCAAATCGAGTACAATCCAAAACGTGTTTAAAATATTTTCATAATTTCCTTAAATGTTTCATTTTTTTATAAAAAAAAAAAAAAAACCATTTTGGGTCATTTGCGCTCTAACTCGGCATTGTTGAAAAGATTTCGGTACAAGGGCTGCTATTTATATTTCGGGAACTGGCAACACTAATGTCAAAAGCTAAAATCTGGCAACACCATAATAAAGTTTGACATTTTTTGGCATAAACGTACTCACAAAGTTTTGATGTACAATTGCTAATTGTTTTGTTTACAGTGAGTTAAGAAAAGCAATTTGGCCAAAAAATGGAAATTTCAAGAGAAGTTTTTCGTTGGATTATTTTTCACAACTTTCGACGTGGATTATCAAGAATGTGTCAATGAACTCAGTTCTTTGTATGGCGATAAAGCACCATCAAAAACCACAGTATAACGCTGGTATAGTGAATTCAATCGTGGTCGTAGCTCGGTCGCCGACGAATTCAGTGAAGGTCGTCCAAAATCGGTTGTTGTGCCCAAAAACATCGATGCAGTGCGTGAACTGATAATGCAAGTTCGTCATGTGACATATCGTGAGATAGATGCATCCTTGCACATTAGTTCCACTTCAATACATTCGATTTTGCATGAACACTTACCGGTAAAAAAAATTTGCTCTTGTTGGATACCCCATAATTTATCAATCGCTCAAAAAAATGCTCGCGTCGATTGGTGTAAGGAAATGATTAAAAAGTTCGACCGTGGTGCTTCAAAAGACGTATATAAAATTGTGACAGGTTACGAATCATGGATATATGCGTATGAGCCGGAATCAAAACAGCAATCGACCGTGTGGATATTCCAAGACGAGCCAAATCCAACAAAAGTTGTTCGTGGAAGAAGCACAGCGAAGCAAATGATTACCTGTTTCTTCGGCCGAATGGGTCATGTGGCCACTGTTCCGCTTGAGCAACGTAGGACGGTCAATTCTGAGTGGTACACGACCCTTTGTTTGCCGGAAATCTTCGGAGAAATTCGTAAAACCAACCGCCAAAGACAAATCATTCTCCATCATGACAATGCGAGCTCTCACACATCTCGTCAAACAAGTGCATTTTTGAGCAGTCAAAACATCGAATTAATGAATGATTCGATGGCGTGGACCTCAGATTAAAAAACCGTGGGCCAGGCAAACATGGCAATAGAGTGGAATATATATAATAAGGGATGGAAACTGGGGATTATATTTTATTTTCGCTTCATTTTATTAAAATAATAGCAAAAAAAATATATTTTCGTTTGTTTTTTTTTCACGTTTCAGAGATCTCATCGAAAAGAAGCAGAGTTGCACATAGCAATTTTGAATCATTTTATACTAAAGTCCACGTATTCCCCTCAGCTGCGCTTTTGTCATTTTTTATTTTGTCTTACTCTTTTTCATTTGTTGCTGATTTGGGCATTACGTTCTTATTTTCTGCTCAAAGCATTTAAGAAAGTCACCACAGCGGAATACATCACCTTATAGATAAATCCACCTTTTCCAAGATAGCGTTCTGCATCCACCCCTTTTATAGTACACCCATTTATGTGAGTTTTGAGCAGTAAACATGGAAGTGCATTCAAACTGAAGATCAGTAATAAATTAGCAAAAGAAAATGTACAAACTATTTGTGAATTATAAGTGTTATTAAGTTTTAAGTAAAATTTTATAGTTGACAACATTTGAAACGTAGAGCATTCATTCTTTTGTGCGAGAACTTTTTGAGAAACAAGAGATGTGCTAATTTCGCTGGGATTCTTCTCAGAAAACCTCGGTCAACTCAGCGCTAAATAGGGTAAATGATTTCACCAAGAAATAACTATAGTTGAAAAGCGATTCGAAGAAAAGAGCCAAGTCACAATGCACTACACGATTCGTTTTATAAACGTAAGAAATTATTAATGATTTTAAACCATTACAAACGACTTCATGTTTAGCCAATCCCGGTTTCCGTTGGTCAGGACCAAAATAAAAAGCTAAACGAAAATTAGAACTTTGACAAATTTGTTCGATATTGATAAATTAAAGGCCATTTGATTGACAGTCAAATGTTCCTTCTAAATATTATGCCGAATTAATGTAAAAAAACGAATTTGAATAAAATTTAATATGTCACTTCTCACACATAAAACAGGCTGCGTTGGGCTAGTGACCCGACCGACTACTCACTCACAAGAAACAGATTTCGGCCTATGTTCCAACTAAGTGCGTTACTCTAAGTCAGGTGTACTTTTATAGTCATAGATTTCAAAGTATCAAAGAATAAAAAAGTAGAACAAAAATTTCTGAAATCCAATGATACTAATTTCGAATTTCTAAATAGTACATAATTTGTCGATTTATTATTGAAGTGGAAGTCATTAAAAAAAATCAAGTAGCCTTAATTTCGAATTGCACACGAGATGTAAGCATACTCGCAAGTGATACTATCTCACTCTCTCTTTAATTGTTTGTCTCTTTCTCGCTGATTTATTTCTTAATTTTGTCATAATGCGAAATCATTGAAGCAGAAATAATTCATATTATGAATATAAACATTGCAGCTAGTAAATAACTAATAGTAATAGATACAACGCCTACGCCGAACCGCGAGCTAGTACAGTGAAAACCCGCAAGAGAATACAATACTATTTAAATACGCATATTTATGAATGGAAATTATTCATCTAAGATTAAAATCTTACATAAAGCAAAATCTTGTCGTGCAAATCAGCTAATTATAAACTCGGTTAATTGTTGTTATTATTGTAGATAGCAGTGTAAGCTAAATCTGTGCAGCGCAAAGGTTAACCAATATTTGATTGCATCACAAAATACCGTTTAGACTACATCTAAGTCGATTGCTTTGCAATTGATTGAAAAGGGAATGGCTACGGATATACATATGTATTAGCATAATTTGCATTTCAATTCGTTTATATATATTTACATTCTCGTATGTATACATAATCAAATAACATTGATAGTTTTTCCAATACGCTTATTTCAGCAACTGCCAGAGATATTTATGACATCCAACTATGAAAACATTTGCGTAAAGTTTGCCATTTCATCAATTGGTTAGAAAATTAGTTTTGTACGGTGGACACCGATCCCTTGCCTCCCCATAGCAATGCACATATTATTCAGTCAAACAAATCACACAAACAACAGCGAAAATCGTATACAAATAAGCATTTGATTCTATAAATGTTTACTCACAACAGCGATGTTAATATAGGGTATTTTTTTAGAGCTTCCATATTCCGACAGCGATTAAACTGTCATAAATTGGTCACATCAACGCTATTGTCATTTGGGCTCAGTTTACCTTTCCATTTTATCATGAATACACTTACGCCAGAACAATGCTACAAATTGTACAAATTTATTTCGAAAATCGTTGTTCAGTTTGGAAATGTTACCGTGCTCTTTGTTCATTTTACGGTTGACATAAACTTCCATCCGATTCGACCTAACCATGGAACGTTTTCGCACCACATATATTCTAAATAAAAAGTGGTCGACTTCCACATCTTGGACGACACTATCATATTTGAACACTAATGGCATACAAGTATTTGAGTGGTATAAAGCATTCAGTGAGTGAGTCGTGAAATCGTAGAAAACTTGCCTCATGCAAGTCGTCCATCCACCTCTGTTAACGGCAAAAACATCGAAAAAGTGATGGAAAGTGTGCTCGAAAATCGTCGTGTCGGCATTAGAAAGATAGCAGAGACACTCAACATCTCTTATGGATCAACTCAATACATTTTGGTTGATGTTTTGTGTATGAAACGCGTCGCCGCCAGACTCGTACCAAAAGACCTGAATTTTTTGCAAAAACAACGTCTTGTGACGGAGTTTTTGGCCAAACATGAAACAAAAGTCATCGCACAACCACCGTATTCACCAGATTTGGTACCCTGTGACTTTTTTCTATTTCCGAAACTTAAATATCTGCTCCGGGGAACGCGGATCTCGGCCGAGGCATATGACAAGTGTATGGAAAATTGGAGAATATTTTGAGGGCGATAATAAAGATTTGTATTAAAATGTAAAATTTGTTGGTATATACTCGTACCGTGCGCCCTCAAGTGTACGACTAAATGCATTTCAAGAACATTTTATCAGTGAGTTTTGCCTTTAGTAATGAGTGCTCACGTATTTATTGATTTCATTTAGCCACAAAACAAAATTGCATTTGAAAAACCTTGCAAATATAATATGGACCTACTATAAATAAAACGACATGCGGAATATTTACTATTTGAAGTGAAGGATGTATATAACTGCAAAGCATTGCCCCATCAAATTTATCAAATCAAATTGTCTACCCAGTATTCAGTGTATAACCACTTTTTGCAATTGTACCCCCCATATACATAAAGTATATACGCGTATATGGTTTATAAGTATCAAAAGTCACCTGGATATAGCTATGTCGATCCTTATGAGACCAGGAAGACTATAAGAGCACAATGATATATTAAAAATAAGTCCACATCTGGCCACTATAAAAAATAGTCTCCATAATAATGTATAGGTAAAGGACATCTCAGAAATCGGAGCAAGTGGAAGATGTTAATTTTAAAATAATATGTATGGTCAACAGTTGGCTCAATCGACCGAAATTTATGCATAATTTTGTGTATATAGTATTGATTTTATACGTATGTTTTTATTGCTATTTCATCGCGTGTCAATCACAATAACTGCAAACAGAGAGACAGTCATCAAAATAATAGCGAAGCGCATACAAATCAAAATACGCAATCTCCTTTCTCTTTCGCAAAATCTAATCAATTTGTAATTGTCTGCACGCATGCAATCGTTTTACATTTAGTTTATGGTTCTTTGATTCACTGTGGGAGTGACAATTGTTTAAGCCTTTTACCCCGATTTTAATAAAAAAAAGAGATTCTACGCATCAAAATCGATCGTATATACTGGTGTGTTACTGAAATCTCTAGACTAATTTTCGTCTGGTGATTTTAATTTCGTAGGTTTCAAAGAAATCGTACAACAGCGCTACCTGCCGGATCCAACTGTAGCTAAGAACAATACAGGTGACACCATAAGTACTGAGGTGAATGAGATTTCTGTGACGCCCCCGATTCTGTGAGCTTAGGCGTCAATGATAAAAATATAAACAAAATACGGTGTCGTGTTCATAGTTTTTCATTTAGCTTCCACTTTACTTAAGGAAACAGCAATTCATTAAAACATTTAAACTGTCTTGATTCATAGTATATTTAATATATTGAATTTATATTAATCTATATTTAGACTAATCCACATACAATGTTTCTTCTTCTGGCTCATTTTAGATAAAAAGCGAAGAAGTAGTCGAGGCGTATATAGAGCGCTGCAAGCAGGTAAATCCGCTGATTAATGCAATTGTGCAGGAACGCTTCGAAGATGCATTGGAGGAGGCACGTGAAATCGATCGTGTTATTGTCATGGGCATCAATAGCATCGAGGAGATGGAGGAGCATACGCCACTGCTCGGCATACCGGTTACGGTTAAAGAAAGCATCGCCGTTAAGGGTATGACCAATCAGGCAGGCCGTGTCTTTAAAACTCCGCAAATAGCCAAGTCGGATGCACCGGTTGTCGAACAGATCAAACGTTTTGGCGGCATCATAATGCTTGTCTCAAACACGCCGGAATTGTGTCTACTTTGGGAAACATACAACAACGTTACCGGTCAGACAAAGAATCCGTACGATCTGAAACGCACGCCAGGCGGTTCGTCAGGCGGTGAAGCAGCTTTACTTGCCAGTGGTGCTTCGTTGCTTGGACTAACCTCGGATATTGGTGGCTCGTCGCGTCTGCCGGCCATGTTTAGCGGTATTTGGGGCCATAAACCGACACCGTATGCCGTCTCATTCGAGGGACATCATCCGACAAGTGATTTCCCTAAATGGGGCGATTTTTTTACCATTGCACCGATGACACGCTATGCCAAGGATTTGCCGCTCTTGCTGAAGTGCATGGCCGATCCGACGGGACCGCGTTTAACGCTCGACAAGGAGATTAGCGTGCACGGCATACGCTTTTTCTTCATGGACAACGATGGCCCATCGGGCATGATGCGTCCACTTAGTCGGGACCTACATGCGGCCATTAATCGTGTCGCTGGCGATTTCAATGCGACACGCGTTAATATACGCAAAATGAAGTGGTCGCTTGATATTTCGCTCTCAGCCATGCTCACAATGAGTGGAATTGAGACGATATATCACAAGACCGAGGAGGGCGAAGAACCAAAGACCGTCTGCAAGGAGACTGTCAAGTATTTCTTTGGCTGCTCGGATAGTATTCTGCCGTCGGTGATCTTCGGCCATTTACAAAACTTCATGAAAATCATACCGAATTCACGGCACAAACATCTCGCAAGCATTATCGAAGCGCTCAAGACTGAATTCAAGGAGCTGCTTGGCACCGACGGTGTCTTTCTCTATCCGACATTTCCGAATACGGCACATCAGCATTACCAAATCTATCACAAACTTCTTGAGCCCATGTACATGGCGGTCTTCAATACACTTGGGCTACCGGTGACCAATTGCATGATCGGTTTGGATCATCGGAATTTACCCATGGGCATACAGGTCGTTGCGAATCCAGGACAGGATCATCTATGCCTGGCAGTTGCACGTGAAATGGAACGCCGCTACGGAGGCTGGGTGTGTCCACCATCAGATGACAGCAGTTCTAGCAAGCGACCGTAAACGTGATCGATCATTAGTGCTTGTATCTGTATAATTGGGTTTAAGGGTTGTATGTATGGATGTGTATGTGTGAAATACATTTTATCTATTTTATTGTGGAATATTCATTTTAACAATGTTTTGTGCATGTATTAACGCGCTAATTTAGTTCAATTCTTTTGAGTTTAAATTTTATTTTTCGTTTTTTTTTTTTTTTTTTGATGCATCACATAAAATTTGTATTATTTTTATTTCTTTTTTTAAATTATCGTTCTAAAAATTTGTCGTATTACATCCACGTTCAAATGTAAATATTCGTTTATATTAGCTTTTAAGGTTTTTTTTATATATTCATCTTAGGCATTAGTAAAAGTGAAAAAAAAAACAATGTTTGAAACACCTTTTTAGTACCAAAATTTTTTTGCACAAATAAAATGCAAAAACGAACAAAAAAAAAAAAGAATAAGAAAAAGTTATTTTTCCATACAATGTGAAATTATTTTTCAGCACTCAAAAATTGAAATAAAAAATATTAAAGACGGACACAAGTATGTATTTTATGTAAGTCTGATTCAGAAGTTCCAGAATTTTTAGAAATAAAGACAAAAATTAATTATTTTAACTAGACTTATTTATAGGCTTCGGATTTTGGATACTCGTAGAATATTAAGCACATATTGAGACAAGAAAAAAAACGGTAATTTCAGTAGAATCGAAGCTTAATAGTAGTGTATAGTAGCTATGTATCCGAACAAATGAAAAAGTGTTTTTAAAAACCTAAAAATCTACTGGGTCTACTGGGTCTACTGCTAAAATTGTGCGAGAAAAGACAATAAATATTAATCTGAAGCTTCGGTCGATACAAATAATAAACTATTTCATAAAAACACCTTAAAGTAGATGGTGTGTTTGTATGGTGACTATACCAAAAAGTGGGCATAACATGTCAATATGGATACTCTATAGACTTGGAGCAGAACTAAGTCTAATTGCCGGGTTTCAGATGGATATCTAATAAAATTTTAAAAACAGTAGACGCACAATCACTATCAGACATGCTGAAATTACTAGATCGACCAAGAAGGTATATAAATGGTGTCTACGATGTGTCCTTTAAATTTAATTTGACCAACTGATATTACCATTTTCACACTATGCGTCTTATTGCGGTTTCCGAGTCCGTAAATATTATTCGTTGAAATAATTCGTTTATAACTTTCAGAAGATTATTCGTATTTAAAATATTTCATTGAGAAATCAATTACGCAGTTAATTCCAAGTGAAATCAAATAACAATATCCTTGTGAAATGTTAAAAATTAATCATCTTAATAACAACCGAAAAATATTTTTGGATTCGGAAACCAGAACAAGAAGGTATGTGTGAATGGTGTAACAAGAAACCATGATACATTTTTGAATGGTATAAAAGCTTTAATGTGCTTTGCACTTGTAACGAAAGTGATCCAACCTTAACTAGGATTAAAATTATACATCTCTGTATTCTGTATACAATGCACTCGTACAATTTTTCTACAGGAAAAAAAATTGTAAATAAAGTAAAGGACAAGTTTTTGTAAGACGACTGAGTTTTTGTACAACCTTGATTGACTCACTATACTAATTATACCTACTCTGTACCCATTGAGTAAAAGGTATATTAAGTTTGTAGAAATGTATGTAACAAGCAGAAGGAAGCATGGTAGACACTATATAGTATATATATTCCTGATCAGCTTCATAAAACGAAACGTTATAGATACATCTGAAGCATCTGTTCATCTGTATTTGAAGGAAAAGGTCTTCGAGTCTATGTGAAAGAGCTTTAAAACGAGACCTTTTCCCCTCTTCAGATAAAAACTATTAAATCAACGTGCCAACCTCACTTTAAGAGGTAGTCCCGATAAAAAGCTGACCATCATATTTAAATTTTTGTTTGAAAATGAGCTTGCTTTTGTGTTTAATTACGCTAGAAATGCCAAATTTTGTGAATCTTAGGTAAATCATAATATAATATACCGCATATAGCCCGATCAAACCGCTATAAGGGGTTATAATTTTTAAGTTCTTGTATGAAATTTTATTGATTTTATTCTTAATTAAGCTATAAATGCCAAATTTGTCGTAACTTACGTCAATATTCGATAAAGGCCCAGATCGTACCATTTTAAAGGGTAGCATGCAAACCTGAACCCCATTTTAGATTTTTTGTGTAAAAATTGTTTGTTTTTATTTTTAATTAATTCAAATATTTAATAAATTTTAATAAAATAATCAATGATTTAAACATAGTACAGGGTATCTCGAAGTCAAGCACAATCGACTGTAGCGTTCTTACTTGCTTTATTTTGATTGTTATGATACCATTTACACATAGTGTAAAACCAGTGCCTTAGAACGTTTGTAAAGCATTAATCGTATATCCCATACAATATGTATATCCACGATCGGCACTACAAGACGAGTCGATCTAGGCATGTCTTGGAGTTTGACAGAACCTTCCGTCATTCTTTCAAATATTGTTTTGAAAGTTGTTATGGAGGCTTTTTATAACCATAAGCAACACAAGTATTAAAATGTCCACCATTTAGCAAGTAAAAGGTATAGCTTCCATACACTTTAAACTTAATAGCATTTATAATTCACAAAGAGTTTTTACATGTTCTTTGTTAAGTGCGTGGTTTAACCCATCCATGAGCCATGTGCATCCATGCACAAATATGGATACATTTTAATACAGAATATTTAAAAGGTTTTAATCTAAGCATCCCTTCAAAAAATTAAAACAATAAAATATAGCACCAACATTGCTGACTAAAAAGGCAAGTGTGAGAGTATTAAAACTGCGATTCCATCCAATATCGGATCCATTGAAGTTTTCATTCTATTATTTTTAAATGATTTTGCAGTATTCGTTTTGTTTTTTCTTTTTTTTTATACCACTCACACATAATGAGAAATGGTATTAGCAGTTTGTCTGGAAGTTTGTAACGCATTAAAGGAGCCATCGTTGACCCAATAAAGTATATATATTCTTGATCAGCTCGACGAGACTAATCGATCTAGCCATGTCCGTCTATCTGTCTGTCCGTCTATATGTGGTTGCGCATTTTTTGGGGACCAATTTTTATGCTATCCAGTTGAAATTTTGCATATGTACTTCTTTTTATTGTAGTTTAATAGAGTATCAAGATTGACCTGCCACGCCCACTATTTGGGGTAGCTCCCATACAAACCTACTGCCCACTTTTGACTTTTTGTAAGAAAACTTCATTATTAAAGTCAATATTAGGTGGAAATGCAATATGGTGCCTTTTTATGCTCAGCCGCTTAACATACATAGACTAATGGCCATGGCCCGCCCACTATTTGGGGTAGCTCCCATACAAACCTATGGTCCACTTTTGAATTTTTGTAAGAAAAACTTTTTATTAAAGTCAATATTAGGTTGAAATGCGATATGGTGCCTTTTAAGAGACAGCCGCTTAACATACATAGACAATTAAGCGTGGCCCGCCATACAAACCCACCGTGCAATTTTGTGTTTTTTTATGAGAAAATCCTTCATTTAGATCAATATTAGCTTGAAATTTCATTTTGTGGATTTTAATGGACAACCGCTTCATATACATATACAAATGTGAGTGTCCCGCCCACTTTTTGAGATAGTCTCATATAAACCCACAGTTCACTTTTATGCATTTGTATGGAAAACGTCAATATCAACTAGAAATTAGATATGGCGACATATTACACATCTACTACATCGCTTCATCTACATCTACATATCTACTAGTGAGCGTGTACCACCCACTTTTTGGGGTAGCCCCTATTTAAACCTCCACTTTTATGTATTACAAAATTATTTAAAATTTTGTGTGAATGGTATTAGAGCTTCGGTTCAATCGAAGTTAACGTTTCTTCTGTTTTTTTTTTTTATTTCAGAACATTTGAGCCTGGACTTTTTTTTTAAAAACATGGTAACATGACAATTAAATATAAATGTTTATAGTCGTCGTTGTCTAGTAAATAGCATTAAAAGAATGCAGCTCCGCTGGAGGTATTTCGCAAAAATTACAACAACAACCACATACATATGTATATATATATATATATGTGTATTATAAACACAGCCAGATATATACATATACATATATACAAAAATACAACTAAAAGCTGCAAAGTTGTTGGCCTCCAGTTGCGCGTTGCGCCGAACCACAAATTAACTACAAGAAATGTTTTTTCGGCTACCACAGTAGAAGTATCTAAGTAGCTAAACTGGCTTGCTAAGAAAAATACAGTAGTATACGAGTCGAGTACGCTATATGCTACATTTAATAATATAATAAAGAATAACTAAGCTGTATTGCAGATGCGCCAGTATGTGTGTATGTGTGTGTGTGTGTGAGTGTTTGTGTTTGTGCAATGTGTTAAACAGATACATAATAGATAGATGCCACCATAGATTCTTAAGTAGCCCAAAATTAAGCAGATACAAAAACGTATGGTTCCACTTGGTTTACTCAGCCTCATGGAAAATATTATCCAAAAAACAAAAACAAAGCACAATAAAAAATTAACTTCAGTTAAACTGAATATTTTGTACTCTTCACACGTATTCCTCATAAATTGAAGTTTTTAAAAGATGTTTGAGATATTTTTGCTTGATTTATACATACAAGTAATACAAGAATAAAATCATTTTCACCATATTTCGAATTGCGAACGAACATTTCTTAAAAATAAACCATTGGTTTGTAAAGTTACTTTACAGTAGTATTGTATTTTGAAGTTTCTTTTCTTAAAACTATGTATCTATAGTGCGTGTTCTCTTAGTATGGGTATAGAGTTTAAGTATAGCTCAAGCATTAACTAAATTTACATCGTTTCCATTGATTTGAAACGTGCACAATCGTTCCGAGTCAGTACAAAACTTTACATAAAACTTAATGCATTTTTCAAATTGTTCAGCATATTGCCATTTTTTTTTTTTTTTTAATCAAATTTAACTAAGATTGTAAATGTAAACTGAGAATAAATTTATTGCGAAATTTCGGTTCTTTGGAGTAGCTCAAGGTAGTTGTTTTTCGAGCGCATGTGCGCAGTTGCAAAATATATGAAAAATTTAAGTGAAAAACCAAAATAAAATAAATATATAAATACGTACATTAACAAGTTTATTTGTTATTATAAATATCCTATATCCACGGCATAGAGATATGTATTTGAGTTAAGCATTGATTTTTTGCTTGACAGCGTCTATAATGCTAAGCAAAGTCTCATTATAGACAATTTTCTACATAGCGTATCGAAGTGGAAATTGAAAATAAACTACATGCAATGACCTTCTAATATGAACTATTGGTTTGCATTGAGAATGGATACACTAATCTATTAATAATGGACTACAAAATCTAAAAATGACAAACACTTGTCAGAGGGTATCAAAGGGTAACTAGCTCAAATTTACACATTTGATATTGATTATCCATAACTAATAACGTATGCTGAAGTATAGAAAAACTAATCGGTTGTCCATTCGGCAAATGACTATGTATTTTTAAAATTATATTTACGAGGGGTACTGTTTATATTTCGGGAATAGCAAATAATAACAAACATTTTGAAATGAAAATGGCTTTATCGTTTTTCAAAATATTCCCCTTGATGATCAATACACTTTTGCACTCGTTGAAACCATTTGTCATAGCAGTTTTTCCATTCCTCTTGAGACACCTCCAAAATATGGTTTTTGAACGCTTCAACTGCTTCTTCGGCGCTCGTAAATCGTTGACCACGCAGTTTACCTTTGATACTCGGGAACAAGAAGAAGTCATTGGGTGCCAAATCAGGACTGTACGGAGGATGAGTCATTAATTCGATGTTTTGACTGCACAAAAATGCACTTGCTTGACGAGATGTATGAGAGCTCGCATTGTCATGATGGAGAATGATTCGTCTGTGGCGGTTGGTTTTACGAATTTCTCCGAAGACTTCCGGCAAACAAATGGTCGTGTACCACTCAGAATTGACCGTCCTACGTTGAATTCACTATACCAGCAACGTTGCTCAAGCGGAACAGTGGCCACATGACCCATTCGGCCGAAGAAACAGGCGATCATTTGCACCCGAACAACTTTTGTTGGATTTGGCTCGTCTTGGAATACCCACACGGTAGATTGCTGTTTTGTTTCCGGCTCATACGCATGTATCCATGATTCGTCACCTGTCACGATTTTATACACGTCTTTTGAAGCACCACGGTCGAAGTTTTTAATCATTTCCTTACACCAATCGACGCGAGCCGTTTTTTGAGCGATTGATAA
Organism: Leucophenga montana; assembly: GCA_035044765.1. Lineage (NCBI taxonomy): Eukaryota > Metazoa > Arthropoda > Insecta > Diptera > Drosophilidae > Leucophenga > Leucophenga montana. The sequence continues at coordinate 376,533 of JAWNNQ010000887.1, read as the reverse complement.
ATTATGGGGTATCCAACGAGACCAAATCTTTTTTACAGCTAAGTGTTCATGCAAAATCGAATGTATTGAAGTTTAACTAATGTGCAAGGATGCAAGGATGCATATCTCACGATATGTCACATGACGATCTTGCATTATCAGTTCACGCACTGCATCAATGTTTTTGTGCACAACAACCGATTTTGGACGACCTTCACGAAATTCGTCGGCGACCGAACTACGACCACGATTGAATTCACTATACCAGCGATATACTGTGGTTTTTGATGGTGCTTTATCGCCATACAAAGAACTGAGTTCATTGACACACTCTTGTTGAGATAATCCACGTCGAAAGTTGTGAAAAATAATCCAACGAAAACCTTCTCTTGAAATTTTTTTGGCCAAATTGCTTTTGTTAACTCACTGTAAGCGAAACAAATAGCAATTGTTCATCAAAACTTTGTGAGTACGTTTATGCCAAAAAATGTCAAACTTTATTATGATGTTGCCAGATTTTAGCTTTTGACATTAGTGTTGCCAGTTCCCGAAATATAAATAGCAGCCCTCGTACATGGTACTAAAATGTGATGATAAAAATATGAAAAAAATAATATTATTGGTTAATTCCACAGAGAAGTCATATTCTATCATTTTTATTGATTTCCACTGATTAAAAATATCCAGTGTATTTCTTACAATAGTATATCATCATATCATATATAGTGGAAGTTCGCCCGTTTTCAAGAACTAGCACGGCTAACTTTATTTCGCGCATTGCCTTCTTAAGAACATTCGTTTGAACTTCTTTTTATACCAATTGAATGAAAACGTGTGATAAATATTGCAGCTCCGGTGTTAACATTGCCTCACATTTATTCTTTTGTAGCTGATAACGATTATGGCAATTCAAAAACTTTAACAGAGTGGCAAAAACCTTAAATCGGTGATATTCACTTCAATATATATTTTAAAGACAATGGCATTTTTAATTGACCAATGTGGTACAATGACGTATACATATATATATTTTGCGAAACAAATTGCTCTAGCTGCTGTTCTATAATAAATGTATAATCGGAGAGGAGAGTAAAAGTATGTATACTTATTAGAATTGAGACTTGAAGGTTACGAAGCAATTAGGGTGTTCACAAGCAAGGTCTTGCCATAGTGCAAAAGTGCGCAAAATTAGTCGTGAGCACACTTGTGCAAAATAAAGGGTTGCAATTCTGCATAGTCAGCTGCTTGAATCTTTGGTTTGTTTGGAACTGCTATTACTTTTCATTTTTTGTGAATTATCAGCTGTTCAGCCTCAGTATTACCACCAATAAATATTAAATACACAAAAAGTTATCCAAAAATCGCGCTGTCACTTTCTTAATTTTCGTGATTTTTTGCTGGACTACTAATGCATTGATGCAAATATTAAGATCACTGATCTGGATCGAGCAAAGCAGTGCAAAGCAAAATATAACTTAGACACTAAATAATAGAAACTGTCAATGGCTAAGACTTTTCGGGTGAATTAGGGGCGCTGATCCAAATAAGTTATTCAATTTTTTTTTTTTTTTGCTTGTCAGAGTTTTTTACAACTCTCATGATATATGGTGATCAACACTTCTTAAAGTATAAACGTGAAAGATTGTAATTATATCAAAGTGCTTGATTTCGAGATACCGTGTACATTGTTCAAGGTTCCTTATGTGAACCAAAAATTTTTTTAAGATTATATTCTACAGTGGTGTTGTTATGATCTGAACCTTGTGATATAGTTTAATAGATTTGACGAAAGATAGATCAAATTTGGCGTCTCTAACTTAATTAAAAACAAAAATTATGATAACAAAACTCAAAAATTGGTGGTAGATTTGTAAGAGAGCTACCCTGATATAAGCCGAGGCCATGCGAACGTACAGTGATGGTGGCTCAAGACTCGAACAAGGCACTTGACACAGTTGATCATGCAACCTTGTTTCAAGACCTGGACTCCACCTCACTACCCGATTAAAACGAAACGGTGTGAGGTCGGGTTATCGTAAGTTAAAGATATGTGTTCCGCAGGGTGGGGTTCTCTCTCCTCCTCTGTTTAACCTTTATTTGATAAAAGATGCCCCTTCCCTCACCCCATATAAAACTAGTGACCTATGCAGATGATTGTTCTGTTGGACGTTCTGTCCTAAATTACTCCACTCCTGTATGGACCCCTTTCCTAAGTAAGACTCAATGGCAATGCCTGCAAAGAAGTCAGAATAGTGCGGTGAGGACTGCCACTGGTTGTCTGCAAATGACACATTAGGATCATTTGCATAATGAAGCGATGATACTGCCTGTTCACCAACATAATGAGCTGCTTTCGAAGCAATTCTTGTTGGGTGCGTACAGACGTGATAATCCGAACCATAGCACCCTCACTACATCAGCGCCTACGCGAATAAGATCTGATAGCAGGATATATAATACGACAATAAATCGCTTTATCACTGATAGCAACATAGAGGAGTATGACTATACTTGGAAGAGCCCAATTGCATAAAGATGCAACTGAACAAGCTATACGCTCTTATAGGGACAATATCATATTAGTTGGAAGACCTCAACCTATTAATGAGAGCGAAAAACATATCCTTCATAGCACCAGGACGAAACTTGCACAGTTAAGATCCGGATGGAGCGATATGCTCGAGTGCTACAGGGAAAGAATTGGGATAAGCAATGCTAATTGCTGCCCTGAATGGGTCAATCACCGGACGATACAATTCATTTGTTTAATTGCCCGTCCCATCCGACTCAATTGAGCCCTTTAGACCTCTGGTTACGACCAGTTGATGTTGCTTTTTTCCTGGACCTTGACACCTGAGGTTGCATTTCGGTCTATCTTTCTCCTACATTCAAAAATCGCTTTGCACAATTACATTCATTCATAATATAATAAATTGTGTATATATATTGCTGTTACAACAACAACCAAAACAAAAAAATTTAAACAAAAACTCAACAAGAAAAAACATTAACTTCGGTTGAACCGAAGCTCTAATAACATTCACACGAAATTTTAAATAGTATTGTAAAACATAAAAGTGGGGTTTTAAATAGGGGCTACCCCAAAAAGTGAGCGATACGCGCCCACTAGATGTGTATGAAGCGATGTAGTAAATGTGTAAGATGCCGCCATATTGAAGTTATTAAAGTTAATAACGTTGATATTGTCGTTTTCCATACAAATGCATAAAAGTGAACTGTGGGTTTGTATGGGGGCTACCTCAAAAAGTGGGCGGGCCACGCCCATTAGTCTATGTATGTTAAGCGTCTGACCATAAAAAGGCACCACATTGCATTTCAACCTAATATTGACTTTAATAAAGAAGGTTTCATACAAAGAGTCAAAAGTGGGTAGCAGGTTTATATGGGAGCTACCCAAAATAGTGGGCGCGTCCCACCCATTAATGTATATGTCAAGCATCTGTACACTAAAAGTTACCATATCAATTATTAAGTTGATATTGACTACAATAAAAAAATGTTTCATACAAAAAGTCAAAAGTGGGCGGTAGGTTTGTATAGGGGCTACCCCAAAAAGTGGGCGTGGCGGGTCAATCTTGACACTCTATTAAACTGCAATAAAAAGAAGTGTATGTGCAAAATTTCAACCGGATAGCATAAAAATTGGTACCCAAAAAATGCGCAACAGCATGCAGACGGACAGACAGACGGACATGGCTAGATCGACTCGTTTCGTCTAGCTGATCAAGAATATATATACTGTTTGGGATCTACGATGCCTCCTTTAATGCGTTACAAACTTTCAGGCAAAATGACAATACCATTTCGCACTATGTGGAAATGGTACACAAATGGGGGCAAGAGACTACACCTGAAAGTTAGATTATCATGATTATTTATCTGAATATGGAAAGGGAGAGTCCAAATATCCAACCTCGAAGTATCTATCTCTTATCCAAGATGTCTTCGTTCAAACAGACGGTTGAACGGGCGGACGGAAAGAAGGACATGCTTATATCGTCTCGACCTAGATCGTAGATCCCAAACGGTATATATATTCTTTGATGTTGATCAAGATTATATATACTTTATGGGGTCTGCTACGCATTCTTTGCACAATCTTAATTTACCTTTTCAACAGAATGGTACAGGGTATAAAAAGAAAAGGTAATATATAAACTTCAATGAATCGGAACATTTTATCAAACCGGCCAGCTGGGAAGGTTTCCTTCAATTTAAAACTCTTTTTCTAATCCAATGGTGTATGTAGGAGGAATATATGCAATAGTGGCTTGATCTGTACCGAAATTGTATAATTTTTGGGGATTGTTAGTAGTTTGCAGTCTTTAGTTTTAATAATGAAGAAGTTGCCTATAACAAGATCCACTATTAGCCTGTATGATGAATAAACATATAAAGATCTTATACGGCCTTATGTAGGATATTTAAAGGGGGCACTATAAGAAATTATTGAGAATTATTGACAAGTTTTATAATGGGCGGCCATACATTTTTTTTATAAAATCATGTTTTTTTAAATGCCAAAGTAAAAGACGCATTAACAAGCTGATCAAGAACATATTTACTATAAGATGTCTGATTTCTCAATTAATTTTCTGAGAAACGAATATGTATTTTTCACAATAAAGGATATTAAATTAAGTGCACACTTTCACGAAGATGTCAGTCACACTGTGCTGAAATTTACCTGATATCTCTTGAGCCAAATGTTTTGAGTACATTTTGGTTAATTATTCTTGGAAATGTGGCTCTGAGCGACTAAGCATAGCTTCCAGCGCTGCCTGAGCACCATAAAAATGTTTCTTGTTACCTTTTTTCAAGCGAGCTGAAATACTTCCAAGAGCGAAATTGTATCTTAAATGTCTACCTGTGCCACAGAGAACGTAAAAATAAGAATGAGATGAGCACGCCGATTTAAGCCAAGATTTGGCTATAACAACAACAACAAGAAAATATAATGAAATTCTGCTCTAAAATTTTTAAGCAAAAACGTGTTATGAATTACATTTGGATACATATATTTTTATGATTGTTTAATTTATTGTATTTGTTTTCTGTGACCACACACAGTACCAAACAATAAACAACAAATTCTTTATCAGAAATAATAACAATAAACATTCATAAACAATTGCGTAGTACAATATTTTTATACGCTGTACCCATGGAGTAAAAGGGTATATTAAATTTCTGCAAATGTATGTAACAGACAGAATGGGCCGTAGTAGACCCCATTAAGTATGTCTATTCTTGATCAGCATCGGAAGACGAGTCGATTTCGGAGGTTGTAAAAGATGTAGCCTTTAAGTTTGATTATATAGACTGTCGTTTTCCTCTTCAGATAACTAATATTAAATAAAAAACTAATATTAAATTCTTGTAATACTAATTAATTACAATTGTGCCCCATTTTAAAGTTTTTGTATGCAAATTTCTTTGGTTTCATTGTTTATTGCGCTAGAAGCACCAAAGCTGGTATATCTAACGTTAATTCTAATAAAATTTACTGCATAGGTTCAGATCGAACTTTGTGGTAGCCCCATACAAGCTTAACCTCCATTTCTAAGTTTTTTGCATTAAAATGTTATTGATTTTGTTTTTACTTAAACTAGGTATGCCAAATTATGCGTATCTTACATCAATCCTTACAAAATATTCTATATAGACCCAGATCGAACCACTTTAAGAGGTAGCCTCTTGCAAACCCTCGCTCCATTTCTCAGTTTTTCGTTCTATATTTAATTAATTCTACTATTTCTTCAATCCGCATATGTCCACATCGGAACACTAAAGAATATAATCTGTGGTTCGTATAAGGAACCCTAAACATGTTACAGGGTATCTAATAGTCGATTATAAACAAATGTAGCTTACTTTCTCGTATTTTGAGTTTGTCGGACATTTTCTGTAATAAATTAAAGGCTTATAATCATGTTTTTGACATAGAACCATTTGGTGATCGTATATTTGATAATTTTCGAACAACTTTAATGAAAGGAAATATTATGGTATTAAAAAAAAAATCCAAAATCTACGAAATAGCAAAGTGTATCACAAACTCAACTGCAAACCGTAGACTAACTAGACACTCGCATTCGATCTTATTTATTAACTCCCCTTGATATAGTAGATTTCTTAGGTATACCCATGCTTATCCACAAAATACTTAACATTAGCTCAGAGCGAATCACAACTGCTGTACCACATATACCCTATAAAAACTGCACATCTTCTTGGGCGCTTGTGCAGAGTACTATGGCTTTGAATTCTCCTAAGTAAACATGTTCCTCGAATTTATGCTGCCCTCGCATTAAAAAACTGAGTAGTTTTTTGAGAGTTTTGATATTTTGAAACTGTTTTCTCTTGAATTGTTGCCGCTCTCAGCGGAAATTCCAGTCACCATTTTTTGTTTTTGCTTTTTGCTTTTACTTAACTTGAATAAAAACCGAACCTTCGACCAGGGAACAATCAATGTCGATCGTTCAATTTGTATTTGAAGCTGAATGCGTTTAGTTGATCGTATTTCGCTTACGACTGACAACGCGACTTTGTCAGTTTAGATTAATTGAAATCATCAATAAAAATTCTAAATATTAGTGACATTAGAGTAGCTATTATTCTGCGCATTTGAGGTGACAAATCAATTCAATATTTGTACACCGTGATCTCGCAGATATATTAATTGCGAGTCTATTACCGTGTTGAATCAACTGAAAATGAAAACATAGTGATTTTAACCCCGTAAGACTCGTACACGTTTTCTTTGGAAATCAATAATCTATCTACTACATATAATTCTCGTAGTTTTAAACGTGGCACGTGTTCTATTATAATACGTTGGCACGGGTACGCGTTTTGTTATATACTATTTATCAACTTATTTAGTTTTTTTAATTTCGATGCGATCACAACGATGTGATATCGGAATTTTTTGTAGAAGATGCAACGTTTACATAATAAAATTTGCCAAATTCATTTTTTTTAAAGATTTTTGGGTATAAATTATGCATTGAGTAATAATCATATATATATATAATACAGTTACACTTAGCCATTTGCATATTAGCTCTATATATAAGCGCTTCTATATAGTTTATTCGTAGTGAGTTTTTTTCAAAGGTCTGTTATTCTTTTAGAATTTTGAAATACATATGTACATACATATGTATGTTTGTATTTATAAGTACAACAATTTTATATATTCATTGCAAAAAATCGTTAGAAAACTACGAGAAAGTGAATATTTTGTAAACTAAAGTACAATACATAGATAAAATAGTTTAAAAAAATAATGGTTTTCACTGTACCGGAAATGACTTTGTGCATCATGTCATTAGTATTGGTAAAACAATTTCTGCTGACTTATCCAACACTACATTTTAAACCGGTTATGAAGCTGTAATAAAAATAAATCGGTACCGAACTTATAGAAAAACTATCGATACTAGTAGCATCACACGATTGTTTTGAATAAATACTTTAAACCAACTATCGATAGCAGCAAGCTAAATAACAGGTATGTTCAAAAAGTAAGGTGACTTTGTATTTTTAAGAAAAAATATTTATTTATTCATCAATATTTATGTTGTCCCCTTCAAAGTAATCCCCCTCAGATATAATACACTTGTGCCAACGCTTTTTCCAATCCTCGATGCACTATGCCACGGTAATCGAAGAAAACAGTGAGCAAAACTTTGATATTTGATCGAACTTGGCGTGCTTTTTTCGGTCTTGGGCTCTTCACCTTACTTTTTGTACACGCATCGTAGACTATAAACAGATTTTATTTTACAATATTATATTTAGTATAAATTTCTAAACCTTATGAATTTCACGAGTACTAGCCTATGCTTTCGACTTTATAATTATGTATAATATATTTATAAAGATTAGTTTCGAATATTACAACTACTAAGATATTTATATACAGCAGATATATTTTCAAACGAAGTATTGAACAAAAGGGAAGATATTTGTATATTTATAGTTGTGGGAGGTAGAGACCCTAATGATCTCAGTCACCTAATATTGACAAGAGCCTAAGGTGCAGTCAAGTTCACAAAATTGGCAGTCGGTTCGGACAGTTCCGGTGAGTAGGTGCTGGTGAGCTTGAAGTTGAAGATCGATGCGAAGGCGAATAAAAGTGCCGTAAATCCTTGTAGGAAATTTTGTCGGAATGTGGATGTGCTGAGTCGTATTAATGTTTGGCTGTTTTCTTGCCCAGACCGGCTGAGGGTTAACAACAGGGAATAAAACCCGAACCGGAACCATTAAGCGAATTTAACCGATTCAAATTAAGAACCGAAAACTAAACCGGAACCGATATTTTATTTTTTTTTTAAACCGGAACCTTTTACCGAAATACAATAAAATCAGAGAACTATACCGGAACCAAAACACTTATATCGTTATAGTTTCGTTACTCACTTCTAATTTTTTCTGTGAAAATAATTACTTTTTCATCGTGTACTTATGCATGATGATCAAAGGAAAGCAAAAAAGAACTGATACCATATACCGACAATTTTCAAAAGCCGTTTTAGTTGCCAGAGCCGTTGTCAAAAATCTTCACACGATGTCCTTAAAGAAAATGCCAATTGATTATCCTACTCGTTGGAGCATGACCAGCATGATGCTGGAGAATCTGCTGGAGAAGAACGTGTATGACTTCTATGCCTACTGTGCTGTTGCACATACTGATTTTTTATAGAAAAAAAATCTGGGATACTATTAATTGTTAGCGTTTTCGAACCAGCTGAAATTGTAACGACTGAACTTCAAAGTGAACAGTTAGTTTTGGGCGACTTTGACGCTATTTGGCTTCATTGTAAAATTCAAATTGGTAAAAAAAATTAATGCTTTAGCTAAACTATTAGTCTCTTCATTTGAAAAACTTGAGTCTACTCTATTCTAGAATAGTCCCTCTACTCTGAAAACTGACGAACGCTCAGTTACATTTTACAATTAATTCCAACATTACAAATGTTTCGTCACAAAATTGATATCAGAAGTTTGGTGAGTTGTAGGTAGGCTATCATCACTTGTTTTTTAACTCGTCAGAGGTTTAATTTTATATCAATTATTTTGTTAGATCTCATTGGATAGTTGTTTCCATATATGTACAACCTAACTAATAAACAATTTAGAAGCGACTTTTTAAAATTAAAAACAAAACAAATAAGAATACCGCATTTCAAACTCTAATGGAATAATTGTTTTTTACATATGTAGAAAAATTTAATGGTGTTATGTGTTTTTATATTTTCTGAATATACGTTTCAAGACTTATTAGTTTCTTATATTTATTCTTTTCAGATATAGTTGAAATATAGTTTCATCAAAAAGTGAAACGAAAACCAACAGGAAAATAAACAACAAAAATACCATATTAAAATGAAAATCTAAGCGAAAGATGAGAAAACTCTGGACTCTATTATTTATTATTTGTATTTATCTTGCACCACTAAACAGAGAACAATTCTCTGCTTAAGGCCTGTTGTCGCATACGCCATAGACTGAAACTGAAATCAGTACATTACCAACTGAAACTAAAACAGAATTTTAGAATTCTATCGTCCGCAGCAACAGAATCTTAATTCATCAGCAACTGAAACTGAAAGAAGTACTTTTGACTACTTTCTGTTACTGAATGACAGAAAATCAGCTGTTTTGCCATTCACTATTTGCAACACTACCATTAGCAATACGAGTTTTTCGAGATGCTGTTGTTTTTTGTTAGTTCAGTTCAGTATATGCGGCAACCCCCACTGAAACTGAAAATCAGTTTCAGTTCGCTTGCACTCATAAACAGATGTGATATTCACAAGTTAGTTGATAACCCTGGTTAGTTGACAACCCAACCTGTATATACAGCATTTATCTCACTTACACCCATTGTGTTGTCTATCTAATATTACACTTCCCTAAAACGCATTTGTGCAAAAGAGATGCCTATATACTCTATATTGAAAATGGCGTCTAGCTTGTAAGTCATTTTTTTCGCTAGTTGTCGCAGAAAGAAATCATTTTACAACGTTATGACGACCATAGCGGATCTCTTCACAAAGTACAACTGCACAAATTGTCAAGACGATATTCAAGGCATTCGTGTGCATTGTGCAGAATGTGAAAATTTCGATTTGTGTCTGCAGGTAAAATATTGTACTAACAATTTTCGTTTATAAAGGGGGAGACGGCAGTCGTCATGTGGCTTTGTGTTCTACACAAAGAGAGCGAAAGATTGTGAAATTGCATGCAAGAGAGCAAAGTGATTCATAGTGAGCAAAGAGCACAGATTTAGCTCAGCTGATTTGTTTAATGTTTAATTTATTTTGTTTGTTTTTTTTTTTTTTGTTTTCTTATCAATGTAAACCAAAAAATTAAACACACTAATTAATTATTAATGGTATTTTTTTTTAGTGTTTTGCTGCCGGTGCTGAAATTGGCGCACATCAAAATAATCATGCCTATCAGTTTATGGACACCGGTACATCAATATTATCGGTTTTTCGTGGTAAAGGAGCTTGGACAGCACGCGAGGAGATTCGTCTATTGGATGCCATAGAGCAGTATGGTTTCGGCAACTGGGAAGACGTTAGTAAACATATTGAAACAAAATCGGCGGAAGATGCCAAAGAGGAATATGTAAATAAATTTGTGAATGGCACCATAGGACGTCTTACCTGGACACCAGCACAGTCGCAACGCCCACGGCTAATTGATCACACAAGCGATGATACCGGGCCGCTCGGAGCTACTGCACTGGCACGTCTGCCGCCGTTGGACATTACAACTGAGGAATCGGCGCAATTGGGCTATATGCCTAATCGTGATAGCTTTGAACGTGAATATGATCCTACAGCAGAGCAATTGATCTCGAATATTTCATTGAGTTCCGAGGACACTGAGGTGGATGTGTTGCTCAAACTGGCACATGTGGATATGTATACGCGTCGTTTACGTGAACGTGCACGGCGTAAACGAATGGTGCGTGACTACCAACTAGCTGCAAACTTTTTCCGCAATCGCAATTATGCACAACATCCGGGACTTACTAAGGAGCAGAAAGAGTTTCGCGATCATTTCCGTGTTTTCGCACAATTCTACACATCAAACGAATATGAACGTCTCTTGGGCTCGCTGGAACGCGAAAAGGAACTGCGCATTCGTTTGTCCGAATTATATAGATATCGTTATAATGGTATCACAAGAATTGATGATTGTCGTCACTTTGAGCAGCACGCCGCAATGGCAGTACACCGACCAACTGGTCCGTATGGTCACGGAAAGACTGTAAGTATTGCATTTAGTACAAAATTACTGTGTTTAGCTTGGTACACTACACAAAAAAAAAGTTGAATATCGTGTCTGTTTTATATAGATAGTGAATAACTTAAATTTGTAGTGTGTTTTCAAAGATAATTTGCATTTATATTTACTTTCACGATATTCAGCTTCCGTGTATTATCAACACACCAAATGGCGAACGTATAAACGGTTGTATAAGACAATGTTTAACCATAGGACAACACACATCCCTACACTGGAAGTCATCGGCCGCAAAGCTCTTCCTCGCACTCCCCGCAAGCCAGCCACAGAAAAGTGTAAGTACAAGATAATTGTGGATAAGCCCTCATTCAGCGGTATCACAGAAAACGTCTTTGCATCGAAATCTCCAAATTAATTTTAAAAAAAAAAATTAATAAATGAAATTTGGATATTTCTAGGCGAATGTGATTTCTGCAACACCCCCTATTTATTTAAATAAAACCATAAATAATACCGAAAATAATGCGCAGCTCCAACTTGAACGGAGCAGGAGCAGAAAACATAAACTGTGTTACTATGAGCTCGGAGCACGATGCAAATGAATTTAAGTGGCAGCAAAGCATTATTTTCAAAACAGTTGGTTGTGCTCCTGCTTTGGTAGGGTTAACACGATAGTAGAACGGATATATTAAATAGAATGTACCTATCTTGTATGCACTTTATGGGTATCTAAACTTTTTGACCGATACGGTGTCTTACTCAGGATCAGGAGAAGTTCATACGCTATATTTTGAGTATACAACTTTGGTCTCGTCGTTTTTTTTTTTTTTTTTTGTTTCGTAAATTGAGGTTATATTATACAAAAATGGTTACAAATGTATTATTCAAAGTATTGCCCATCGTTAGCCACCACTTTTTCCCATCTTTCTGAAAACATACTGATTCAGTGTCGGAAGAACGAATCTTCTTTGGAAGCAATCCGAGCAAGCAATTACGAGAAAGGTGCACACCTGTCTAAAATTCTTCGATCGAAAATAGTGGTAATCTCTAATCTTGCTTCTGGATCATTCCCAGCTCTTTGACTTTGACACAAGTCTTCATTAAGCAATGCCTCCAATTCTTCATCTTCATAAATTTTCGCTCTTCCACCGCTATGCCGTGCCGTGATAATCACCACTCTTGAAGCGTTGAAATTATTCACGATATGTCCTTTCACTCATAGCGACCATAAGTATTTTAGAGCATTTGGAGATCCTCAGCTGTAGATTTCTTTATAATAAAGAAATAAATTAACACCTCTAGCAAATGACAAGACTGAAATTTTTAATGACAAATGACTTAATCGACTACTAGTGATATAGGATTATGTTTACAAGATGTGAAAAGGTACTACACGTTGTTTATGATGTATTTATTTCGACTACTGAACACCTCTAAGGTCATCTATACGAAGACGGCGGTAGCAAATATGTGCGCAAATAGCACTATGGAAAAATGAGAAGAGAAAAGCGATCGTTATGAAATTTATAGAGTGTATTACGAACGTTCAGAAGAAAGTTTCTGGTTGCATATACATACATATGTATTTGTTTTTGTGAAAAATTTGGCGGTGTCGCGAAGCCAACCGTCCATGCATGGACTAAATTTCATCATATCTCAGCAATTATTTGACGTAGTTGGATAAGATTTAGTAAATATGATGAGCAACACAGTTTACGTTTTGTGATACTGTTCCCTTTAAATTGATGCAAAAGCAGGAGCTTTAATAAAATCATTTTCAAATAATACTGCATAAAACAACTTAAATTTATATATAAAACAAATCTTATTCCAGCGAACTGTTAAGCGGCGCCGAGGCAAACTCAAGTTCAATCGCACCAAGAAACATGCACCTCACCGGAGACCCGACCTCCTTCGTCGCATTATCGCACAACAAAAATTACTTGGATAGCTGTCGGGGATCGTCGGCTCATACGACGACAACGAACTCGACGACGTCGATGATGTTGATGGGGACCTTGAATTCAGGGGTTTCGATGATGCCGACAACAACACCAACACAGATGAAGACGAACAACAGCCAACAACATCTGCAGCAGCAGCTGCTATTGCAGCAAACCGTAAACCAGGCACAGATGGCGCCACAATTACAAATCAACGACGTTATAATCGCAAGCCAAAACGTGGTAGAAAGCAAACATAATCCCAATAATAAATCTACAGAACCGGTTCCCATGAGCAATATACTACGCAGTCAAGTCGAAGAACTAAAACATCTACCACAGCCCTTGGGCAGCACCAGTCTTGCCAGCAACGAATTACAACTTTGCAAGCTGCTTAACCTTTCACCCACCACTTACCTCTCACTTAAGGTAACTATGTTAAGCGGTGCACCTGTCGTCGGGAATCTTAGCAATATTGAGTCAACAGTGCGTAAACATCTGATCAAGTGCGGTTGGCTGAACCACTAAAACTTACATACTCGTACATATGTTATAACACTACCACCCGGTGATGCGTTTTTTTCTGGTATTGTTTTGCCATTATTGGGAACCATAACTGATCATAGCTGTTACGATTGAACGGAGTGCGCATTTTTTACATACATACATCCTATATACATTTTATGCCATTTTTAGTTTAATTGCTTCATAATGTGTGTTATTTTATTTTATGAACTTTAATTTACTTGTATCAAGTTATTAGATTGTATGTACTTTTTTAAAGTGTAAATGATTTTCAAAATTGTTAAGTAAATCTAATGGTCTTTTCAGGTTCTCATTTTCGGGATAGTTTTGCTAAATTGAATTCGATAAAATGGACAATTTTTCGCGTTTTAATTTCATTTGATATTGATCAAGTGAAATTCATATTACTCAAGGGAACTGAATTCAAAATTGAAAAAATCATCTTATACGTTTAAAATTTACCATTTTATTGAATTTATTATTGACGTACGCGGGATATTTTATTATTATTGATGATAAATAAAATCGATAATCTCAGAAAGTTCTTCACGATCAATAATCAAGTGAAATTCATAATACTCAAGGGAACTGAATTCGAAATTGAAAAGATCATCTTGTACTGTTAAAATTTACCATTTTATTGAATTTACTGTCCCAAAATTGTTCTGAAAAAATGAGAACCACCGGAACAGCCGTCTATATTAAAAGAAATCGCACAACATAAAGAAATACAGAGGTATTTATGTAATTTTAATTATGTATAATCCATATAATTTTTTATATAAATAGTGATTAATCCAAAGTAAATATGTTATATCTTAAGCGATATATATATATATATATATATATATATATATATATATATATAAACTAAATAAACATGAGTATTTTAAAATTCAATGAAATAATTAATACAAAATATATAGTAGCGTCTGTACTTGAACTGTATGAATAATGTACATTGAGTTTATTATTATGTCATACAGATAAGTGTATTATAAAATACGAATGTTTCGAAATTAACCAACTAAATGGATTTTTGTGATGATTTGGATTGTAAACTAGTAGCAGCGATGCGAACGTTTCACGTTATACGCTTCGATGTATTCATTCATATAAGGCAATACATGTGGGTGAGACACGCTCTGTGCATCACTTATTCCTAAGGAAATAGCGATAAAGTGTGTTTTTTTGCGTGTTATTCGGTGTTGAGCCGCCAGCACCGGTTTTACCCGAGCTAGCATTTGTTTGTGTTTGAGGCACAGCAGCGCCGGTGTTAGACACTGCGCTTACTAAATTTGTATTGCCTTTGGCTGCAACTGCGACCGCAGCAGCAGCAAGCGAACTACGCCATGAAGCAATTAGCTCTTTCTGAACTTCGATGGGTAGTTCCTGGAAAACATGTGGATCGACGCCAGCTGGACAGGGTACATTTGCGAGTACATTTTCAGCTGACGTTGGCTGTGCTGGAGTTTTCACGGTTGCTACCGGTGTAGTTGAGTTACTTCTTACCGCTTCTATATTATCTTGAGGCTCAATTTCCGATTCATTTGGACTTGTAGGCATTTCTCGCGGTGTACTAGGTGTGCTACAGGATTCATCCATGGGTGAAGGTAGCGGTGAGGACGGTGTTGAACTTGCATTGGAGCTTAATCTACTGGCAGTACGCGTTCGCGTTGATGTTATGAATCGTCGGCTACCGCCTGTATGTGCTCCTTCAATGCGACTTAAGAGCGTATTTGGTGGCTGAATTGTGCGAAATCTTGCATGCGAAACAGATATTGCAGCAGTTGATGTAGAGGGCGTTGTTGCTATGGGGCTTAAGGGAAAATCCTTTTCGCTATCTCGCGAATTTAGGCGCAAGTCACAAACTCGTAGTTTACTTGGAGAGGCCACTTCTGTACCCATATCCGTGTCTGTTTCGGCCAAACGACTTCGTTTAGCAGAGAGAAAAATACGTCCAATGCGGCATTTCTTTGGTGAAGGTTCCACTTCAGTTTCTGAGAAATCAGAAAAGTCTGAATTTGTTGCACCCGATTCGGAACCATTATCGAGTAGCATAGGTATGGGTGAGGCAGTTGTTGCACGTCTGCGATAGAACTGATCACTTGGTTTAAATGTTGTCGGTGAGGAACGGAATGCTGCTTCATTGATATTATGGTTTGCATTTGAAGACGTCGCCGTTGGACTCTCTGCTGTCGGACTAATACTTGTGTTCGTTAACGATGTTATGGATTGTACTTCGAGATCGGTTTTCTTAATCAAAAAGTTAGCTATAGATGAAGTTCCAACTTTTCGCTCCTGAAATTTTGAGAATGCCAAACCCAACAATGTTATATTAAATGGTTTGCTAAGATCGACAATACGTTCGAAGAGGCGCATTATAATTTTTATTAATTTCTCTTGCGCGCCTTCTGCTAGCTTTACTTTTAAAGTGCCAGTCGCTCCGGCGGATGAAGTATTCGTTGCCTTGAAAAGTGAAGGTAGTATATTGGCCTGTTTTGTCTCACGGTGGCTACTCTTCTTTTGTGGATCAAATTTACGCAGTACAACCTTCACAACAATGGGTATGCGACCGTCTTCAGCTACCTAAATATAGAATATATCAATGCATTTATAATGTACCTATTTCGTATGTTGCACTAACCTGTTCTACCAGACGCATTAACAACAAACGAAACTTTTCTTCGACATCATTACGAACTGAAATTGGACGGCATGAGTCTTCCATTCCAATGCTCTTTGGTTTTCCAGTTGGACGTAGAGCACTATTATCACGACCAAAAGATAAATCTTTTAATCTTGTAGCAGTCTCAAATCCAAATTTCTTGCGTAAAAATTCCATATCACATAATTGTAGTTGCTCCACATTATTGACACCACTTTCTAGCAGCAGAGTTTGAGTCTTCTGCCCAATGCCAGTGATGCGATTCAAGTCGGTTAGTTCGCGCATAAACTGCTCGGCATAGATTGATACTAAAACTGTCTGTTGATTCGGTTTGTTCTGTGCGCCAACCAATTTTGCCAATAGCTTATTATACGCAACACCAGCGCAACAGGTTATGCCCAGATGCAGTTGTAAATCTTCACGAATCTCGCGCGCAATTTGTGTACCAATTTTCAGACGGTGTGCACAACCACAGCGGCAAGCAGTCAACTCAGTGCCATCTGCGGGATATATATGGCCGGCAATTGTATTCATTTCGACGTCGTTATCCAGAGATAATGCATGCTGATCAACCTGCCGCATTTCCACTAAAGATGTTACATCCATGAAGTTTTCGTCGAAGCCAAGTTTTTCAACGGACGGTGTGTAATTCATAAGCAAATCGAAAATTTTCTGTGACATTAGGCGATAAGGTGCGAGATCTTCACCGTTTACGAGCACCAGTTCGGGGCACAAACGTTTGGCCTCTGTGATTAGCATCAGTTTTGAGATTCCTTTAGCACGAGCCACATAATTACAGGTCACGACTATATTCTTTTGTTGTATGCCAAGTGGACGTGACCGAAGCGTTGGGTCTCTTATCTCTTCAACCTGAGCATAAAAATAGTCCATGTCCAAATGTATGATTGTGCGCTGATGTGGTTCACTTTTATTAAGCACATTGATTAAGTCCATGGTGGCAGCGGCGGCAGGAAAACACTGCAAAACACTGCAAAATTAAAAATTGTTTATTATAGTAATAGGTATTATCAATACAAGAAATGCATTTACTACAAATAATTCACTAATTCAACAGGTGAAAGTGTTGACTTTGAAGAACCGAATTTTTTTTTATACCCTACAAACGACTTAAAAATATGGTATTTTGTTGCGATGATTGATTTAGATTTGTAATATTAGTGTATGAAATAGAGACACATGCACGTTTACTTATACAGCATATTAAAACTTGGAAAAAGTTTAGCTTTGGTATCAAAAATTTATTGAATCAGGGTTTTCACCAAGTTCCAACCGATTCCTTAACAAGGAGTGTGCTCGACTTCGAGATATCATGAATCTTGTTTAAGGCTCATTATATGAAACATAAATTATTTTCTTTAGTGGCTTGATCTGGACGTACGCGGGATATTATATTATTATTGATGATAAATAAAATCGATAAGCTCAGAAAGTTCTTCACCGATTACTTTGAAATTTTGATACAACATATGTGTATAATTATTATATACGTAGATCTGTAAAAGCAAATTGGTGGTCGAATGTTATATAGAGAAACTTTCTCATTTTTTTTAATCTAATCGATTTTATATACATTTTACTCTGTTCCTTATCGTATGTTGACTCTATTTTTTTCTAACATTGCATTGAAATCGAATTAAGTCGTTTACTAAAGCATTCATTTCTTGAGTAAAGTTTATATCGTTATTTTTTCATGGGTTTCTATCTCGTTTATTTATTTGTTTTTCTAATTTTAAACATTCAATTTTGCAGTGAAATTGAATATTTGATTTTAAAAAATGCAGCGCAAGTGATCAAATGAAGGCTGAGTGCTCAAGTTGAATTGTCAGTCGTTGCACTTTCGGGGATGAAATTTTTATTTGAAGAGGAAAAAGGAAAGTCTAAATACTATGGAACTGCATCATTAAGTTTGTGCTTCACAGCCATTGAAAGCGGGCATGAAAGGCAGACAGACGCACAGAAAACACGTCGCTGCCGAAATTGACCACAAATGTAATCTTGTGATAACTTCAAAGTAGTGTTAACCCCATAATAGTCAAGTTTTTGCGATGCTTCATGAACGTGAATAGAATATGAAGCCATTGAGCACATCAGCGCTCGTATCCATAGATATGTTCGATATGTTGTTTCCGAGATATGTTCGTTCAAACAGACGGACATGCTTATATTAACTTGTCCGATACAGATCAGATATATGTATGTATGTATGTACATACACATATACAATTTATAGAGTCTGACATGCCTCCTTCTGCTGTTACATACATTTGCACATACTTAATATACGACTTTACTATATGGGATCAGTGTATAAAAATAGAGGAACAGAATCCAAACAGACATGGAAAGAACGACAAAAAAAAAATGTCGAAGTTTTATACTAAGTCACAATAATAATACATCGCACACTATTTATAGAATAGTTTTTGTGTCTAACAAACATTGTAGGGTATAAAATACTTTAAAATACCCATTTACATGTTAAAAACAAAACACCCACAGTCCATGACCTTTAAAAAGCCGAATGCAGGCTAAAATTTCGTCATTGAACGTAAAAATGAACTTGCTCGAGTGGGGAGGGGTACTCAGCCGACTTGCGTATGTTTTTGTGTGACACACAAAGAGAGACATAGAGCAATAGAGAGAGAGAGAGGTAGAGGTAAGGAAGTCGAAATTTCGCGGGTTTTCTATTTGGAACTCTTCCGCTGTTTCAGACTGCCCCCATTATTACGACGCGCTCCGCTCTGGTCGTACTACATAAAATTATGCGAGGCGAAGAGATAAAAATAAAAACCGAAACAAAACTTTCTAATCAAACAAAACGATATATAGTCGTAAGCAAACAATTAATGCTGTATCTGTACAAAAAGGTGCCGGTTAGAAACTCTCTTATTGTTATCCGAAACATCTACATATACGTATGTATATACATACATACTATATACTTATGTACTAGAGTGCATTTGTGGAATTTGGAACGATGACGCGTAAATTAATTATGAGGATAAGAAGTGAAAACAATAATTTTCGCGGCCAAACGTTAATAATGAGTTGCAATGCAAAACATATATAAAAATTATATAAAATATTATTATGGAGCACCACCGCACATTTAAAAAGGCGTTATTCGATTAATAAACATGTTTTTCTTTGTATTTTTACCGAAAAAAAATTATATTTCTGCTAAATATGCGCGCACCTCAAACAACAATGTGGACGAGATTAAAATGGTAAATTGACTAAATTTTACAAAAATTAAAATACTAAAAAACGACAACAATTACATATTTGAAATTACAAATTGGTTCTGTAATCCACAAATCACATTTCATAATGAATTTCTTTGTGGCTATTAATATTTGTGGTCTATGTTATTGTTTGCGTCAAAATTGATCATTATTCCTTTAAAATTTTCAATTTAAACATTTTTTATTGCGTTCTTTTTGTGTAGTGTTTTATTTTACCTTTTAAATACGCGACATATGAATTTTAATTGGCTGTGTCTATTTGCGGTGTACACTCAATATTTTTTTGCTTTAAATGCAAAGGCACTATACGCGGCGAATCAGCCATTCGTTGTAATGGCGTATGCTCAAATCTTTTTCAAATGGCACCAAAGTGCTCGTTCCTAAATATAATAAAAATATTATTTTGGATAACATAAATTCGTGGGATTCACAAGGCGTCTAAGTATTATATAAAAGAAATCATCTGCAATGTGCGGCCAAGCTAACTGATTATAGATAGTGGAAAACCTTTAAATACGTATGTTAGCAGCCGATAATTTTTCTGTGTAAACAAAAATGTACATTATTCCTTATTTTGCTTATTTAGGAAAAAAGTATATGTAAAAATATTTCCCAATAATTTGTACAAATAAATTGTTCTATTGCATTGCGCACATTCCGAGCGAAAACCTACTTTCCATATACATATGTGAATTGTTGTTTTGGCATTGAATTCAGACTTATCGGTTGTCAGAAACTAAAATTTACTTGCTTAAGTTCGATACTTATTGGTCAGTTTTTTTCACTTGCAATTGAACAACTTATATAAGGTTGTTATATGTGTTCCACTCCAAACTAATTAACCTAAAGTGACTTAAGCAAGTGGAATACAACCCTTACGACTTTAAGCAAGTGTAATACGAACTTAACCAAAACACCATGTACATTTTGAAACACTGTTATTTTTTACTTTATTCTCTATTAAACTTCATCGAAGCCTGTCACACCGCATTATATAAATATGGCGTCCGATAGTGAAAACGTTTTGTTAGAGAATTCAGGTAATTATATTTAAATTATAAAATATTGGCATCTCATTGCTTTCATATCAGCTATATAAATAAACTATCATACAACGTATAATTTGTTATTAGTGAAGTATTGGTAAATTATACTTTTTGTTTTTGGTTTCGAATGCGTACAGTCTGGCAAAACGTGAAGATCACGCGGCACAATTTTTTTTTCTTTTATATTTGTATAATGTAAAATGATTTTACGCTTATCGTATAACAAACTCTTCAAATTTTCAGGCCGACGGACACGTTCGGGTAGACAGGTTTCCACACCTACGATCCAACCAACTTCAAGAGCTACGCGGCGTACATCGAAGCGGCAGACGGTTAGTATCAAAAAATTTAATGTTGATAAATTTTACGTATTCTAGTATTTTTTTACACTGGTTCTCACTTTCTGTTTTCTGTTAATTGATGAAAAAAATTGCATTCGCTACGGCGTATGTGGCGTTGTTCCATGCGCCAATGATTCGCAAGGAAATGATTTCTATTGCAAGGGCCAACTGATAACTTGAAATGAACGAAAGTTACCACCAAAAAATAAAAGACAAAATAATATTTATCTAAATACATGCAATCTAACTTAATGATAAATATAAACTTTATGTATTGCAGACGACGGATCAGGACGATGAACCGGAAATGACGAACGCACATTCTGATATAATTAGCGTAATGATGAGTGAGACGGATGAGGGTTTGGTTGTCGGTGAACACCACGCTTATGGTAGCGAAGCTCAGCGTCCTACGCAGTTAGACGAATTGGATATAGAAATGTCCGGGGCAGTGGATACAGGCGTTGATGAGAAAAGTTCCTCATTTCCATTTGATACGGTAGAGCATTCCGAAACAAGCGATGACGCAAAGGAAATAACAGTTGAAAGTTCACTGTTAGCTTCACTCGCCGGTGACAATGCCAACAGTTTACCCTCTGTTGGTGGCAACGATGAAATGGTGGACAACAAAAATGCGTCTAATTTCGATGCGAATGTGGTGGTGAGCCAATGTGAGAAAATGGATTCTTCGGACGATTCGCTCTCGGAGCCAGCCATTGCCGAGGATTTAGCCAATAATTGTGATGGCAGCAGTGCTACTATTGTAAATACTGAAATAATATCAGAAGATGAACTACCGCTACCAAGTAAACCAGAAATCAATGATGCCGAGGAAGTGTCGGACGAAGAATTGCCAGCACCACAACGCGCTGAACTGCCAGCAGACGCTGAAGTCATATCTGAGGATGAGTTGCCCAATAATAATAATCTAAGTGACGGTAAATTGACGGCTACAGAGCAAAATTCGAGGCATAAGCGTAAAGCTGCAAATGATGTCACGACAACGTCCAAAGAATCGACAACAAAAGAACACGGAAAAATCGTTGCAAAAAGAAGTTCTGTCGAACAGTACAATCCTATGAGTCCGACCACAGAAAGCAATGATGCTCCGCCACAGGAAAAGAAACAAAAAGTAGAAGGTAAACATTAAACTCATAAAATTTGTTGGCTTATAATAAAATATTTGATGTTTAAATTATTGTAGAACTAGAACACAAAGAAGCAAAGAAGGAGAAAGAACGTGAAAAAGATAAAGAAAAGGAAAAAGATCGGGAAAAGGATAAAGAAAAAGAACGTAAAAAACTGCCTGAATTGGAAAAATTTTGGCGCGTTGTTAAAGAAGATCCGGCCGATTTTACGGGCTGGACATATTTACTACAGTACGTAGACAATGAGGTAAGTAAAATAATTATAATCTAAATAAACATCTTCAATTAGTGCTACAATGTATTTATGTGTATTTAGTCTGATGCTGACGCAGCACGTGAGGCTTATGATACTTTTCTAGCGCATTATCCCTATTGCTATGGCTATTGGCGTAAATATGCCGACTATGAGAAACGGAAAGGCATCAAGGCAAACTGCTACGCGGTGAGTATTTACCTCATACAGTCGTGTACTTTTGAAATATTTTGTATTTTTGACATTTATTATAATGCAATTTATTATAATTTAATAAAAGTCTACATTATAAATAAAAAAAAAAAGCATTCAAAACCAAGAAAAAAAAATACAAGATACTTGTAAAATATTGTGCTGCTAATTAGGTATTTTAGAACTCTAAAATCAGGCACAAAGTGTGGTAGTTTCTCCTCTCGTTGTCTCAGGGTTATGCAGATATGTTTTTATTGCAATTTGAACACAAATAAACTGTTGCACTACATTTTACAACACCAATATTTGTTAAATAATTTGTATTCTTGCACTTTAGCTGCCAAATATCCGGAATTTATCTCCTGTGCTTCGGTTTTCGAATCCGATTAAATTGTTCAAATTCGTTAAAATCGTCCGAATTTCACTTTCAAAAGAATTTCGTGATTTGAATTCGCTTGGAATTGGCAGTATGAAATTCATATTCTAAATTAAAATAAAAAGTGAAATACAGGCCATTTTAAGGAAACCGAATCAGAACAGTTCGGATTCGAAAAGCAGAGCACGGTGCTTATTTTTATATAATTTTTTACTATCTTGCAGAAATTTAGGTATCTAGTTTATTTTTGTTGAAATTTTTATTACTTTAAATTACAGTTTGCACTTTACTTTTCTTTTTTTTTTTAATTTTTATATTGGGTGTTGATTTTTTTTTTTCATAAATTTTTCTCGCACACTTCAATAGATGTGCATTGTAAATTCTATAGGGGGTTTTCAATAGAGACATAGCAATTTTGTATTTTAGAACTAACAGGTACTTAAATGTTTTTCAGGATATCTCAAGCTTTACGTTTTTATCATGGTGAAGTTTACGCATGAGGAACGTTTGGAAATTATAATAATTACTACCGAAATACTGAGTTGTTCGACGCTAATTTTACTAAAAAATCGTTTTCAGCGATGAAGCTAATTTTTAGCTTAATGGCTTTGTCATAAAGCAAATTAAACGTTATTGAACAGCAGCGGACACACGTGTGATTCAAGAGACTCCACTGCATCCACAAAAAGTGAACGTTCCATGCTGGAGTTGTGATTGGATTGAAAATTGATGTAAGCGCTTTACTTGAGCGACCACCGACTCAGATTTTCGGTATAAATTTGCAATAATTTCCTAACGTTGTCGTACGTGAATGACTTTTCGCCATAATAAAAATTTAAACTTTGACTGACGTTGACAGATCCTGAAAAAAATTGAAGAGTGCGTTAGTATTATAACACAAAATTGTCCCCATTGCAACACCCTATATTTAGTGCTGCTAATTCGTTTAATTGGTGTTCAATATGCAAACATAATGGCAGAAGCTTCGTTCTTCTGTTGCCCATTTTTTTTTCCTGCTTTTGCTCCTCTTTCTCGGCATTCTATGTTTACTTCGGTTTTATTTTAAATTGCGATTGCTCCTACATCAAGACTTTAGAAGAATTATGCGTATGTGCGTATCACCAACAATAGATACACCAAACCAAAAAGACTAGTCGTTTTATCGTTCGTTCGTACGTTTGTTACTACCACCACCACCACTACTTACTCCTCCACTACTACTCTTCATGCAGTCGTAAGTACAAATGGCGTTTAAAGTGAAATTCAATACAATTTTCTTAAGTCTGTAATACGCGAATATACCGTGTATGTGTTTTAAGTCTGTTAAGTAATTAAGTATACAACTAAGTTAGTTTATATATAGTTGTTAAAATGTTCGAATCATAAAGGTGTACGTTCTTGATAAGAATTCAGTGATAAATCGGAAAAAAAAACTAACAAATCCTGGCTTTGGGAACGTACACCTTGGCTGAGAAGAACACGCATCACACAGCAAGTCATTATGCTTTAAATTAGCACTTACTAAAAATTATTTTTACCGATGATTCTTCTTTTCTGCTCCGTACGATGATCGATAACAACTCAACAATCCAATGTGTTCTATACATACTCAATTCCGATATCTATCTGTTGTTCGGTATATAAAACCATATCAAAATCAATATAGGTTTTTGAGCGCGGTCTACAGGCGATACCACTCTCGGTAGATCTCTGGATACACTACCTGTCTCATGTCAAATCGAATAATTCTGAGGATGAGGAATTTATACGTAAGCAATTTGAACGCGCTATAGTAGCATGTGGTTTGGAATTTCGTTCGGATAAATTGTGGGATACATATTTGCGTTGGGAGATCGATGGCAAGCGTTATCAGCGTGCAGTACAGATTTACGATCGCCTTTTAGCAATACCAACGCAAACCTATAGTAGTCACTTTGATAAGTGAGTAAACCCAATTTATTGATTTTCATAAAATTATGCAGTTAAAAAACTAATTCTATCATTAAATTTTTTAGTTTTCAAGATTTGATTCATCAGCATTCAATCACTAGCTTGATTAGCAATGAAGAACTCCACAGAATACGCAAAGAGTTGCATGAACGAAATTCTTCACGTTCTTCAGCATCGCGTAGCTCGCGCAGTAGGCGTGATAGTACGGGCAAGGAGAAAGACAAGGAACGTGAACGCGACCGAGATGAAAAGAGGGACGAACCTAGCTCAGAATTGCCATCAGGTGGTAAGTCACCAAAAGATACTAATGAAACTAATGTTGATGATGCAGCAACTACTATCACGAATTTGAACGAAAGCGGAGAGTCATCCACAAAAGCACCGAAAGTTGATTTGAGCAATCCCAGCACGCTTAGCGACGAAGACATACCTGCTATTAAGGACAAAGTAATATCCATACGTCGGAAGGTGCACAAGCTCACTGTGTCGGCTGTCACTGCCCGTTGGGCCTTTGAAGAGGGCATTAAACGGCCTTATTTCCATGTAAAACCTTTGGAGCGTGCACAGTTAAAGAACTGGAAAGACTATATTGATTTCGAAATTGAAAAAGGCGATCGAAAGCGTGTCTTGGTGCTCTTCGAGCGTTGCCTAATCGCGTGTGCTTTGTATGATGAATTTTGGCTCAAGATGATACGCTACTTAGAAACGATTGGTGATCACCCAGATATTACAATTATTACACGAGATGTGTTTAAACGCGCTTGCCAGATACACCATCCCGACAAGCCTAGTTTACATTTATTGTGGGCTGCTTTCGAAGAATGTCAAAACAACTTTGAAGGTGCCGCTGAAGCGCTAAACAGCATTGAAAAGAAGTGTCCAAATTTATTGCAAATTGCTTATCGCCGCATTAATGTCGAACGTCGGCGTGGAGATCTCGAGAAATGCCGTGAGCTATACAAACACTATATTGATACAGCGAAGAGCAAAGCTATAGCCGGAAGTTTAGCAATCAAATATGCTCGTTTTCTAAATAAAATCTGTAATGATCTCGAAGGTGGTCTAGAAGTGTTGCAACAAAATTTAGACAAAGATCCAATTAATACACGCGTTGCCTTGCAGATGATAGATCTAGCGCTGCAACGACCAGTTGTAAACGAAGATGAAGTTGTATGCATTATGGACAAATTCATGGATCGAGAGAATATTGAACCGGAGCAAAAGGTTTTATTCGCACAGCGTAAGGTCGAGTTTCTTGAAGACTTTGGTAGCACAGCTAAAGGATTACAAGACGCTCAACGTTCATTACAGGTAGCGCTCAATAAAGCTAACGAAGCCAAAAAGAAGAGGTTTGTTAAAAATTATACAACTTTTTCACTAAATTTTAATGAATTTTTTTTTTTTTTTCAATTTTCCAGAGAATCCAGTCCTAGTAGAAAAGCTTCAGCTGTAAACAAAGAATCTGCCTCAACCGCAAGCCCAAGTGCTCAATCGGCCTATAACAATGGTGCGGCAGCAACAACAGCTAATGTTAACTACAACTATGGATCAGCTAATTCATCTGCATACTACCAACAGAATAGTAACGCCTATCAACAACAGTCATACGACTCGTACTACAGCCAATGGCAATATGGATCCGCCGGGACCAATAATAGCAGCGGATACAATTACGGACAATGGGGAGGATATGGCGGCAATTACAATTACTAAGAATCCTAATTCGTTTTTATATTGCACTTTTGTAATTATTATTAACCCTAAACAAAATATTTCGGAAGTTTTTGTATTTTTTTCTTTTATCAAATTTTTTTTTTTTTTTTGTTGACACAAGCTAGTTATATAAATTCGTATGTTGTAATTCTCTTTAACATGATGTCTAGTACGTTGCGTTACATTTTATTGGTATGTAAACAATGGTTCTTGACTATATACACTACAACACTTATAAATATATTGTAATATTACAAATACCCGTAAATTTGTTTGGCATTATGTTGAGTTTTCCACAGAAAACAATTGTTGGTCAATCCAGTCTACAAAAACACGCCAAACGTTCAAAATATCTGGTTAATGTTGCAAAATAATCACATGCTTTTTGTCACGTGTAGAGAATATTGTAAACATCATGACTCAATAATAATTTCAATTGGTATGCAGAAAGTAAAAGCTAATCGTTTGTTTTATTTTTCTAGATAATAATAATTAGCTACTAATAATAAAAAAGGGGAATATTAGGCCAGGCAGCCACAGACTTAGACCCGATGTCGAAAACTTATAGTTTTAACTTACAATATGTTGTACAAGAATCTTGGGGTAGCCTCCATACAAACCCAGCGCCCACTTATTTGTTTTTGTGTGAATGATGTTATTATTAAAGTGTCAATATCAGCCCATAAAAACTCATTACCCACGTTTATGATTTACAAAACGATTTGAAATTTCTTATAAGCAGCATTAGAGTTTCACTTCAACCGAAGTTAATGTTTTCTTTTTATATCAAATTAAAGAAAAACTTATAATGTAGATCGGATACAACATAAAATAACTATGTATTATTTATCAGATATATTGGAAAGAGGGTGTTACAACTACTACTAATAACCAAAAGCCAAAATTTTGTTTGTCAGAAAAAATTTTTTATTAGATTGCTTATATTGGTTTTAATTTTCGATATCGACAACTATTATAATTCATACCTAGTTTTTGTTGGTTACAGATTTTATGACACACGCAAGTGACGCGTCGTTAAACTTTTGGACTTAGTATATAATCTTATCACGTTAATTAGTAAGCATTCGTATTTACATAGGCATACAAGTATTTTTCATTTTATCGCGAGACCAACCATCTGTTATTTGGCTCACTGGCAACTGGTTCGCTATATTTTTTCTCAGAAGCTCAATGCGATGTCTTTAGTTTAAAATCTCGCAGAAATCTATCTGACTATAAATTACCCTGGGTTTCAGCCATAATATTAATGAAAAAAAAAAAAAAAAAACTGAATTTCCAAAAACAGGCAGCTACTAATATACTTCTAAAAGTATGTATACATTTTAACTATATATAATTTTGAAGATATGAAACTAAATTTTACAGCAGTATTTTTGTGTTTGTTTTTTATTTCATAATCTTCTCTTCGAACTAATATCGGCACTACACTTTGATCATGTATGTATATTTAGAATATCGGGAAAACATTTTTTAACGCAAATTCTCTAAAAATAAAAACATTGATGTTGTTGTAAGTAGCTAGGCCTGAACCTATAGATTGGGATGGTACCAAATGACCCGGCCGCCTTGACAGCCGGAAACCAATAGTGGTTCGCGTGGACTGAACTTTGTGCAATAGACAACATCATTGTGACTGTCAATGTTTGCAAATTCGATTAGTTCACGGGGATTAGATTTAACTTCATCAAACATCTGATAATACGGATATTCCGAACAGTCTTCCGTATACGACAGAAGGCGAAGTCCTCTGCCATATGGAGAACACACGATGCGCCCATCGGCCGAAAAGCAAGGTTCCTTAATGAAGCCTCTATCCTGATTCGACTCCTGTTTAAAGTACATTAACTTCTTTGCATTCTTTAGAATGGGACGTTCACTTTGGACGGCAGTCACTCTCGGTGAGGAAGCAATTGGTCGTAAGCGAAGCCGTTCGAATGGTGGCGTTGGTGCTGCAACACTTGAGGAAGATCCACTGCTATCTGACTGCTCGCTATCTGTAGTCGCAGTAGTAGATTCTGTTGCAGCTACATTTGTCGATCTATTGTTTTGGTTCTGTCCACGCATAGGCAGTACTCCACTACTGATAGCGTAAACAAAGTTATAACCCGTAACAGCGGTAGCAGTACGAGCGTGATTCTGTCGGATTGCGCGCTCCTGTACCGTTACTTCGGCAGCCCAAATATCAGGAATGAATGCTTCCTGGCGTGCATTTTGATTGGATTGCAGCGGAGTTACAACCGACGAGTCCCTTACTGGTCTTTGTACGTCACCAGTTAACGCCATCATTACACGAGCAATCAGTCTGCTAGGAGGTCGAGTACCATTTGAACGCGAACCATTTGAATTGTTCTGTTCTCCATTGGCAGCATTCTGCTGTTCATCAGCGCTGATGTTTTCAACAGCGGACTGGCGTTTGCGCTTTGAAGCCGGCTCGTCTAGTTCATCTGGTTCAAACTCCTCAATTGGCTCTTCATTGATGTCGTGTACACAAGTCCATTCGCTTTGTTCGTCACAGCATGTATTACGGCTAAGTATACACAGACCTTGCGGATGTATCTAAAAACAAAATTTTTAAATATAATGTATGCAGATGACATCAGTTAGATAGTAAACACATTATTGCAATCTCTCACCTGTAGAGCACCAATGATTTCAGCGTCATCTCCATCTGGAAAATCGGTAACCAGCTCGACGCGGTTGTGTTTCTGAGCACGTGAAAATACATGGTCATATTTGGCTGCTTGTGGAATATACTGTTCACCCATTTGCATAAGGCGATACATGCTGGGTCGAAAACCACACAAATCTTTGTGCAATGTCGTCAAATCCAGGTGATGTATAATCATTAGATAGCCACCACTAGTGCTGAGTACTAGTGTCTCCCCGTCTGGCGAAATTCTGCAACGCATCAATCCACTGGTGTGGAATACCTTTTGCGATATAAGGCCCTGTTCAGTCTGCGAATTAATGTCCCAAGTGAAAATGCTGCCGTCAAAGCCGGAGGTCACCAGCAGTTTGTTTTTTGGCGAATACTCAATATTTTTCACCCAATTAGAGTGACCGTGAAGTACCCGTACTTTCTGCTTTAAATACCGTAAGTCCCACAGTGCAACTGTTTCATCATCTGATCCGGAGGCAAACAAACGATCGTCCAAGAATCTATAAAACGAAAAAACAATAAAAAATAGGAAATAATTTGCCGATTTGCTTTATGCGTCGTTAGCATTCCTTTCTTTTATTTTTTGGCTTACTTTATGCAATTGACGTTGTCAGTGTGTGCGTTTGTTATTTTGTGTGTCTGCTGTCTGGTTTTTACGGACCAAAGCACCACAGACCGTTTTTCGCATGCTCCGACTAGAATGTTACCGTCGTCGTTAAATTCCAGATTGAATATTGCACCTACACTGTCAGCTCCATGCCATTCATGAAACGTATCCATGGAACCGTAGGCGCTTCTCATAATTAAAGAGGCATCGCCTATACGGGATGGATTTCCGTACTCACGGTTTCGAAGGCATCGGTACAAACTCATTTTAACCAATGCAACCACTTATGTACTACAGTAGCGCAAGTTTAGAATTTTATAAGACACGGCTTTCCGCGTACTTTTTTATTTTGTTAATACACCAAGCTGGGAAATGTTTGTTTTTTCAACATCAATGTGAGCGACAAACAGAGGAGTAGTCAAAATGACTGTAAAAGGGATGATATGAAACTACATATAAAGTGTAAGCAGATGTTGAACTGAAATGTGTGCGTGCATATCATACCCTCTATTCGGGAAGGATCGTATTCCACTTGCTTAAATCAATTAAAAAAAAAAAAAAATACAGCAACCTTATGGAAGCAAGAGAAAATATGAGTGAATACGTGAACGCATGTATTTATATGATGTGACCATGTAAAGGCACCATTAGAACAGCCATACATGGAACCATACAATATAGGAAGTATGTATGTATATTCCCTATAGACTCCGAAACCGCTCAACCGATTTTGATCAAATTTTGTGGCAATATTCAAAATAGTCCCGTGGGTTATCCTGTGAAGTTTCGTGACGATTTCATATTTTCCTACCATTTTTTTTTTGTTTCAATAAAAAGCAGCATGTGGAAGGTGGGGAAGGGGGAAGGAGTGGCAGGGGAAAGGGGAGGGCCGCCTACAACGTCGCGGGGACCTACGAGTGTTAAATATTCAACAATAATGGTTAGAATACAGCGATATGGTACTTCTTTTTGTCAAACAGTACAAAGAAATAATGGAAATGCTCGAGTGCGTGGCGATGGCTTTACCCCATTATGCCACGCACGGTGTCATTTAATGAAAATATGGTACTGCGAACCACCATTTTCCACATATTTTTCAATGCTACCAATGTATTTCATAAATTTCTCAACCATGAACAAAATTTAAGCCACAATGATTGCCTAGTGTGTAATAATTCCAATTCAACATAGTTTTCTATGCACTGCAACTGACTTGTTCTCTATCGGTAAGGGACTTATGTTTGTAACCGATATATCCGAATTCGTTACCAAAACACCAATTAACATTTGTGTAAAGAAGGAAGTCGCTGTTTTTATTTAGAATTACCTTCGCTCGAAATGTGTGCAACGCAATTAAAGAATTTATTTGCACAAGATGTTTCCAAATTCAAAGAATTGTTAAGCATATTGGTGTCGAATTATGTTTATTTATAGTTTATCTCGCTTGCACGATGTTTTTCTCTCTCTCTCTCTCTCTCTCTCTCTCTCTACTTTGCTTATGCCTTTAAGCAAGTGTACACTAATTCTCATTTTTTTTCTGCTATGTATCCATGGAAAACAAGTCACATCAAAAAACATTCAGGGGTGTCACAGAAAACCCTTTTGCCTTAAGATCTACAAATTTCATACGTAATATTTTGAGGCGAAAGCGTGATCTGTGACACCCCTATATGAGACTGATAAGTAGTCTTGTTATACAGGAACACATAGCTATAAGCAAGAACAAAGAAGGCTTAGCAGGCTTTTGAAATATTGTGAATATTCTCAACAGACAATTATAACAAATTGTTATTAAAATGGACAATTTACTGACTACAAATTAATTTGGAATATATTTTTCTCCTTGATTAATGTTGTCCAGATATTCAGTGCGTATATACGAGAGCGGAATTCATGCAATAATTTCATAAAATGGAAAAATGAGTTTGCTTAAACGCTGGTTTGTTAATACTTAATAGTTAAGAAATGTCAATCAAGTTTAATATGGCGTACATAATAGTAAAAAGAATAAAAAATATATCGGAAGATAAAAATGTTCAATAAATGAAAACATTAGACCGCGAAGTTGTCGTGCTAATATTTTGGTTTTAGACTAATTTGTAAACGCTAAGTCTAATAATATGTTATATTATTATTCTGGTATGCCTGAGTTTAGTTTTTACGTTGTTAATTTAGCCAACAACATTTTATAGGTTTTCCATAAAAATTAAAATTTTAGATACGTGTTATGTATCTTTCGCAATATTGATAACATCTTTGTGAATGGCAAATGGAGTTGCGCGTTGAATATTTCAAAGCTGCACTAATAATTAAATGCTGAAAATAAAGCTGCATACTTATTTGAGAAAAAAGTTCTGCCTAATTATTCAGGGTTCTATTCCGTTTGCTTAGAACCAAAGTAGAATGCAAGAGTGACATCGTGCAAGCGAGACAAACTATAAACAAACATAATTCGACACTAACATGAGTTTCATTTACGTTGATGTGAAAACAACTTGTGCAAATACTTAAATCGTTTTATTGCATCGAGCACATTCCAAGCGAAGTTAATTCATTAATTTAAGTACACAAACATAACGAAAAACTACTTCAAACAAATGTTAATTGCGGTTTTATTTTATCGAATTTCGGTTTTCAGAAAATAAAATTATATTTAGAAACTACAGTTTATTTGATTAAGGTCGATACATTGTGGTGAGTTTTCTACCGCTTCCACTAAATCAACTTCCATAAGGTACCTATGACTGTATTGTTCTTAAAGTAATAACCTCAAGTGGTATACGACCCTCATTGAATGTAATTATTAAACTAGTTTGCATAAACTGTTACCTGTTACAATTCCTGTTTTTTTCCTCAACTTTTTATAGTCTACGTGATTTCGTTGTTCAAATATATGACGGGTGACAGACATCGCTATATCGACTCGACTTTTGATGTTGATTCCATATATATGTATATAAATTTTATGAGGTCTGCCAATTACATACATTTGCACAAACTTAATATACCCTTTTACACTATGGGTACAGGTATAAAAATATACTGTATACTGCTGCTAAAATATACAATATACTGCTAGAAAAATAGTAATGGAGAAAAAAAGAAAATTTATTCTGCATTTATGCTTTGACTGTGCTAAGCGATGATTCGCTTTAAAATTTCGCTGTTGTCCTTGCTGCACAATATGTAGTCTGTTTACCCCAATCAATCCGTGCCCGCAAATATTTATCAATGCCTACGCCAGTGGCGACATATCAGCTGTTGTGCTCTTCTTCTTATTTCGCTTTGCGATTCACGGTGCAAATGGGCCAATATCTTGGGTACTTAGAATAAAGAAGAAAAAAGCTTTTCTCGCGAAAACTGAATTCACTTAACTATAGTAAAAACTGAATTAAAAACCTAACTATCGTTATCATTTTAAAGATGTGAAAATTTTGAGTAATTTGTACATCAACAAAACCATTTGCACAAACGTAACAAAACGAAAAAGTAAAGCGTTTAAAGTTGAATTGGATAGGATAGTGTATAGTATGAAAAAGGGTAGACACGCTCATTGAAGCCAAATTGTGTGTTAAAATGAGAGGGGGACATTAATCACTTAAAATTCGAACTGCTGGTGCTACTGCTGCTGCTAAGAACATACTTAAAATGGAGCGATTCGCATTCAAAATCGACGATGCTCTACGAGCGAATCTATACAAAATTTGTCGACTCTGCGGCATTGATAACAAAACAAAGATTCCAATTATTGAAGACGCCGAGGGGAAAAATTCAATAGATGTAGACGGCGAGCCTAGTTTGAGTCAGAAAATTCTTAATTTAATTGGAGTTACGGTAAAATATTGAGCATGTTTAATTGAAGGTTTTGTCGGAAAACTTCACTTACCATGTGTGTGTTTTTTTGTTTTAGATTTCAAAAAAGGATAAGATGCCACAAACAATGTGTTCATTGTGTGTAGATAAAATCAATGATTTCTACGAGTTCCGCGAAATGTGCTACGCTACCAATACCCAAACAAGAAAACTGCTCGGACTTAAGCCGCAAGAGCCAAATGATGTAAGTTATATATTATAAATTAGTATTAAATTTGCATAAAAATAATTAATCGTCGCAATTAGATGCAAAAAATCGATGTCAAGCCCGAATTGAGCGTTAAGGATGAGCCTACAACGGCATTGGCTACAACAAAACGTGGGCGCAAACGCAAGTCTGATGCACTGGTTAACAACATAGAAGCGGAAGTAAAACCAGAGATACAACCAATACCGCCAACACCAAAGGATATATCACGAAAGGACTTACCGCCAATGCGCAAAAAGAAACGCTTGCAAGAAGCTAAAGTTGTTAAAATACAGCCTACTTCGAAGCCGAAAACGGAAATGTAAGGTGGCGCTGACTGTGTGATTTCCTAAAGCCCAGTTCAGATGATCATATAACACTACAAATTTCAAGAAGAAGCGCCAGTAGATCAACAAAAATTTTTTAAAATTCCATTCTATGTCACATGCATATATATGATCGTTTGAACAGCGCATTTAGAGATACATATATTACTAATTTTATACTCTTCACACAGAGTGTGTATAGTATTATAATTTAGTCACAATGTTTGTAACGCTGTCCGTCCGTCCTCCCAGCCCTATATCATAATTCTTTGAAATATTGGTTTAAAGCCTTTTTATAACCAGCACTAGCAAATTTTCAACACGAAAGAACGCTGCACCTTGTGTAAGTCTCCTTATATGAATCATAGATTATACTCTTTAGTGGTTCAATCTGAACATATGAAGGGGTATTTTATTAGAATGGATAAGAAATTATAATTATTTTAAGTTTAAACAACAATTTATCGTAGAAAAACTAAAAATGGGGTCAGGTTTGATGCGGTACGCCTTTAAGTGGTCAGATCTTGTATATTGAATATTTTATTAGGAAGATAGAATGTACGGCCTTTTTAGCTTAATTCAAAACAAAAGCAAATTTCGTGCACAAACTTAAAACTGGTGGGCAAGTTTGTATGTGGCTACCCCTTATAGTGTTCGATATGTACCTATACGGTATATTTTATTAGGATTTACTTACGTCATAAAGAACAAAACCAAATATTTTTTCATACAAATCGTTATAAATTGCCTTAGATTTGTATGTGAAATAACATTAAACTGTAGCTGGTATGTCCATTTAATACTAGTTATCTGAAGAGGGAAAATGAGATCTTAAATATGCAAACTTGAAGCCCCTTATCTTTTATAGACTCCAAACAGAGACGGTCAGGCAAACAGACAGACATGTTTATATAGACTTCTCTTCCGATGTTAGTCAAAAATCTATATATTTATAGAATCTGACACGCTTCCTTCTGCCTGTTAGATACATTTTCACAATACAACATTTTGTCCTACGGGTATAGGGTATAAAAATTACCGCGATGTAGACTAGAAAGTTCGTTTTCACACAAAAAATACTATGTATCTATTTTGTTGTATGGAATTTGTTTAAATTAAAGCAATTATTAATATTAAAATAATAATTGTTTTTAAATTGAACAGCTTCAGATAAAAAGTGAATCCAATTGATAATATCAGAAATTGTGTGCAAGTGTGAAGAGTATTAACGCTTCGGTTCCACCGATGTTAACGTTTATTTTTGTTTAATAACTACTTTTATTTATACAGAAAAGATGAGCCAGTAGAAGTGCCCGCCGAAGCAGCTAAACCTTTAAAGAAATATTCAAAAGGTTGCTCAATTTGTTCGGAGCGTTTCGAAAATAAAACCTTGCTGGAACAGCATAAAAGCACAACACATCTTCCTAATATACCACGTTACATATGCAATGCATGCGATCAAGTACACAATACCAACAACGATATTAAATCTCATCAACTGTGGCATAAACTCTCAAAGACGCCGTTTAAATGCGGACTTTGTGACGAATCGATTGCAACAAATTATGCTTTTGCGCGACATATGAGAGAACATGCCGATATACTGCCCGTGGAACTGCAGGTGTTTGATCGAGTTTGTCCCCAATGCAAAGCGATATTTTTAACAAACTTTCTCTACAACACGCACACTTGCGCAATAAAAACAAAACGTTGCGGTGGTTGCTCGAAATATCTTCGTAGTGAACCGGAGTACATACGTCATGCACCAACTTGCCCCAAGATTTTCTTAAATCATTCGAAACACATACCAGGTGAAGCCGCTGAATCGGAATGTCAAGTTCGC
This sequence comes from Leucophenga montana, assembly GCA_035044765.1. Lineage (NCBI taxonomy): Eukaryota > Metazoa > Arthropoda > Insecta > Diptera > Drosophilidae > Leucophenga > Leucophenga montana. The sequence continues at coordinate 340,328 of JAWNNQ010000887.1, read as the reverse complement.
ATCAAGAATGAGAACGAAATCGAAGCAGAAACTGCTAGCAGTCTGGATATAAACATGCAACCTTTTGTTTCCCTAACGCGTATGTCATCGCCAATGTTGCGTGCTGCACTGATATCGCCGGTTGAAACTGATACATCCGCTAAGAAAAGTGGCAAAAAAGCCTCTACTAAGAAATATCTTAAGCGTGTCGATAAACTACTAAAATCGACAATAGACACGTTGGTGAGCATCAAACACGAACCGGAAATGCAAGTGGAGGCAGAAGAAGCTGAAAGCGACCATTCGGCTGGTTATGACAATAACGATTTTCAGGACAACGCAAGTGATTATGATGACAGCGATGCCGAGAAAAATAGTGCGGAGAACAACGATGTTCCGCCCGAAAGCTTACCTTCCATTACCGGAACAGTGGAAGTCGTTAAAAAAGAAATTATTGACGAATCGTACCAGGAAAAGAGTAATCCCACAGTTGATGTGCAAATAAAAGAAGAACCAAAAACATTTGCACTTAAGTTAAAAATCACTAAAGAACATGGACAATTGAATTCATCGCTGGTGGACGAAGAGGATGGTACACCGACTGAAAAGAAAAAGAAGAAGAAAAAACGAAAAGAAACCATGAAGCAACGCAGCAAAGAGGTATTTAATATTCGAGTATTTGGTAACTTACTGTGAAAAAAAAAAAATCGTTACACAATATTTTTTTTTTACAGGTGGAAAGTTCATCTACGAAGGAAAACGCTGTCACCGCTCTCAGTGAAAATGAATCACCGCCCATTGTGCCAATTGTGATTAAGCAGGAGCGTCTGGAGCGTTATAATAGCGCAGAGATTAATACGACTGAGACACAGCAACAAGAGCAAGTGGATGCACCTATTATGACATCCATTCCCATGACTCATTTGGAAGCCACTTGTCTAAGCAGTGGCGATGGGGACACAATGGATCAAACGCAGGAAGAACAGAATGTTGATACCGAGTCACTTGATGTTAAGCCAAATCGTATGGAACTAGATATGATGTTGAAAATAACACATGTTGCCAGTGGTATTGAAGTCGCCGAGGAAGCTATGCCCGTAGAACAAGCAGTGGAGTCTACGAATAAACGTGCAACAGCACGAAAAAGCACTGGAGCATTGCAAAAAACAACCACCACCGATAGCTCTGAATGTGAAACTTCCGTTTCTAATGATCAGAAAAAGTTACAAAAATATAAATCAAATATTCGTATTACCGCACGCAAAAGCACAGGTGCTGCACAGACTATCCCACAGAAGACGAATATACCAGAGCCTGTAACAACAATACCAGAGTCAAATGAGCCAGAGCCCGCATTAGAAAACTTTGCTCCACAAATTATTTCTGTGTTGTCTGGCTCCGACGTACAGTTCGACAACAGGCCTGATGTGCCTGAAGTGGTTATTAAAGAAGAGCCTAGTAATCGTGGCTATGCAGATGAAATACATTCCGAGCAAAATTATAGCAATGATGATGAATTACCTCATGAGGAAATAACAAACGCTGAGCATGATGAAGCTTCTTTTATAACTAAACTCGACTTTAACAATATAACCATTAAACAAGAAAAAGATTTGGATCTACTTGATATGCATCTAGAGGATAATCAAATAATCGTGGATAAATCGCACAACGGACTACAAGAAAATTTTGAAATTGATGAGCATAAAGATAGTAGTGACACTGATGAAACTATGTCCTCGGCGGACGAAGACGAAGAAGTTACTGATATTTACGAAGGTAATATAAATGCTGATCTTGGAGCTGAAGGTATGCTCATGGGCACTAATGACGGCGATCAAAATGCACTTGGTCTCGTGATAACCAACATCTGTGGTCAAACGGATATTGCAGCGGCAGTACAAAATGTTTCTATTCAACAAAATGTGCAGGGAATTCTCGAATCAACGATATCTGAATGTTATCAAGATACAGATGAACAGATGCCTCTCGAAAGAGCAACACATGAAAGTAATCAAATTTCAGATGAACAAGTGCAGCCGCACGCCAACGTAACTCACAAATTCAATTCACTAACAGAGGAACTTACTGCTCAGGATATAACTCAAACACCAATTGAAAATGCATTGGGCGTAGAAATGGATACAATTAGTGACAATACAAGTGATCAAACGAACAGAGAATTGGTAGTTGAACTTGTTGCAATAGTTGCACCACCTACTGAACTGATAAGAACAACTTCTGATACAATTTGTAACACCTTCGACGATCAGCAGAACAAAGAAATTGAGGCTCAAACTGTGTTGTATACAAAGGATGGACCGAGTACTAGCACCGTTGAAAATACACAATGTGTAGTTGCTGATACGATTTATGGTACCGGTGTCCAAGAAAGGGACATACAATTGAAGTCTCAACATGCAATGGAATGCATAGATTTGCCAACTGCTAGTAGAAATGTGAGTAAATTAGGTGCCTCAACACTTTCAACCTGTACTACTGTATCAGAAGATAATATTAAGCTAATGGAGACTGAAACGGTGTTAAATAGAATAAATTCACCAAACAGCAGCATACTGGAGGATGTGCTGGCTAATGCTGCTGATCCGAATTGCACGCCCATAGTTGAACAAACAAACACACAATTGGAGGATGAAACTGAATTGAACACTATGGATACGTCTACTTGTAGTAGGATTTCAGTTCAATCGGATGCAGCAGCTGAAGCAAACGGTGACAACGAGTATAGAAAAATGAACACTGAGTTGGTAACTCAATCTGCTTTAAATATAGTTTATGCGTCAACCTGTAGCAGTATAGAAAATACACCAAATGAAACTCTTGTTTCGAAATGTAAGTTTGGTGATGGACAAATGGACACCGAATCAGACGCTCAACCTGTGTTGAGTAATATTCATGAGGCAACTTGTAGTAGGAGTGAAAATACCATGAATGCTGCTGTTGTTACAAACTGTGACGTGATTGCTGACGGACAAATGAATACCGAGACGGAGGCTCAAGCTGTGTTGAGTAATATTGATGTCGGAATCTATAGTAGAATTGAAAATACTATGAATGCACCTATTGTTTCAAATTCTGAGATAATTTCAGACGGACAAATGGACACAGAAACGATGGCTGAATCTGTTTTGTGTAATTTAAATGCGTCAAACTCTTGCAATATTGAAAATACAGTAGATCCAGTAGATACAGTTGTTTCAAACTGTGAGTTGATTGCTGACGGACAAATGGATACCGAAACGGAGGCTCAATCTGTGTTAACCAATTTAGATGCGGCAAACTGCAGCAGGATTGAAAATACAAACTGTGAGATGATTGCTGACGTACAAATGGACACTGTATCGTTGGCTCAAACTGTTCTAAATAATTTAAATATAATAGAGTCAGCTGTTGATACGAACTGCGACGAACAAATGGATACCGCCGATTTGGAGGCTCAAACTGAGTTGAACACAGTAAAATCGCTAATTGATGGTGGTATTGAAAACCTATTGAGTGTAGCAGCAGATTCGATTAATTGTATTGAAGGCGATCAAAGACACACAGAACAGCAGTCCCAAACTGTGGTAAATTTGTTAACTTGTAGCAGCCTTGATAATCGACCAGATGCAGCTGCTAATACGATTTGTGAGAATGTATTCGGACAAAATGACACAGAATTGGAGGCTCAAACTATGCTGCATACAGTAGATGCGCCTAATTCTAGTAGCATTGAAAATCCGCAGAGTGATACAGTTGATATTGCTGTTGGACAAATTAATAAAGAACTAGAGACGCAGACCGTAGTAGATGCACCAAATTGTAGTACAATTGAAAATCCGCTGTGTGCAGCTGTTGATATGCTGTTGATTGACATTGACAATCGCCAGATGAATATAGCACTGCAATGTCAAACAATAGATGCAGCAAGTAGTAGCACAATCGAAAATGTGCAGCTAGGTGCAGCCGTTGATAGAATTTTTGATTTAGCTAGCGGACAAATAGATACAACTGAAGTTGCGCCAACTACCAGCAATATTGTAGCTACTGATAGCATTTGTGGATTTGCGCATGAACAAATTAACACAGAAATAGCTGCACAAACAGTGGCAGATACAGGCAGCAGCAGCATTGTAAATCCACTGGTAGGAACAGCAGTTGATACCATTTGTGGCAACGTGTGTGAAGCATCAAGCGAAGAATTGAAAGCTCAACCAGTGTCAAATAGAACAAATGATGATCCAATTTATAGCAATAGTAGCATTAATGAAGATGGCGTAAATTCTAGCGATAGCGAGGAAGAACAACAAAATGTGCTTAATCATGTAATTTCAGCGCAAAATGCATTAATGACAACAGTTGAAACCGCTGAAAAGACGCTAGAAACCGTGCAAATGTCTAATAGTCCCAGTTGTTCTGGATTACAGACAGCTAGTAGCTGCAATAGTGGAAGCTTGGAAAATGAAGAGACTGAGAATCACATCAATGAACAACAACAACAACAAATATTGCAGCAACAGCTACCGCAGCACCTGCAGCTACAACAACAATTACCCTATCAGCAACGAAATGCCAACGACGACGATATCAATATTAATGAAATTGCCGAAAATAATAACAATGCAAATATTGAACGTGAACTGCAAGATGAGAATAACACATTGGATGATGATATTACTCAGGATAATGCTACTGGTACATAGTCGAACATAATGTACTATGCAATTGGTTAGGGTTGTACGAGTGCATGCTAGTATACATATGTATGTATCTACTCCCAGTGTTAGTTATAAGTAAAACTAATATCGATATACATAAATAATTGCAACTTGCGCTTCGGTTGTAGCGAAGTCTTAACATATAGTTAAACAAAAATAAAAATAAAAACAACATTTCGTTGCCATTAGAATATATAGTATATATATATATATATATATATATATATATATATATATATCTCATAATTGATTAGTTAATTTTTAACTACATTATATTATATCATTGTCGAATCAAAAAAACAAAACATAAAACAAAAATATTGCATCAGTATAATAATTTCAGCAGAATTTTTTAAGCAAAAATACATAACATACAAAAATAAAATACAACTTGGGATTATATACAATTTTATTAAAAAATTTATAGTCGTAGTAGTACAGATTTATTTTCATGCTCACACAATATGCACTTTTATTAATTTTATTAGTTTTGTAAATTACAGAAAAAGAGAAGAACAAATAAAACATAATTTATTGTGTATATAAATTTATTAATTATACAACTTAATGCATTAAATTGTTTTAGAGTCGTTTCGAATCGCCCGAATTATGTAATATGTTTTTTCCTTCTTTCTTTCTTTATTTTATTTTTTTTTTTTTGTTTAAACAAATATTTTGGATTGAAATATTTTATTACATTTAGTACAATGTACACACAATTTTTTTCGGTTAAGCTATTAAATAAACATATTTTTAAAAATTAAATTACAGTGTACAATATATTATTTAAATACAACAAAATGACTAAAATTGCATTAAATGCTTTTCAACAGAAAGTCTCTTTTGTTCAACTTATTATTTTCTTATTATTTTGTTTTTTATTTTTTTTAAAATAGAATACGCATCCGTTTATGAAGTATGTATGCAGCTTCTTGGCAAGAAGCAAAATTCAGGAAGCATTTTCGTTATTTTTGTAAAATAATACACTACTATTAAATGTTTAATAATTTGGTTAGTTCTTCATTTATATGCTGTAATCTTCATTTATAATAATACTCTTCACATTTGATATACTTTTTCAATACAATAAGTTTCCAATGCATTCAAAGAAACACTGAAAAGCGCTGTAGATATATTTTCTGCAACTTTATATGTCAAATAAGTGTCTCAGAATATAATAAAATTTGGCAATTAACCATTCATTATAGTCCAGTCAATATAAGATAAATTATTTGCAAGCGTATGTATAATTAGTAATCATTTTTTTTTTTTTGTTTTTTTTTTCACAAATTGTTAGAGCATTCACCCACCATACATGAAAAATTCATAAAAATCCCTCACGGGGTTGGTGGTGCTTTCCTCTTGCAACACATTTATATAGCAAATATATTCATAATTTCGCTTGGAACTCGTTAACTATTGACTATATCGAAACTGTCTTCGCAAAAAGGAAGCTCGAGAAATTAATTTAACAAAATCATGTAACATTTTTTTTTTTGTATGAGGTACCGTTTTTGTGAAAATCGCCACTAAATAAAACCATAAAAATGAATTTTTACAAAATTTTGTTTTATAATCTTTTATATCTCCTTATTCTTATTTTTGACCAAATGGAAACTACTAAAAAGTAAATTGCAGGATTGGAGATTGATAATTTTAATAGTCTTCTCTGCACAAAGAGTCTAAAAGTTACCACAGTTGTGGTATTTTTTAAATTTTTTAACTTGAATATATATTTTGCAACATTTCGTCGATATTGCCGCCAATTTTGTCCAAAATGAAAAGAACCAAAACACTTTTTTAAAGAAAATTTGAATGCCTTTACACAAAAAGTATAACAGTTAGCCGAGTTGTAGTATTTTTGAAATTTTAGTAGTGGAACTAAATTTATTTTGCAGTTTTTCGTCGTTATTGCTGCCAATTTTGTCCAAAATGTAAAGAACTAAAAACCATATTAAAGAAAATCTTTCGATTTGTTTATGGTTTCCCACAAAACGTGTTGAAGTCAGTTATCATTGTTGTATTATTTTTGAAATTTTTATAGAGAATATAAATTTTGCTGCAATTTGTCAATACCGCTTACTAACTTCTGCTTATTTCTGTTTTCTGGAACGTCTTTATCAGAAAATTGCGAGTTTTAACTTTAATTTGATCTACAAAACCCTTCAAAAGTTATATCAATATCTTCGCAATATGCATTTGAAGAAAGAAAAAAGTAAAAATGAGCCCCATCATTCGTTTTTATACAATTCACACATAGTTGTGTGAAATGGTATTATCAGTTTGTCTGAAAGTATGTAACTCATTAAAGGAGGCATCGTAGTCCCCATAAAGTATATATATTCTGATCAGTTCGACGAGACGAGTCTATCTAGCCATGTCCGACTGTATGTTGTTGCGCATTTTTTGGGGACCAATTTTAATGCTATCCAGTGGAAATTTTGCACATACACTTCTTTTTATTGCAGTTTAATAGAGTGTCAAGATTGACACGCTACGCCCACGTTTTGGGGTAGCCCCCATACAAACCCAGCGCCCACTTTTGACTTTTTGTATGAAAAACTTTTTTATTGTAGCCAATATCAACTTAATATGGGTGCGACCCGCCCACTTTTTGGGGTAGCCACCATAAAAACCTACTGCCTACTTTTGTGTTTTTGTATGAAAAACTTCTATATTAAAGTCAATATTAGGTTAAAATGCGAAATGGTGGCTTTTTATGGACAGCCACTTAACAAACATAGACTAACGGGCGTGCCACGCCTACTTTTTGGGTTAGCCCACATTCAAACCCATCATGTTTCTTTTTTATGAAAAAATTATTCATTTAAATCAATATTAGCTTGAAATTCGATTTGGTGGATTTTAGTGGACAACCATTTCATATACATATACAAATGGGCGTGTCCCGCCCACTTTTTGAGCTAGTCCCATTCAAACCCACAGCGCACTTTTATGCATTTGTATGGAAAACGTCAATATCGACTTGAATTTCGATATGGCGTCATCTTCAACATCTACAGCATTGCTTCATACACATCTACTAGTGGGCGTGTACCACCCACTTTTTGGGGTAGCTCCTATTTAAGCCCCCACTTTTATGTTTTACAATACGATTTAAAATTTCGTGTGAATGGTATTAGAGCTTCGGTTCAACCGAAAAACAATTTGTCTAATTCGTCTAACAATTTGTGTAAAAAGTATTAGTTTTTTTTTTTTTTGCTTTGTGCCTGGAGTATTTCTTTGACTTTAAAACATTTTGTTAATTATAAAATATTTTCTTGAAAAATTTCTTAAATATCAAATAATTTAAATTTGTTAACAAACATAATACGTTTTCTAACATGCTTATACCCTGTTCAAACGATCATAGTATATATGTGGCATAGATACGGACAATTTATAAAATTTTCGTTGAGTTTGCTGTCATTTCTAGCTGAAATTTGAATAGCTTTGACACCGTTTACAATACAATATGAGAAATGTGTCACATATATAGGAACGTGTGTTTAAAATTCATTCTTATAAAACATGTGAAAAGTATTAAAGCTACAATTGCAACATAGACAAACTTATTTAACATTTTCATTTGTATTTTGATTTTCTGTGTGTTTGAGCAAATTTTATATAATTTCTTAATACAATCTTTCTAAACCGAACAGAAGAATTCGCTTAGTATATTGTAGGTATAGTTTCGTTTCACTTTTTTATTTTAGGTGCATACACGTTTATAGTAATTTCATTTCAAAATGACACTACTATCATGGGCGAAATGTGCGCAAATTCTTTGCTGTAATCAGACACATCATTTCAGTCCATAAACGCAGCGATAGTTAGGCACATTTTCACAATTTTCAGTTTTTTCACCAATATGTTTTATTTCAGACTAAATTTTCTTGCTGCAATAGTATTTTTAGTTAAATTTAGATAAATTATGTTGTTTATTGTACCTATGTACATAAATGATATTGCTTATGCCGCAGAATTGAATAAATCTTTATTTTTTTATTTTCTTTTTGGCACAGTTCTAATCAAGTTTGGGAAATATTATATATGTATATCTGTTTTTTTTTTGTTTTGGATTTTGTTGTCTTATAAAGAGACTATTTATCATTCTTATGTAATTGAGCAGGATATGCAAATGTTTTAAAAATACAACGACTGTAATTATCATGAATATACGTACACACATAATACAATTCGCTTGTCAAATGAAATAAATACAATATATTTTATTATATTTTACTAATAACAAAAATTATTTACAATTAATTTAAAGCATACGGATGATGCCACACAGCATTAATAATTTGGATTGCTCTGTATAAATGTATAGCTAACACATTAGCGTTTAAATTAGATGATTCCGCATACATACATACATATTATTGTTCCAACAGAATTTCAAAAATCCAGACAACAAAATAATTTGGCATAATGGCTGGAATATGCATACATACTCGTACATACATACATAAATACATATAGTAATGTACTAAATGACATTAAAAATGATATTAAGTTTAAAATAAAACATTTATCTTCTGTTTTGTTTTTTCTTTTCTTTTTGATTGATGTACACAATGCATACATACATGTTTGCCATGTACTCCGCGTGCTGCCAATGTTAAATATAATTGAATTCAAAAATATATAAATGTACTCCAAAAGCAGCAGATCTATAGCTTAATCATCCCATTCGTCATCGTTGCCGGATGACTCGTTCTCCTCATCCGAGGATTGTATAACGCGGCCACGCTCTTGCAGTGCACGACGCAATGCATCGGCTAAAGCATCGGTGCCAGCTGTACCGTCATCACTGTTACGGCTATTACCAAGCTCACGATTTGCAGCGGGTTTCAGCTCAACGCCCATGCGTATTTCCGACATAAGTTCACTGCGCGAATCGCCGCTGCCAGTGCTGAGTGCAGCAGTGTCCACTTTCTAAATGTAAAAATAATAAATAAAATAGAAACGAAAAATTAGTGTGCTTTTTTCTTATTTTTCATATAGTATTCTAACAAATAAACTTACTTTAAGCGTAATGCCCTTACGTATGTCCTCGAGAAATGCATTCCGTGTCTCTGGTACTGCATTTTGTGCTTTAGTTGCTTCATTGGGCACATGTGTTGTTGTAATTACCGGCATTTCTATTGGCATTGGCATTGGTGGTGGCGGAGGTGGTGGAGGCGGCTGTTTAGCATAACAAATACAAAGTTAAATTTGTGTTGAGATAAGTACATATATAGAAATCAAAATAATCGTAATTAAACTTACCGCCGCCGCTGGCGCACTTGGTGGCGCAGGTGGTGGCGGTGGAGGAGGTGCCGTAGAAATTGGTGGCGGTCTGCTGGGTGGCGCAGGTGCACGCGTCACAACTTGTTCCGAAGTCTTGTTCCAAACCGGTACAGTGGTCGGCACTGGCGGCGGTGGTTGTCTGGCTGGCGGAGGCGGTGGCGCTGTTCTTTGGCTTGATGTGTTGCCATTGTGGGACTAAAATGCGCATTAATTTATTTGATATAAATATATACATACAATATAAAGTGAATTTAAATATAGGTGTTATAACTCTGTCGAGTTCGACGAAATGAGTTGCATCATTTATGGGTAACAACATAAATAAAGAACAAGTAAGAAGGCTACAGTCAAGCATCTCCGACAGTTAGACGCCCGGATCAATAAAAAAATAAAAACACTAAAAGAATGTTTACTTCGGTGGCAACGAAGCTCTTAAACCATTCACATGGATTTGTCAATTGTACAGCAAAAACAAATTATTTGTGGCCGTTGGTTTCGCAGCTCCTTATAGTGGAGCGAGACACGCCCATTGATATGTTTTTGAAGCGTCTGTCCATAGAAAGCCAACCATAATCATTTTAAAGTGACGATTGACGGTCTTACAAAAATCGTACGCAAAATTTGACGCTGGGTTTGCATGGAGCCTAACTAAGAATAGGAAAGGACACGTCAATTAATATTTTTGTAAATATCTATCCATAATAAGACACCATATACATTTTCAAGTTGAACTATATAATGAAAAAACAGAAACACACAAAAGTGCGTAGTGAGTTTGTATGGGAGCTACTCCAAAAAGTGAGCGTAGCATATCGATTTCATAAAATCGATCGGCATATATGGACAAATATAATCTAAAAATCCAAGTTTGGTGGTTCAAGCTTTTATAGTCCCGGAGATCGGTTACAACCTTAAGGACAGCTAGACATGTCTATATCGACTCAGCTTCCGATGCTGATTAAGAATATATGTACATATATACTTTATAGCGCCTGGCACGCTTGTTACATATATACATGCGCACAAACTAACTTACCTATGCATGTCCCTTTGGCTACAGAGTATAAAAATATATACGGGCGACGAAGAAAAGTAAGGCTAGTTGTCGCTATTTTGTTTTTTTTTTAAATTTAAAAACAGTAGACGTTCACAATTGTCTTACATTTCCTTTATATATCATTCAGACATTGTGTAAAATGGTATTATTAGTTTGTCTGAAATTTTGGATACCAATATTTAAGATATCTAGTTGAAAATCGGCAGCTAGACTTCTTTTTACCTCTTTTTAGTCAAATAGAGTATCCATATTGATATGCCACGAACATTTTTGGGGGAGATCCATACAATTCACACGCCCACTATTTGTTAGGAAAAACTACTTTTTCATTGTCAATATCAACTTAAAAATTGGCATAGTGCCTTCTTATGGACGGTCGATTTACATACAATATATGTCATTTTGGAGAATTTGCCAAGTTTTGGAGAATTCTGAAATAAATGTTTTTTCTTGTTTTACTTCAGGAAAATCGATCGGTATGGAGACAAGAAAAATTAAAATTACTTATGCGATTCTTTACGGCTTTCAGCGTCAACTCAAGACAGTAAACATTTTGAATTAATGCGAAACTGCTTAAGAAACAAATACACCATGTCTTAAAACTGTTTCTTTTTTCGGTAGAGAACAAGCCACGAAAAGGTAGACCAATATTTTCGACCGACGAGAGAAACGTGGCCCTGGTGAAGTCCAGTTTTTAAGATATTAGTCTGAAATCGATCATATATCACAACTACCATGCCACGCATACTTTCAGAGGTAGCTCCTTACAAAACTACCTCAGACTTTTCGGATTATGTATAAAAAGCTTTTTCATTACATTCAATATTAACATGAAACCCGATATCTCTCGATGGTCTCTAACAGACGGAAGCTTAACATATTTTTGAGTTATCCACCTTCTCTTGTTTATAGTACATAAAACTAAATATGTATCCGCATTTTTGAAGTTTGTGAAATGAAGAAAAAGAAATAAAAAATTACTGTAGTAAAAAATTGTTTTTATACCATTCACACATAGTGTGAATTGGTATTATCAGTTTGTCTGAAAGTTTGTAACGCATTAAAGGAGGCGTCGTAGACCCCATAAAGTATATATGTTCTTGATCAGCTCGACGAGACGAATCGATCTAGCCATGTCCGTCTGTCCGTCTGTATGTTGTTGTGCATCTTTTGGGGACCAATTTTTATGCTATCCAGTTGAAATTTTGCACGTACACTTCTTTTTATTGTAGTTTAATAGAGAGACTCGCCACGCCCACTTTTTGGGGTAGCCCCCATACAAACTCACCGCCGAAAACCGAACTCACCGAAAAACATTTTTATTGTAGTCAATATCAACTTAATAATTGATATAGTAACTTAAAGTAGACGGATGCTTGACATATACATTAATGGGTGGGACCCGCCCATTATTTGGGGTAGCTCCCATACAAACCAACTGTCCACTTTTGACTTTTTGTAAGAAAACTTCTTTACTAAACTCAATGTTAGGTTGAAATGCAAGTTGGTGCCTTTTAAGAGACAGCCGCTTAACATATATAGACTAACGGACGTTGCCCGCCCACTATTTGGGGTAGCTCCCATACAAACCTATGGTCCACTTTAAAAAAAAAATTTTTATTAAAGTCAATATTAGGTTGAAATGCGATATGGTGCCTTTTAAGAGACAGCCGCTTAACATACATAGACAATTGGGCGTGGCCCGCGCACTTTTTGAGGTAGCCCTCATACAAACCCACCGTCCAATTTTCTGTTTTTTATGAAAAGTCCCTCATTTAGACCAATAATAGCTTGAAATTTGATTTTGTGGATTTTAATGGACAACCGCTTCACATACATATACAAATGGGCGTGTCCCGCACACTATTTGAGGTTGTCCCATATAAACCCACAGTTCACTTTTATGCATTTGTATGGAAAACGTCAATATCAACTTGAAATTCGATATGGCGGCATCTTACACATCTACTACATCGCTTCATACACATTTACTATTGAGCATATACCACCCACTTATTGGGGTAGCCCCTATTTAAACCACCACTTTTATGTATTACAATACTGTTTAAAGTTTCGTATGAATGGTATTAGAGCTTCTGTTCAACCGAAGTTACCGTTTATTCTTGTTTCTATTTGGTTTTCTCACTAATTTTCAACGATAAATAAAAGTTGAGCATATGTACAATATCGTTGGTTATTAGATAATTGTATTTTGAAAACGCTACTATTTGGCTAATTTAGAATAAGAAAAATTTAATGGTCAAACTTAATATTCAATGGATATTATCAGTCTGTTTTAATGTTTATGGCTATAGAGCCCTCGTATTCATATCATTAAATACAAAACGGCAACTCTAATGGATCCACACTATAAATTTGAGTAACATCACTAGTCGTCGAGAATTGAAAGAGAAAATAAGAACAGTGAAATTTAAATACATAAATCATGCCGAGCAATTATGCAAAAATTAGTAAAAACGTTCTTGACATCATTTTTAATATAAACATAGGAATTAAATTGCTTTTGTTGATTCCGAAAATCAAATTTTAACAGATTATTGCTGCATTTGAGCAAAAAATGGCAGATGGGAAGTGACCGAGCCCAAAAGTACTTTCGGTTTTTGTTTAAGTTAGTTTATGATTAACTACTTTTTTTGTCACATAATTTCTTAAATCTACAAACGCAAAATATTTTGGTTTTTTACATAAAATTAGCTCTGTTGGATTCGCAAATGATTCTGGATGTAGCCGAATTCGTGAAGAATATGGATCATTGCTTGAAAATGGTTTTATAATGCTACAGTTTCCACCTTATTATAGCGTTAACGGCCCCGTCAAAAGATTTTATATGTTTCAATGCGTTGCTTGGCTATAAACTTATGCATCAAATGCCATAGAACTTCAGCATAATTTATAATTCCATTGTCTAGAAGCTACTTGTAAGAACATTAAATCGGCAATTCAATTATCAAGACATTTTTACAGATATTGATTTTCTTGCCTCTGAGTTAGTAAGCACCGAAAACATATGTGGAGACAACCGAGTTACCATGTTTGCAGTTTTCGAGAGAGCACCAGTTGCATATGAAGAAGATTTCAAGTTGATGTAAACTTTAATAAACATGTTTTCCGTACAAAATCTTAAAGGTGGGTGGAGTGTTTGTATTGGGATAACCGATAAAACTGGGCGAGGAAATGCCCATTAATATATATGTGAAACGACCGATCATTTGAAGCTACTTTACCAAAGATGATAAAACTTTGAAAAAACAAAATTTTTTTTTTTTTAGAAAAAACCCAAAAGTTTATTTAGCTCTTATAGTTCCTGAGATCTGTTGTCTCATAGATTCAAACGGACAGGCATTGTCGGATGACTTGTATCGATACTGATCAAGAATACATATACTTTATGGGGTCTTATGGGCCCTACGATGTCTCCTTTGATGCGTTCCAAATTTTCGCAAAAGCTGCTCAAACTCAAAAAATTGTTAATGTTTCTCAAATAATACGATTTTTTTATACTCTGTACAAAAAATATTTGTAAAAGCGTATATTGGGTTAACCATCTCCATCCGCATGTTTGTCGGAGAGAAAAGTTCTCTGACTAGCGAAGACTAAAAGCAACTAAAATCACGGTATAAATTATCTAGGTACAGCACTGCTGAAAGTGTAACTTAAAATTTCATAAGTTGAAAGTGTAGGATCCAGGTAAATAGTATTGAGCCCCCGAATCCGAATGCTATCAGAAGTTGAACTATTTCATAACTCGCAACAGTTTTACCGTAGTCATGATATTTAGCTTACTCTGTAACTATTAACTGTTATAATCAATTTTATGTACTTACATGATGATGACGACTTGGTACCGGTGGCGGTGGCATTGGCGCAACTGGTTTTGGCTGTTCAACACGTTCCTGTTGCACAGTGCCGAGCACATTATTACTTTGTATAAAGTCATAGATAAATGCGCGCGTATCGCGATCTTTAAGTTGATTCTCTGAAACACCCGCTTTGGCAAAGAAGTTCGTTAAGACCTCATCATTCTCGTTGCCGGTTAAATCAAAGCCCTTATCCGCATCCCAGCCAACGTGACTTACGTGTACAAAATTTGTGGGCGTACTTATATCAGCTTTTGTTACTTTGCGTTTTTTGTCACGCTTGTCCGACGATGATGACAGGCCGAAACCCGTCGTAAGGTAGTTCTTTGTGGGAGCTGGCGTCGGTGCAGCAGTAAGTGTCACAGTATTTATTTTATTGTTGCGCAGTTGTACACCGCCACTGCTGCCACCATCTATTTGTGATTGACTAAGTGAGGGTGGCCGTGTCGGTTCCTTGGGCACGGGTGGTACTGGTACATTCGGCGCTGCGGTAGCCTTTGGTCGACTGCGTTTTTCTGCGTTTAGACAAAGGATGTCATTTTAAAAATTAAAAAAAAAAATAATTTACCGTGTTTTCAATAGAGACATAATAATTTTGTATTTTAATACTAAGGCAATTTAATATTCAATTTTTTTTTTCAGGTTCTGTCAACGTTAACACGTCAGTCAAGGTTTACATTTTTATGAAGAATGAGTAACGCAAACCTTGACAAACTCTGAAAAAACTTAAAGATTGCCTTAGTATTTATTAAAATACAAAATTATTCTGTCCCTATTGAAAAACCCTACATTTTGTGTTCGTCGCTTTTCTTACCTAATTTCTTTCTATTTTTAGTCTCAATTGTTGTATCCACTATTCTGAAGAATGCATCACACTCATCCTCAGATACAAAGTTAAGTCCCACATGTCCGTCCTGTAAGATTGCATGAAATATGAATTATTTTATGTTTCCAAACTGTAATTATATTTAAATTCATCATGCATCACTTACACTGCCCTCGAATGTCAGCAGAAACGGACGTGCTTTAGTTATCTGCATGCCATCATATAGTTCATGCTCCCAGATCAATACATTATTGATTAGACAATAGGCGCGCAAAAAGTATGAACGTATTGCGCTGTCCTTTACAAAACAAACGACACCAGTGTGTTTTTTCTTCCAGTGTGAATGCGCGGAACCCTCCGTTTTGTAAATTTGCACAACCGCGGTGTTTAAAGTCTGTTAACAAACAATAAATAAAAAAAAAAACAATAATAAGTTATTTGAGTGTATCTTAATAAGGGGTATATCTATAATAATATAATCTATAACAATACAAAAAAACTAATGCAACACCTTTAGCTTCATTTGAATAAATGTATCTGCGCTGAACTTGCTCGTTCGAATTAAGAAACACATCTGACTTTCCGTTTCGTTCGATTAGCCGCGTTCAGCAGCGGTTTTAGTTTTGGCCGCTGCTTTGCTGCGGCTACTGCTGCTGCTGCTGCTGCTACTGCTACTGCTCAATACCGCTCACTGCCGTTGGCATTTGATTTGAGCGTGACTATTTGCATACGCAAATATTGCTTATTTGAATACCAATAAGTTAAGTTGGGCTGACTGAAGCAACAGCTAAACGATTAACGCCAACTCTGCATCTTTATCAGCATTGCACACACATACGAGTATGTTTTAAAATAATAAAGAAAAAACATCTTGACGAGGTAAAAACCAAGTGACAAAAGCCTATTTAGAGTATACGTGGAACAATCCATGGTTAATCGAATTAGTCGCTCGGATGAACGATTCTGTTGAACTGATCCACGATTTTCGAAATAAATTTTGCAAGCGTTATTCTGTCGTTAATCAGATCTCAAGAAATGGAACTCCAAAACTTATTTATGTTATTTCTTACATTCAGGTTACATACATACATATATTTCATACATTTATACACGCATAGATACATATCTATGAAAACAAACGTAAAAATTCACAAAAACAAAGAGTGTAACAGGTTTAAGTCCATGCTGTATATAACATATGTAACAGCCATTAGTATGACGCATTAGGACAAATAGCTAAAACTACAAAATCCGATATTTACGATGCTATATCTCAACACACAGAAAAGTATTATCTATCAAAATTTACCCAATCTTACAACTTATTATCACTCGAAATATGAGCACGAAAATTTGGTCTCAATTTTCGGCAAATCGTCAAAATGTACTTTTCAAAATGTATTTTTACCAAAATTTTTAAAGTAGTGAATGTACAACACTATCTAAGAATGCGAAAATCTTAAGCCGTTTGGCCATAGTAGCCAATTAAAATCTTTACTTTTTTTCTGGCTGTACTGGTGTAATCCGTTTTTCTATGTTTCTGAATGCCCGTTTCAAGATTCTTTCAATGGTCTCGATTGGACTTATCAGTAAAAAATTCATTATAGTGCAGTCACACTGCACTATAATGCGTGGACTACCATCCACAGTGTTTTTTTTTTATTATTACTACTTTTTCATTTCGTTCATTTCATTTCATATGAAATATGTACAATACAAATACAATAGATGATTGCAACTTTTAGAGCTGGCGGTAAGCTGCATCTTTTGCATGGCGGACACGTATTACATTGTGATAATAGCCAAAGCAGCAGCGGCGACTTAAACCATCCATCTATCTGCATGGTTAACAAACGATTTAGAGTCTGGCTGGCATTGACTACATACTGCTCTGCTGCAATTGCATAGATTTAAATACACATCAAAAAATCATAGGCTCACTTGTCTCTTGTCTACGACACGTATTAGCTTTGACTGACAATTTATGTAATTTCTGCATAAGCACTCAAGTGTACAGATACTGCTCCTCATGCGAACCCGAGTGGTCTGTCGGCCTATCGAATATAGACAGCAATATATGTACAAAAATAAGTATTTTCTTTCCTTCTTTCAATACTAAGTGCCCATTCAGAAAATGCAATTGTATGCGTGCCAGAGGAAGTGCAAGTGATTTAAGACATCAAATATTACGTCGACTCAATCGCTCACTGTCAATTACTTGGGCGGGGTTTAATGCTTTAACCCTTGGTCAAATATATAATATTTGTATACCCAGCAAATACATTGGCGATATTGTTTTTGTAAAGGGTGTTTCATATACATTCCGAATACACTGAAAGCACCGTAACGGTGTGGCTTTAGATCAAAGAGGGATCGACCAGTGACAGTATTTTAACTTCACGATATGTCTTGGAGAAGAACCGTGAGTACAACAAAGATACACACTTCCTATTTGTCGATTATAAGGCCGCTTTCGATACGCCGATAAGAACAAAGTTATTCAACGCCCTGTCTAAACTAAGCATCACAGCAACGATCGTGTATATTTGCATGATGAGAGTCTTCAGGGTAGAAAAGAACATTTCCTCACAAATCATCGTCTAGTTTTGGACGGTCTGTGAGGATGAAGAGTTTCAACTTCAGATAGAAAACTTTGTCTACCTGGGAACAGAGATATCACGCAACAACATCAGTGTCATTGGAGATCAGGAGAAGAATCATGCTTGCTAATCGTTGCTACTTTGGGCTCAACAAGCAAATTAGAAGAAATCTCGAAGTACGAATATAAAAATCGATAAGACATTGATAGTCCCAGTCCTGCTTATATGCAGAAGCGTTCACCCTGACAACATAGGATACAGTGTCTTTGAGAGTGTTCGATAGAATGATTATTTGTATAATATTTGAACCATTTAGAGTTGGCGACGAGCTACATATATGAGCTATATTGATGAGAATGACAATGACCAGCGCATAAAATTACAGAGGCTGCACTGAGCTGGTCATCTTATACAGATGGAGGGCGGAACTCCAGTGGACAAACGTCCTAGAAGGCGACAGAGCACACGTTGGAAAGACAAATTCTGCGAAAATCTATCAAATTTGGTATTAACAACAACTGCCACTAGCTCTCAAATCGAAATTTAATTTCGATCGAAATATTTAATTGAAATGCGGTTGAAGAATACCAATGAATAACTAGATATAGGAACGAAATGGTAAATAATAATCGCCTTATTAAAATAATCAAATTCAATGTAAAGACTTTATATATATCGCACCTCTTAGAAATAAAAGCCTAAAAAACCCTTACAATGCATCGTTCTACTAAAAATATGAAAAAAATTCCCCAATTTTGCTTTTTGCTCTTGGTAGATGCTAAGATGCACCCAGTTTGGTTTCTTCGTTGAGGACTTCGTTCACATGACGTTCACCAGTAATATAGATGTATTAGAGGGGAAAATCTGTAGAATACAGTATTATGTTTTTGTACTGATGAAACTTTTTTATTTTCCATACGAAGGCCAAAAGATTGGTCTGCGAAAAAAGGTTGCACCAAACAAATGCCACCTGAATCTTGAGATCCCTCCTTCGTGCTTTAGTTGTTTCTCCATCCTTAAAGAAGACAGAACATGTGGGCTCTGTAAAGATATCAATCCTTGTTTAGATGTGTTATGCTCTGTCACAGCTACAGAATACAAATTTCTTGCCCCGAAATCCATTATCCAGAAAACAGTACACAGATCTCCGTTTGGAAGGCAGTTGCCATGCATCATATGGAATTTAAGCATCTAACTTTTTGAACGTGCAGAAAGTAACTCGATCTATTCCTTGAAGGTGTTTTGGTTTCGTCTGACATTAAATTATACTCGAACATCTCCAGCAACTCTTCTCAATTGCTGTAGTCGGCTAGCTGGGAAGTATATCAATATAACTAATTTCATCCGAAACTGATAATACGATATGTACTAGGTAAACTGTATTAATTTCTTCATGCTAGTCTTTGTCGATTGATCTTAGTCTGAATGCTGTGTTCATAGCCTCCCGGTGTTTTAAGATATCCAATGGAGAACATTTAAAAGCTTTATCTGTCTCGGATTAAGAGCTGCAGCAATATACGCAAGAATTGTTAATATTTAAAAACAATTTACTTCGCCATAAAAGGGTTAAATCACGCACCGCGAAAAGGGTTTAGTAAATTTGTTCTGGGAAACTACTATGCCCTGTAAAATTAATAAAATGCAGTAAAAACAATTTGCGACAGGCTTAAACATTTGGCGTCAGTACTACAGTGGCGCCACTTATATTGATCTTGTCTTCTATCTTCTCACCGCCAAACTGTATAATGCAAAGCACAAATTGTGTCGCAAAGTACTTTCATATGTACTTACTTGTATGTAAGTTGGTTGTCGAAAACTACTCGGGCAAGCTCACTTGGCACAAGAGTCAGACGCCAAAAATGCCAAAATACAAATATTCTTTTAAATGAAGGACTTTTATTATTATTATTGCAAAATGCTTATACAATTTGTCACGAAGTTTGTAACAACTTGATAGATATGTCGAAGGTCGATGCATAAAGTATGTACTTGTGTCTATAAATTCTTGATACGTTCAATAAAACTATTGTAGTCGATTTAACTATGTTCATCATTATTTTTGACCGTATGTAAAGTTTTTAGTCTTTCAGTTTTAAAGATATCGTTATGATATTCTGTATAGAGGATGTCTAAGTTAAAGGATAAATCAGAAACTTCATAAATGATATATTTATAGTTTTTTTTTACAGAGAAGATTTAGTCTTATCCCTTTGGTGGTGAATATTGCTACTATTTCTTTTTAAAAAGCTGGAACAATTAACATGAATCGTAGTGTGGAGGCTTCGTAAGGACGAAAGTTCCAAATTTTTGTATGGAAAAGTTTTTGATCATAAGCGTTTTTAACTATCGAGTGACTCGTAAGATAAAAATTAAGGTATTTGTTAGAGAAGTCGTTACGTGTACTAAATTGCATTGGGCCGTATTGTGATTCTTAGATGTGTCGCTTTGTCAAAATGTAAACAGCATAGAATACCGTTCCAATGAAAGGTCATTTGCGGGAAGTATAACTTTTAGTGTTTAATTCAAAGCAAAATGCAGCTGAGAGTCGCCGAACGTTACTGGAAACTTATGGTGACTATACTCCATCGATTAAAACATGTGAGTTTTGGTTTAGACGATTTAAAAATTGTGATTTCGATACGACAGACAAGGAACGTGCAGGCGCACCGAAAAAGTTTGATGATAAAGATTTGGAAACATATCTTTACGAATATTGATGTCAAACTCAAGATGAACTTACAAAACAATTGGAAGTTACTCGCCAGGCCAGCTCACAGCGTTTAAACGCACTTGAAAAAGCAAGGAACTAACTCAAATGAAGAAAAAAGTGTTTTCTGCATAGTATAGTGCCGAAAAATTAATCCATTAAGATAATCCAAAACATAATAAATCATGGGAAACGGAATATCCATAGTTCCAAGCTGCTGCTCTGTAAGGTGTTATCTGCTGTATAAGGTGTTATCACCTTGGGGTGATTTATTATAAGTTGCTCCAACCTAACGAAACAATCACAGGGGATTCGCTATCGACGACCACAATTGATATGTTTGAGCCGAGCATTCATGTACAAACGCCCACTAATCGATCAGAAGCCCGAAAAAGTGATTTTGCAGCTTGATAATGCTTGGCCTCATGTTGCACAAGTGTTGCATACTTGACAACATTAAAACAAAATGTCCTACAGAACCCACTTTATTCTCTTTGATTATCACCTATTCTGATCAATAGGCCATTGATAGGAATAGGTGATAATCAAGAGAACAGAGAGAAGATAAAGAGAATAAATCAGAGAGAATAAAATGACCAGGTCTTCTGAAATTACGACGAAAGCAAAAATTAGGTTGATTTATGGATAGCTTTTCAAGAATAGTCGTTTTATCGACGTGAAATCCGCACGCTGTCCGAAAGATGCGAAAAAGTTGTGGCTATCGATGGACAATATTTTGAGTAACTCATTTGTAACAAAAAAACCTTAATTTCAGCTTCTATTATGTACCTTTTTTTTCGAAATAATATTTAAACTTATTTAAACCATCATTACTAGAGAAAACATTGAACATCTACTCTAGATAGATAGAAATAAAAAGGGTGCTTTCTAAATCAGTTACGCCAATGCTGATATCAATTAGCGTAGTTAACATACGTTAACCTCACGTGCAATGAGCACCATCAGCACTCTGCACATCTCCCACCGCTTAACAGCATAATTCCTACATTCAAGTGGTCCGCACTTGATGAAAATTAATGTAGAATGACATTCAATACATGTATCCGCTGTGACTTTTGTAATTTGTATTTCAATTTGTATTTGTGCTTGTCAAATGAGTTCTGTTTTGTGAGGCATTAAGCTCAATAAACTCACAAATATATCAACTTATATCTACTTATATAGCAACATTAAAAGTTGCCTAGGCATAGCTACACAGCCTACACAAAAAGCTGGTGTTGAAAAAATATTGAATATACAATACATTTAGAGATCAGTCAGTTACAAATACGTAGGTGCACTAACCGAAAACAACTTTAACTCATGTTTTTATAAAATAATTATTATTATTCTGTATCTATTTGATTGAAGCTAGATTCAAGTTGAACTATTTTTACTAAAAGACAAAATGATATACACTGACAATTATACCCACGAGTTTGACCTCTACGACATTGGCCCCAATACTTTGTCTTTTGCCCTAAGCATAGATAACTTAATTTGATTTGTATTTAAAGTGAAGGCAGAGGTTCAAACGCTGCCAGATATCTTGCAAGTTTAACAATTTTCATGATGAAGGTTTGAGATATATAGAACGGTCTAAACATAGCTCAATAAAAATTAAAACAAAAACTTCTTGGTAAAATACAGACCAAAATATAAATATATATAAACCAGAAAAAATTTTAACGTTTTTGAAATCGAAGATAATTTTTCTGTGTACATACAAATAGTGTGCGTTGGCGTTTAACTGAAATTGTTTCGATGAATTGTTTTAAAGATGTCCGAACTTAACGACTACTGGCGGCCATAATTGTTTATTAATATTTAACATGTAGTGCCATTTGTGTTCAGCAAGGTTGCTATTTTACGATGAACAAGTTCACGCTGCTAAAACGTTTGGAAATTTTCCAAATTCATTACTCAAACCCAAAGTGCTTTTCGCGGTGAACATGGTCGTCATTAAAGGCGCGTAATGATCAGAGTGTACACCGTTTAGTGAATAAGTTTGAATTGCAATTTAGGCTACATGATCAGAGATGCCTAGAACAAAACGTGAAAAAAATGTTGCCTCTGTAGCAGCTAGTGTTGAAGGCAACTAAAATGAATCCTTTTATCGCCTTTCCGCAGAACTCGGTTTATCTACCATGAAAACCTGGTGAATTTAGCGATTGAATTTGGGTTATGTAAGATTCTGTAGTCACAAAAACTGTAGCCAATTGTGTGTTGGAACAATTCAACCGGCACAAATTGACCCTGAATTTCATTATAAAATCATCTTTACAAATAATAAAAACTGCCGTTATTGGAGTGCTGAAAATCCACATATCGGTGTGGATTATGGCACGGCGATATCATCGGATCTTATTTCTTAAAAAGTGAAGAACGAGCATTCGTTATGTGCCATAGGGTCATTGAAAACACATACATTTTTTTTTCAGTCGTTACTTCGAAATACCCGGCCAACTTTCTCATGTAGATAACTGTGCATTTTTTTTTGTTGAGTTTTTAAACTATTATAAAAGATGATGACCAATTTATAGATTATGTTGATGACCAATGAAATCGTATTAGTTTTACGATATGCCGTATAGATGGCGCCAATATTGAAAAGTAAGCAATTATTAGATGGCTTTGTGGGCGTGACATCCAAAATTGGCATGCGTATGTATTAGGCGAATCTAAAAATTCAAGTTTGAATTATATTGCAGAGCCTCCGAGATCTTTTAATGCAAACGATCAATGGTCGGCCGAAAATAGCTATATCGCATCTACTTTTAATGCTGATCGAGAGAATATGTATACTTTAAGGGCTTTGTCACGCCTCTTCTGCCTGTTACGTATATTTAAACAAACTTATCATAGCCTTCCACGGTATAATTAGAACCTGTGCAAGAAGAGCTGCAGAGCCACTTGAATAATATCTTATTTAAATTTTTAATGCTATTTTAATATGCGTAAAATAAAAGATTTCGATTGAATTTTGAAATAATAATTGCTGTTTAATTGCATTTTAAACTTTGGACGTTCTTAATGATAGGTCGTTTCTATATACAACTCTTCGACTTGTCTAAGCCTCTTTATTTGAATCATCGTTTTGTATGGAGCTGGCTATAAATTATAGTGTACCAACTCCAAAAATTCCAAACTGTGTAATAAGTTTGTATGATGGGTACACGTTATAGTGGATTTGTGACACGTTGATATCATATAGAGGGAATAGCAAAGTCTAAATATAAAAATTTAATGGTTCTCTCTCCAATAGTTACCGATGCGTTTAAACAGACTTGTATAATGGACGACATAATAACCATGGCTGGAAACCACTTGATATTAGCAAAAGATTTAGTTCGCTGTTCGAGCCGATGGTCCGAGTCGGTTCAAGAAGCATATATGCAGTAATAATGAATATCAAATTTTAACCAGACTGTTATATTTTTACAAGAATTTTTGATGGTACAAGATAAAGTGGCCAGAAGTTTTATTAATCTTGTTTATGATAAGAGGTTCATGTAATGTAAAAACTTATTTGGGGAAAAGTGGTTGTTCTGCAACTTTAAAAAGTTTCATATAAAAAACTAGAAAAAAAGTGTTAAGTTCGCTCTCCAACTGGTTTCCAGTCCAGCATTTTAAAATATTTAGGCTAGACCATCTACCATTTTTTGTCTTCCACGCACTTACGAATTTTTAGATAAACTCAAATCGTGGCGCAAACTTTAATACAATTTTGAGTTGTGTATACACAGCACAGCACACTTAACTTACATATGTGCGAAAAGGCTTAAGATTAATATTGAATTTATGTATTTGATAGTCAATAGCTTCGTTGATGTTGATGTTGATGTCGTTGTTGTTGTTGTAATTGTTGTTATTGACATAAAGTAGCAGCATAAAATGATGTTTGACCATCTTTGCCATTAGTTAGTATCTTTGGATATAAAATATACGATTTGTAGGTATGTACATATGAATATACAATATATAAAATACATTTTCGTTCAAAACCTAAGCAAATATGAAAATCGATGGCACAAAAACTAGTGCAGAAACACGAAAACGCATAGAAGAGATAGAAAAAATAAATAACTACGACATTTATAGTAAGCATTTACACAAAGACATAAAAAGCAATTAGAAAGTATACAAAAAGCTTGGTTTAAATATGAACAGCAAAAGCAGCAACCGCAACGACAAGCAATACCAAAGCAATGTTTGTTAAATGACAATAAATAAGTAGATACATATGATTTTCAGTTGTTTTAAGCTAACCGTCTACGCGTTGCAAATTTTAACTTGAAGTCGAGCTATGCAATTTCTATTGCATTTCTTTAGTGTCAAGTGCAAAAAAAAGAAAAAAAAAATAGTGTATACTATACCGCTAATACGATGATTATAATGTCTTCTTCGTTGCAGATACATTTGTATCTTATGCATAAAAAAAAACACATTATAAAATTGCGGCAGTTGTTGCACCACAATGAATGGCCAATAAATCGTAGTTTAGCAGTAGCTAGGCTAGGTCGTTGAAATGTTCTGTTTCTAGAAATATAATATATATATATATATATATATATATATATATATATATATATATATATATATATATATATATATATATATATATATATATATATATATATATATATATATATATATATATATATATATATATATATATATATATATACAGCTGTATCGGTATATTACGTATTTAAACTTCTAACGACTGTCTGGAATGACAAATCGTTGGCATTATTTTGCACATTATTCGCCTAAACACATGTTTCAAACAATGAAAGTTAACTAAGAAAAAAGGTTTTTAAACTATAATTAAATGAAATTTTACTAACACAGAAAGAATAATAAAACAAGAACGCTTATTAGAAACAGTTTTTTAGCGCAGCAAGAGAAACTAAGTTCTATGTAAGTTGTAGCCTCGGGTTATATGCACAAAAATAGACACGAGTAACTTGATTTGAGCTGAATTTATTTAGCTTAATATAAGCTAAATATATTGGTAAAAACTTTTAGCGTTTGAATTTTTTGATTTTACTTGATTTTATTTGTATTGAGAACTTTACAATTTCTTGTTTCGTAACGTAGTAAATTTGGTTTAAACTAAATTTTTAAAAACAAAGGCTAAACAAAATTTTAATGTGAGTAGTTTCCATTGCTTCTAAGTTTATTAAACCATATTTATTTTAATTTCTGTGGCATCTCCACCAATGTGTATGATCAATGTTCTTATTTTTTAAACCAAATTTTTTGTTATAATATAAAAACAATTGGAAAGATACTTCCCAATTGTTATCTATTTCAAATAGATAATCAATAAGTGTATGTACATACAATAAAAACATAATTTCAATGCAATCATTGGCATTGATATTGGATTAGTGTTATACTAAAGAAGAATATTGTGCCCTAAAAGAGTGAGACATTTTTCTAATTGACAAGCAAGTGACAGAAAGGAAGAAGCATAGCTGATCCGTAGATGAAGGGCCGTCTAGAAAAAAAGGCTATTTTAGTATGCCGTGGCAACTGCTTTGCACACGTGTAAAATGCGAACCCATTGTAGCCAAAATAAGTCTTCAAAACCTATTGAATAATACAACAGCTCATATATTTGCTTTGTAATAAGAGTAAACGAGAAAAATAAGGATAGACTTATGGACACAACCGATAAAAATAATCGCCTGCCCTGTTTTTAATTATAGGTCAACAGTTCTGCATCATTGCAATAACATGTAAAAGTTTTTACTTCGAAAATAATACAAAAATATAACAATAACTAAAGTGTGTACCATATAGATGTGTGGTAGATTATTGTAGACTGAAAACTGCAATATCATCGTTATACTAAAGGATTTTAGTTATGCGAAGCTACACCTGAAGAACAACGCATCGAAATCAACGAACTTTGTATCTTAAATTTCAAGTCCATGGAAGACGGTAAAATAGATAGATACAACAAACATTTTTTCGCAATTATCATGAGGAATATTTTATTACGATTGACGTAAAAATTGAAAAATTGCGAGTGCTACCTCTTATAGTGGGAGTGGCTCGTTCATTTAATAAACTTTATCTGAAGAGGTAATATAACATATATATCTTTATATTCTATATCTTTATATTCTTTAATATCTCGACGCTCAATCATACGTTCGGCAGGACGGACATGTCTCGCTCTACTTGACTTTTGGTACTGATCAAGAATATAGTATTGTACAAACTGCAAATCATAGAACAAGGTTTCGATGTTTTTCACTTTGATACCAATGCTTGCATTTTTCTGAGGCAGAACCAAATATCTTTCAGTGAAAGCTTTTGTACCAAATGGAAACAATCTCAAGTGCTCCTATATAATTTTAAATTTTAGCAATGTTCCGTCGATTTTTATGCTATGAATAAAGAATTTTTATTGCTTTCGTTAGATTTCCTAATACGGGAAAATTATTTACAAAAGCTTGAACAGTATCAATAGATTTTTAGGTTTCTAAATAATCTAAAAACTTTGAAAAACGTAACAAGCAAAATAACAAAAAAAAAAAAAAAAAAACATTTTGAATAATTCTTCATGTTCCACAAATTTGCGCTATAAAAACACATAGGCCTGGGGAAAATATGCTGGTCCCCCCACCTCTCTGTATGTTTTAGCAACTATCTGGATTTCTTTGCTCTTTCCTAAGTTTTAAATAATTAAAAAACTTATCATTTTGCCGTTGCGTGTCATGAGAATATGCTTTATTTTTACGTTATCTATATCGCCGCAGTGTTCGACGATAAGATAATAAATAGCACATTGAAAATAGCAAACAGCAAATACCGATCGTGTTTACACGTTTATCAATTTGAGCCAAGTTAACTGGCTCAAATGTAAGCAAAAAAAAAAAATGTATTATTTTTATAATATTCCCAGACACATACAATACAAACACATTCAGTTTGATACCATGAACGAGTAGTACGCTTCATATTTAATTTATTGCAATGGGGGAAGACAAATTCAACTTTTATATCCACGCCAACGAAACAAGATTTTGTTTTTAAAAATGACTAAGTTATCAAGTTTGTTTATTGTATGATTCTATTACTTTTCTAGATTATCGAACAGAAATATTGTAGAATACAAAATTGCAAACTGATAACGCAGTTTATGCGAAAATATTTGTTTTCCTGTGAAATAAGTCGAATTGAATTTCCGTTAAATGTGACAATTTATCATGATGGCAATTTTCAATGTTGTTCGCTAAACATGTAAATGACAATTGTAACTTTGTATCTTATATAGATAAACTTATATATAATATATATTGTATATAAGTACATTCTGTGATAATAGTACTGGGAATGGTTAAACAAAGCACACAAAATTTAATGCAACTAAATTAGTATTATCTAGTGTGACCAGACGGTTTCTGTTCTTTGTTTGACTGTCTCCCTGTCCCCCAAAAGTAGAGTTTTAACACAATTTCGTTGTAATTCCTTGTAAAAAATGTCATAATAAAAACATACCACAAGATATGATTACAGTAAATATATAGGAAATTTATAAACTAGGAGAGTTCTTACTTCTATTTGCTTCTTAATAAGCGTGAGAGAATACAAAAGAAATTCGGTCCCTGCTACATTATGATAATAGATTGCTAGCGTGCCAGGCGTGCACTGCTGTCTCTTTTGTTTTTGTCTTATATGAAGGATTATCAACGACAATTTTTCAAGAGAATCTTATTTTTTCTAGTTCACTTTTTGGGACCGGCAGCTCATCGTACATAATCCATAACTTTGGTTAACATAGTCTGGATTGGTCTGTTCAACATGGAATATTTTTCAAAATATATCAATATTTTTCGAATTTCACCACTCGAACAATGAAATTAAATGAATTTTGCAATTAGCTTGCCGTTGCCTACATAGATTTCTTATATCATAGCAAAACATGTTGACTCAGTCTTTGCAACCCTTAAACTCTGATGACAAATCTTCAGTGGTTCTCGAAACATTTTTAATGATTTTTCGCAGAATGATTACTATTATTTTTTGAACATTTTTTCATGGCTCTATTTACGAAAAAAATTTTAAGCAGTGTCATAGTGGTCATTAATGTTATCGAAGATTTGGCGAGAACATTACATGATCTAATCGAAAACGCATTAATTCAGTAAGATTCGATCATTGCCGATGAGCACAATCTATATTTTATCAATTTCAGTTAAATATTTTGTGCTTTAACAGTTGTCACTGACACAACGAAACAAGAGAACATGAAATACAAACGCACACATACAAATACTAAACATCTCACTCTCATTTATCTCGCAACACTCAAAGCAATAGTAGAAGGCGATATCAAGCAGGGAGTCAGTTAAGTTAGTCAGTCAGGTGATAAGACTGAATGAGCGTTAAAAAGTTACGATATTGCGTGTTTTACTTTGTCTGCTCTTCGCTAATATTTTGGCAACTGTTTCTCTAGTTGTAGTTGTTGTTGTTGGCACGCGGTGAAATAGCAATCAAATGATTGCAGTCGACTGCTGGGTATACATACTAATTTATTTAAATGGACTACATCTCTTTCTGATCTCAGAGTAAACATTTTCGCTGTTGTTTACATAAAATGTAATATTTTTGGAAAATTACAAATTATTTATACTATTCCAGGTTTTCAAATAGTTTGATTCCCGTCAAAATTTTCCAATCAGATTTTTGTGCTTTGAGGACACCATTAGCTATTTGCAAAAGAAGTAAATTGTTTTTGATGACAACAAGCTCTTCAATAAAACCATGAACCGTTGAATGAATCGCAACTTTCATTTTGTTTTTCCCATTCAGGTTGAAAGAATATCTTCTATCAATTCACAGTGAACTGTTGAAAGATATCGAATGTCAATTCAAACTGCAGATAGTATGTTGTGTCTCCTTTTTTGGTCTGATAGATCTAGTCTCGTATTATCTTAAGTTAATTTTTGTTTTAAAATTTGTTTTATGTTCTGTATTAAGTCAAAATGTTAATTTATTTAGCTTAAAACTTAACGAGTATTGAAAAAAGTACTGTACTCGCTAGATATGTTACCCTATGATTTTTTTTTTTGTACGAGTATTACTAATTGAAATTTCAGAATTTAATACATTCTCTTCACCAATCTATTGAAAATATTTATAAGATTATATTGCAATCGATGGGCACTATTTTAAAGCAGATTAAATACGTTTTGTGACACATACTATTTAGTTTGAAATTCGATATTTATGGGTCATTGTATTATTAGTGCATTGCATTACAAACAGTGTAATTACAAAAAATTATAAGTTTGGAAATTTTGGATAAAAATTAATGATTGGCAATTAATCATACAAGTGGAAGTCATCAACTTTCTTGTTTAACTTACTCACCTGACACTTTCTCCCGAGCAATTTGAAGATTGCATCATTCTCCTCTTGTGTCAGCAATGTACTGGAGGTGTTGATTTTCGTTCGCACAACTCCAGCCTCCTGTGCTCTCATGCTGCTGCTCATTTAGATGTTGTTCGCTGGTTTCAAAAGAAATCCTTTTATTATATTTTTGATTTGTTTTGTTGAGAAGGTAAAATTCTTTAAAATATTTAGCGAATATTATACACTTGTTGGGGAACTTGGGGGGAACGACGACGACGACGACGACGAAAGAAGCAAGTAGCGATTTAGTGTTTTATTAAACAAAAAAAAAATATAATAAGACTAATTTAATAAATTATTTAACACATAAAATGCTGCGACATAAACCGCGAATGTATTTACAAAAACCGGGAAACGGGCTGCTGCATACGACCTATGTCGTATTTTTTATTAATGCTGAATGAATGCGAGCGTATGAATGAAAATGCAAGTAGCAATCCGACGTATGTAGTTATTGTTGTTAAAATTTGTGTATACACTTCACACGTAGTTTGAATTGTATTATAATTTTGCGACCGAGTTTGTAACGCATTAAATAATGCATAGGATAGCACACAAAGTACATACATATATTTTGGATCACTTTGACGAGGGGAATCGTACTAGCCATGCCCCATTCTGTTTGCTTTAAAACCTCTCCCTCAGTTTGTAAGATATCGATCGGAAATCGGATATGAAGATTTCTATATTCCTAGGCTGCACATGAGTAACATTTTCAGGGGTAGAGTTTAACCCCCATACAACCCCATCGTCCACTTTTCGGTATTTCTAAGAAACAAATTTTTTTTTTACAGTCAATATTACCTTGAACTTCTTATGTACGGTTTTTTCACATACATACGCCCATTAGTGTATACCCCTTAGTATGAAACATTTTCTTATTAGTCAATATTAACTTGACTTTGATATGGCGGCTTCAATGGGACGGAAGCTTCACTTTAAATAGTAGCTCTCACACAAAGCCACCGCATATTTTTGAGATTTTGTATAAAAAACTTTTTTGTTAGTCAATATTAAGCTACACATAGTTATTAATGGACATATTCTGCACACTTTTAAAGACAGTGTCCATTAAGACTAACCACCCAGTTTGTATTTTTTATAGATGCTTTTTGTTAGATGCTTGTGAAGAGTATTAAAGCATCGGTTCCACCGAAGTTAACGTATTTTTTTAAAATATACAATACAACGGGGCGGTGCTGGTGCCGTCAGCGGTAATAGTAGCTGGGTTGAGTCATTCGTACGCTCACCAAAAGTGGAAGTCGTCAGCTTACCCGCCGCTGGTTTCACTATACACCAACTACGAACTGCTGAATATTCCAATGAACACAATGAATACTGCAATATCTTGAGTACAAATTTTTCTTATCTTTTGTCACCTTCGCCAACTGATTATTTGTTGCGTTTGTGTGCCGCATATCAGTGCGTATGGCTTGGGTGTGTGTGTCTGTATTTTTTATTATTGTTTAACAACAACAAAAAATTGGGTAAAAAAGGTTAAACTTCCAATTTCAACCACACTACACCTGCTTACTTGCCTCGTCTGTGTCCGTTCGTTTCGACCCTGTCTGTGAGCAACAACAATGCGCTATGACTAGGTGGGGGGCAGCAGGCAACGTTGTTGAATTTTTTTTTTTTTGGGCTCAAGGTCTTTTAGCGTCTTTGACTGCTTTTCGAGTTTCTGTTGCTGCTCAAATCATTGATTTTTGTTTTTTTATATATGTTATTTTTAAACCTCGACACCTGGCTGTAGCTTAATGTGACACTTTTTTGTTTGTTTGCATCGCGCTTTTAGCATATTATTTGCTTTATTTTTAATCGTTTTCTCGTTATTCTTGCTATTGCGTTAATTCGTAATTAAAAAAAAATACATAGGCGAAAGAGCGACAATGTCGAATTTAAGATTTTTTATATTTATTATGTTACATTTCAATTAAATTAAGCAGCTTTTATACATATAATGTATGTTATATATATACGGACTCCCGTTTTAGCACTATTATTAACAAAACTGCGTGCGAAGTTTGTGTTGTACGTTAGAGATGGAAAAATATCGATAGTACTATCGTTAGTATCGATATATTTGTGAGTAGCTACTATCGAATATTTACTAGCGCAAAGTCGTATTAATATATCAATATTGTAAAAAAAAAACGATAAATTATTAAAGAACAATGCTCTATGTTTTTTAAGCTTAACTTTTCATTGGCATAGGGTTAGGTCGGAGGATATCTTATCAATATATATTATATGTGAGTAAAAAATTTATATTTCTGATCAGCTATACAAGACAAGTCTATCTAGGCATGTCCGTGTATCTGTTTTCATCGAATCTTTTTAAAGCACGGTCGAGAGACTCTCTCAGGCCGGGATTCATTCAGCTTCCCTAGTCCGTATGCTACGCACACATTTTATGTAAATGATAAACAATTTTATTACAAGCATATCAATGGACGGACGCTTCACAAGTATATAAATGGGCGCGTTTTACTCACAATAAAAAATACAGACACACACACCCAAGCCATACGCACTGATATGCGGCACACAAACGCAACAAATAATCAGTTGGCGAAGGTGACAAAAGATAAGAAAAATTTTTTGTGTTAATTATATTCTCACTAAGGACAATATGGGTCTATGTGGGGCCGCTATCAAGGGGTCAGCTGGCGTGACGTAACATATAAATCTGTTGCCATTCAGTTTGTATGGGGGCTACCTCTAAAATGGTACATTTACATATTTACATAAGATATATTTACTCTATACTAACTTTATTTAACTGCAAAAAGACTTGAGATGGACATAGCTAAATTAACTCGTCTTGTCTAGCTGATCAGGAATATGTGTACTACGATGTCTATGATGCCTATTTTCATGCTTTACAAACTTTCAGACAAACTGATGGTATAACAAAACGGAATTATTAAAACAACAAAAACCTGACTGTATGTGTGTGTGCCTATATATTATTTGGAATGCTCTGTACCCGAAACGGCATCGTTAGATGCGGGAGTAACATAAGGTATAATATTTTCCAATAGATCGTGTGAATAATGTTGCTGTAACTTAAATGGATGACGTTATATATAAATATTATATTATGTCACTCCCGCTACCAAGACGAATCCAACGACACCTCATATGTCAAAATCCATCATATGCTTGTATGTACGAGTATGGTTTTGGTGTGAATATGTACCGGATAAATAGGTGGTTTTCGGATTTCAAAACTGGTTCAATCTTTTTCTTATACACACCTTATTATTGTACGATTACCATATAAATACCGATTTGCAGCTTTTATATCTATTTTTCATTTTTAAATAACTAGAACAGTTTTAAAATAAGTCAAGTGTTGCCATACATTGCGGAGAGCGTTGCAATATTGATTGTTTGGTCATCACTTGTTTGGTCATCGCTTGGCGCAACTTTCGACTGGTTGATTTCAAAGGTTGCATACAAACGTTTTATTAAATTAAACGACGCGTAAAATACGAAACAAGCTATTTGATCAGATGTTACCTACTGTATGGCTCAAGCTGTTTACATCGTATGTGGGACAGAATTATATATTCGATTAGATGGAGACTTATTCCACAGTAGTTCGCACAGACAGTGAACGCTCCTTTCTTGAATATGGGACTAAGAACAATCAATCGTTGGGCATTCATTCATCAGACCATCGGAAGTGATTTTTTCCAGTCTCCATGCTTAAAAACTTCGGTCAGACGCTTGACCTTTCGATAATATTTATAAGCTTCATTTCTATCTTATAGAACCTCAACTTCCTGAAGTTCACGATTTTCTTGCTCCTTTTTTTGCATCTGAAAAGGCTTTGTTTCTCTCGATATCGCTCTATTCTCGCAGAGTTTTTCTCTAAGCGGCGTTTTTCTGCTGTTTGTAGTATGGTGACACTGCTCGTCATACCAAAAGTTCGTCACAGGTCTGAAGTATTCAATTACCTTCTTGACAGCCGTATCCATGGCGTGGGAGATACGCCTCCACTGCTCTCATATATCTTCAGAAGACGGAGAGTTTCATTAAAATGGCTTCGGCGGTCTTTTGTGATGGCAGCTTTCCGACGTTTAGCTCAAACTAGTAAGAAAAGAAGAAAAAACGTTAAATTCGAAGCTTTAATACCAAACATAAACGTGGGTTTGCATATAGCCTACTCAACATAGTAGGCCGGATACGCCTATTAGTGTGTGTGTGTGTGTGTGTGTGTAAAGCGGCGCTTCAAAAATGAAGTATTACGCAATGTTTTTGCCATTTTTGAACCGCTCCCCCCTTGTAAAAGTTTGACACATTGAATACTCCAACCCATCAGACGAATAGTATAATAATTTTGTCATGGTATAGTATAACGAATTGCAGTAAGCTTCAGAGACCTCAGAAAATATATATATTCTTGATCAGCTCGACGAGACGAATCGAAATCGCCATGTCCGTGTGTGTTCTGCCTGTATGCATCAAAACTAGACGCTGAGTTTTGATGCATATGGAGATGGAAACTTTCTACCATGCCACTTTACACACTTTTAGTACTAACCCCCACCTGCCACTTTTTGAATAATACACGAAAAACTTTTTCTTTACAGTCAATATCAACTTGAAACTCCATACTGTTTCCTTTAATGGACGGATGTTTCTGATACCTAACCGTCTTAATAATGAAATGAAGGCGCATGAAGAGTTTTGAAGCTTCGGTGCTACTGAAGTTAACTTCTCTCTTGTTTCTTAAAAACTTAATTGGTTTATTCACTTGTCATAAAATTCCTCCTCGTCAACTTCACAAACCAACCATACAAATGAAAAATATAAATATATCGTCACAAAATTTGATATCAGAAGTTTGGCGAGTTGCAAGTAGACTTTCGTAACTTGATTTTTACCTCGTCAAGAGGGTTTTTATTTATTTGATATCAGTCATTTTAATAGAGAAGATGAATGAAGTGCTTGGATAAAACTTTAAAACCTTAATCCTATACCTTTGATTATGGCTTCTTATATGAACCATAGATTTGTGTGGGGCTATATTTTTAAGTGGTCCGTTCTGAACAGATGCGGGACATTTCAATAGAATTGAAAACAAATTGCAATAAATTCATTTCAAAATAAAAACATTAAATTTTCATTACAAAACTTAAAAGTGGGGCCAGATTTGTATAGCGGCAACCCCTTAAAATGTTCTTTTCATACACTTTATATGAAGACTGAAGTGAAGAGTCTAAATATCAACGCATGCTGATAAATGCACATACTTAATATTCCCTTATACCTTATGGTACAGGGCATATGAAAGAGATATTTTACTTTTGTATAATCAACACATATCAATTTATGGCGATACCGATTTTTCTGGGAAAAGGTGTTGCAACGTCGCACGGCTCGGTCCCTTTCAATGCAGGTGGTTCGGCAGGGGATCTACAGGGAAGCAATTCTCATACGTAATGGCCTGGTCACACGGTCTTATATTTACATGTCAGCTTGCTATGATAGTCGCGCCACCTCGTGTGACCATGAAAAATTATATCTCGTCTCGTTTCTATTTCGTGTAAGATTTCCATATCATTTTGTTATCAGTGTTGTAAAGTATTGCAAAAAGAGTTCATCCCAACCGCCGGCTTATTTTGTTACATCGCATTAAAGCGAAAGTGAAGCAGCCCAAAAGAATGTACTACCTCTTTCAAAGAAAATTTCAACACAGTCTCGAGAACAAGGTAAGGCTGCACAAAACTGTACCAACTTAGGATTGTATGGCGAGTACTACTTCAAATATCGAGATTCTCCAGCGCTATTAGTCAAAAGCGTACATATCTGTACTCAAGCCAAGTAGAAAAGTCTCAGAATATAAAAAAAAGTTCTTTTTCACTTGAAGTAAGTAGAAAATTCTTTTATCAATCTCTGAGAGGAAAATCAAATTTACTCTCTCAGCTGCTTTTGCTCAGCTGCTTTTGCTTTTGTACACTCAAATCAATGCCATTTCATGTTTTAGAAAACCTGGAACTGAACCAAGAATTTATACATCGTTTAAGAAAATCCGACCATACTTTTGCTATCGCTATGGATCAATTCATGTGTACGGAAATCCCGGTTTTTGTTATCAACGTATATCAGTTCGCAAACAGTTTATTTTAGTCCATTAATTAATCATGTTTATACTCTTACATACAATTAAATTGACCACATTTTCATTTTAATTGACTTTCCTAACGGTTTCCCGAAAGATTATTAACACGAAAAAAAGTTTTGTCAACCAAACCAAATATGGTAACAAAGAAGGCTGCACTTGCGCTTCCTTAAAATGCTAAATTGTTGCTAATTGGCATATAACGTGGCTAATTAACTTTCATCGACGCAAAATCATAAAGCCGCTCCGAATAAAAATTAAAATCGAATTAGTCACGTTCGAGAACGTTTTAAGTTTGGCGACACAAACACCTGCCTGCCTGCCTGCCTGCCGAACGACCGACCGACCGATCGGCCAGAATCACTGAATTCCTACCTACCTTACACCGTTGCAGCGTACACGTTTGTCACCGGACGTGTTTATATTTTTTTTTATATTTTTAACTTATATGTATATAAAAATAATATCCGGCCTTTCCGCTGCTAATTCGAAGCATCTTGTCCAAGTTGTAAGCGAAAGTTAAACGTCCTTTAAACAATGAACTCTTTTTGAGTCGCGTGGCGGCCGTTTCATATATATTGTCATTTGAATGGAGATTGTCAGGCAAAACTGTAAGTGCTCAATGCTAATAATGTTAGCTCGATTTTCCGGATTTGGATTTTATCACAGGGCACGAACGATATGTAAAAAGTTTAAAGGTGACTGTTCTTAATGAAAGTTTTCCGCATCATTTCATACATGGGAATATTTTATTGCAGCATTTGAATATATGATATACGAGTGTTTCAACAAAATTATACTAGTTGTATGGGTTTCTATAGATTGGTTGAAAATTAAACAAATATAATATGATTCAAATGCAAATACAGAGAAAACCGGCCTTGTTATTAAAAATGTCTGGAAAGTTAAGCTCATCGGCATGAATGTTTTAGTTAGAAATATCTGATCGTATTTCTGTATTGAATCAATCAATCTATTATAATCAATCCATTTACCTAAGAGGCAAAGAAACATAAGAAGTTATGCGGAACTGTTTTTTTCTAAATACCATAGCTGGTGATTAAATATGGTGTTTTAAATATGATCCTGAAACTAAGCGACAATCTGCAGAATGGAAGTCAAACGACGTGCCAAAACCTAAAATATGGCATTTTCAGAAGTCAGGAATCGAGACAATGTTGATAACTTTCTATGAATCCAAGGAATATGTTCCAGAAGATCAAACTGTCGACGGATAATATTATTTACAAATTTTACATCGTTTGTGGTTGAGAGTTCTACGTGTTAGGCCTGAATATTCCAAAGGAAAGCAGCTGTTTTTATTGCATGATAATGCACCACCTCACAAGACCAAAAAATTCAATGAGTTTTTGATGAAAAAACAGATTTGTCTCATCGACCACCCTCCGTATTTGCCTGATCTATTACCGTGCAATTATTTTCTCTTCCCAAAAATGAAAACTGCAATGAAAGGAGATTTTTACGATGACATTCCAGCCATACAAACAGCCATGACACAGGTGCAAAAGAACATCACATAAAGTGAGTTTAAAAAGTCTATGGATAAATTGGTTGAGCGCTGTATTGAATTAAATGGATCGTATTTTGAATAAATATATTATATATATAGCTTGGAAACATAATACCATGCTTGTTTTCTATTATAACGAAAAAGTTCGGTTATTTTTAGATCACACGGTGTGTGTTAATAGACATAGCTGAATAAAATTGATTCAACTAAATTTAATGTAGTCTTGGGTTCTTTAAACGCAGAAAATGTATGTTTTGATAATATGTCTACTAGGAAGTTTTATCTCTAAGCGGTTTGTGTTAAAAATAAAAGGTGTCTTTTCAAATTTCGCGGGGTACGTACATTCGATTTTCTATTTTTTCTTTTTATATTGCTACACATGTTCTCAAAGAAAGGTTCAGATGATCAGTCATTTTACATTTTTTGTTTGTTTTTGACAGATACTCGTATAAAGGTTAGACGTGTTTTGGTATGCTTTTAGATTTGTTGCTATCGAAAAAAATGGTTTAAAGAATCTGTATTTAATTTTGTGTAAAAAACGAAATTAAATGCTCCTTCGCACTTAAAATGCTGACTATAGCATTTGGCAAGTCTACTTTGAGCAAAAAAGTCTTAAAGTACAATATCTTCACAGAAGGCCAAGAAGATTCTAAAGACGATGCCCGCCCTGGACACCCCAGCACATCAACAACCAATGAAAACGTTGAAGCACTGAAGAAAATAGTTATGAAGAATCTTCGAATCACTGTTCCAAAGCCGGAAAACCGCGGAGCAGATGTGGTCGTCGTCCTTAAAGCAGAGTCTACACTTTGTTTCTTTGCAGAGACCTAGCTTGTTTAAAAGATATCTCAGTCGGTGCTGACCTGCTAAAATGTCTTAGGGTATATGGGACGACAGAATTTCTATAGAAGTCTATAATTGAAAAATTTGGACTTAGCCCAGTTTAGACTACTAAAAGGTTTCGGACCGTTGTCGTTTTGGCCGGCTCATTTATCTCGAATATCATGGTTCAATTCGGGAATGTTACCTTGCGCTACGTATATTTTACGGTCGACATAATCGTCCATCCGAGCGACTATTTGGATTAACCATGGATTGTTTTCACACCACGTATACTTTAAATAACAATACTCATCCGTAAATACGTTGTACAGTACGCAACGAAGAAACATACTATGCTATACAATAGTATTGAGGAGGACCCCAATGAGCCGATCCGCATTCGCGCTCAACAATTGGAGCTGTGTGCATACACTTCATGGAAAATATTTCGACCTACGACCTTACAGGATCCCATTGGTATAAGAATTAAAGTCGAATGACCGTCGTTTTTGACGTACTTTTGGTCAATGGGCTGAAAAGCAACTGGAATTTAACCCATTGTCTTATCGCAATATTCTGTTCAGTAATGAGGATTATTTTTTCCGGGGGCAAATGGGCATGTCGATAAGTTAAAATGGCTACCTTTGGAGTAAGGAAACCCACTAGAGATTCTTGAGGCACCATTATATCTTTGTTTGGTGCGCTTTAGGGGCCATTAGAGTCAATGATCTTTAATTCTACAAAAATTTCAGCCGGCGGAACGTTACCGTCAACGGTGGCCGCTATAGAGCCATCACTATAAATCTATTCAAAGCTCTACACATTTACTTCTGAGTGACAAAATTCAAGTAAACCGGGTCAACTTAAAGCTATCTTCCGCAAAAGGATTAAAATTTTTCATTTTTTAATGAGAACTGCAATTTCATTGTTGAATTAAAAAACTGCTAAATAGAATCTTTAATATTTTAATACACTCGTAAGAAAAACGGTCTACAATCATGAAAATAGTCTTGAAATCAAGAACACATTCTGTAACAAAATAGGGTAAAGTGTGTTGGACTCAAAACAAGAAGAATGATCATGAGTTAAAAACGCTTTAATATAAAGTCAAAACTCTTATTTTTAATATCAATAATTATCATTTCAATATTATAAAATATTAATACAGGATATTGTTCTCTTAAATCAAAATTATTAGACTTAAATTTATAATTTGATCTTATTTTAAGAATATTATTCTTATTTTAAGATTTTTCGACTCACTTTTCGGTCTGATTTTAGAACTGAAATTTTAAGAACGGAAGTTGATAAAAACGTATTTTAAGTTATTTTTTTGTTTTTTTTTTTCATAGCATATGCAGAATAAAAGATTTAAGCAACAAACATGCTAATAAAAGAAAGGATAGAATGTTTGAAAAATATAAATGCTATAATGAGTTAGTCAGCTGATGTCGTAATGTTTATTTAATAGATTTTTGTTTATTTTTTAGCAGAGAACATATTTCAGCTGTCAAAATATTTAGTCAGGCCCATGTACGCACCCCATAAACAAGAGGAATATTAGTTAGCTACATATTTTATTTTAATTTTTTTCCATTACACTATACCTCAAAGTGGCAATAACCTTTCGGCGCACTGTTTGTGAGCGTACAGCAATAAATCGATTCTACTGAGGCTAAAACTATTAAAAGCCAAATCAGCTGAAACATATGACTCGACTGGTAACAATAAAATGATTGATAACTTTATTTTAAGACAAGTAACTATTTCAATTAACGCCATAATGAACTTAACCAAAATGAAGTGAACTCGCAGATTGTATTGTTGGAAGAACAAAAAAAAAAAAAAAAAAAAGAAACACTCAAAAACTCAACAAAGACAAAGCTAAATTGGAATTGTACGCAAAAAACTAAATAAAAAGTTGAAAAAATACTCAAAAAAAAAGAAACTATCTGTTAAGTACAGCTCGCAAGGTAATTTGCTAATTGA
The DNA here is from genome assembly GCA_035044765.1 of Leucophenga montana. Taxonomy (NCBI): domain Eukaryota; kingdom Metazoa; phylum Arthropoda; class Insecta; order Diptera; family Drosophilidae; genus Leucophenga; species Leucophenga montana. The sequence goes on along the minus strand of JAWNNQ010000887.1, from coordinate 299,355 downwards.
TTAGCTTTGTATAAATCAATTGCGAATTCGATTAAACAATAATTACAAGCGGTTTTAGAACACTCAAAGACAAAAAAAAAAATTGAATTGAATTGAATTGGCCATTGCTGCGATTGTTGAGCTGAGCTGAGCTGAGCTGCGACCGTGCCATTGTTGTTGCCATTTTTTGTTTTATTGACTCAACTGAACTTGAACTCAGCTAAACGGTTTGCTTAGAAAAAATTTAACAAGAAAAAGTTCACTTCGTTAAAGTCGAAACATTTATACGCTTTATGTGCACTATAAATTGTATGAAAACTAAGTAATTTATTCGTACATATGTAAGTCCATATCATCCAAATTTATATAAATAAAGGTTAGATTTGTGAGACTAGCTAAAATACACGTATTATATTTAAAACTTTACATATATTGACTGTGGTTGAAATTCAACATTTAAAGCGACAATACAAAAGAGTTCAGTACCATTTGATAATGCTGAGAATGTTAAGTATAACCAACATGTTTGGCTCAACATGAGGTTGGTCCATTTAAGTGAATTTGCTCTCTTGTCTGTTTCTTTAATGCGTAGAACGTCAGGTATGACCAAATTGTTGGGCTCAACAAGTTGCAATCGACACAGGTTCGGAGAAATAATTAAAAATGTCAACTGATGCTCGCTAACATGGTGGCAAGTCCGTCTGTTGCATATTTCTATGGCGACACTCTGACTTTTTGGATAAAATATTTTAACAAATTGAGATAATTGAGCAATGTGGAGAGAGCTCAGGTCTTTGTGATTGACCGAGAGTATTACAGGGTTTTTAACTACTACGAAATTGTTGGGTTTAGGGGAGTCAAAAAGGGTGTGAAAGTTTTGCACTTGCCTATTTGTATATAGATTATATTGAAGGCTATTATTTACATTTAATAATTAACTTAATTACAAAATGCCAGCTGACATTTTCATTAGAAAGTTTGATATTTTTAAGTATAAACGTACGCAGAACGTTTTGATGTACGAGCACTATTTATTTTGTTTTTCAGTGACTTGAAAAATTCTTTTAAGCCAAAAGATGTAATTAACACGTGAAAATGTTCGTGGGATTATTTACTACGACTTACGACGTGAATTTCTGAACAAGAGAATACCTATTTATGACTGGTATAATGATTTCAAATGTGTTTGTCGAAAATCGGATGTAGTCCCAGAAAACATAATCGATGCTGTGCCCGAACTGATAATGTAAGACCATCATGTGATATGCCGTGACTTTGATACATCCTTGGGCATTAGTGGGACCAGCATACATTCGATATTACATTACCATTTGATTGTCAAAAAGATTTGTGCGCATTGAATACCGCACAATTTGACAACCGCCTATACAGACGCGGTGGTTCAAAACACGTCTATGATATCGTAACAGGTGACGAAACAAGCATGTATGGATATGAACCCGAAGCAAAACAGCAAACGATTTTATACATAGGTATTCCAAGACGATGCAATTCCAAAAAATATTGTTTTTGGACGAAGCACTTCGATGCAAAAGGTCGTGTGTTTTCTCGAAAAAAAAAACTGGTCACGTCGCCATTGTTCCATTGGAGCAGCATAATTAATTCTGAGCGGTACACAACAATCTGTTTGCCAAAAGCCTTCGGAGATTCAAGCGCCGAAGACGGATCGTACTCCATTCTCCACGACAATGCAAGCTCTCACACATCGGTTCATACAAGAGAGTTTTTGGGCGCTCAAAACATCGAATTGATGGGTCAACCGTCTTATAGCACTGACTTGGCACCCAATGACTTCTTTTTATTCCCACACATACAAAATAAACGTATAGTCAACGTTTTCGATGCATGAAGAAGCTGTTCAAGCCTTTAAAAGGCTTGTTATGGAGGTATCCACTACATCTTCATGGAGTATATTTTGAAACGCACAATAAACTCGTTTTTCATGATAATTTACTGTTTTTTATTGATAATTTTTTCATTATTACGATCACTATGTAAAGGCCTTCGTACTGTTCTCTGTAGCCCTATTTAAACTTAAAGCGGTTTTATTACAGTCAATATTAACTTGATATGCACAAGGAAGGCTTGTATATATTTTTTTGTTCAATCTTGAAATACACTCATAGAAATCGTTCTAAATGCAAGAAAACGTATTTGATATCAAAGCCAGCAGGTGAAGAAAGTAGGGAACAGTGTGTTGGGCTCAAAACAAGAATAATAGTCTTGACTTAGGATCGCTTCAAACAGATCGAAAGTTATTATTTTTAAGACCATTTTGAGATTATTAAATATTAATATAAGATTTTGTTTTCATACATCCAGATTTTTAGTCTTAAATTAAGAATTTAATGTTGTTTTCAGAATATTATACTTACTAGAGTTCTCCCAGTGGTCGAAATTCGGCATTTTGTTTTAAAAGTACCCAATAATCACAGAAAACGTTTAAAAGATCTAACCTAGATGAGACTGTCTCGCTATTAACTTCAGTTTTATTCCTCCCAGAGCTCCACATTTTGCAGGCCTGAGGGAGGCTGCGGTAAAGGTGGCTAAGATACGCCATTTGATACGCCCATTTTGTCATGCTCTATTTACATATGAGGAACTGTCAACCGCATTAATCGAGATAGAATCCACTGTCCTCCAATCCGAATGACTTGGGTGTACTGACTCCTGGTCACTTCTTAGTGGGTACTGCTTTGAAGGCCATTCCTGACCCTACCCCATTTACGGCGTTGGGAACGCATTAATGCAATCAAAGCGCATTTTTGGAGAAGATGGCATACCGAATATTTGCATGAACTTCAAAATAGAGCAAAATGGAGAAAGCCGCAAAGAGAACTTACAACTGGAGACATGGTGCTAATTCACGAAAACAACTCCCATGGCTCCCATGTATTGGTGCATAGGTCGTGTCACGGCAACTGTGCAGGGGTCTGATGAACATGTCAGAGTGGCTGATGTCAGAACTGCAAAAGGAATCACAAGACGTCCCATCGTTAAGTTCGCTCTACTCCCAGCATGTTGAAGCTAATTGCTTCAAGGCTACCGAGATGTTAACGCATCAATTTATAATTTTCAGTAAAAATCTTTAGAGTTTTACGTCCAGAATATTCAACCAATTTTAAGAAAATATAGATTCTCAAGCGATGGAGTTGGTTTTAAGGCAGGTAAAATGGTAGTGAACTAGTTTACCTTCGCCTATTGATACTCGTATATAGATTTAACGTTTTTCAGCTCACTTTGATCTAATTTTAAGACATAAATTTAAAGAAACGGGTTCTTTTTAGGATGCAATATTTTTATAGTACAGTACAAAGCCACGTTCTAGACTAAGGCTGGATAAATAATTTTGTAAACAACTACACCAAATTTTGTGTCTTTATCTGCAATTGTTTATGGAAAATTAACGCCGACAGCTAAATATATGTAACTGTGTATGTAAACTGGTTTTGTCTAGCTAATCGATATAAATTATAAATGCATTGTAAACTTTTTAACAAACAAACAGTACCACTCTTCACATAATGTATGTAGGGTATTTAAAAAAGATTTGCTTTGGCGGTTTCTCACTGTGGTATGTGCACGTACAAAGACACAAATCAAAGACCGAAAAAGAGTTGGTTACTTTTTGTTTTATTTTCTATTGATCGCACACCTGTTGTCAATCGCTGCATGTGTGCACAAAAAAAAAAAAAACAAAAAAATGTTATATAAAATATTCGACAACCTTGAACTTGGTATTACTTAGATTCATTTCGATATATGTATCCACACATACTCGTATGTAGCTATGTAGTAATTGTATCTGTGCGCGTTTTTGCTTCACTTATTTTTTAATTACAACGGCATGCGGAATCACCGCTTGATGAACGCATTTTTCGCATTGCGTCGCATAGTGTGTAATTTGTATAAATTAAGATATAATTACAGACTACGGCATCTACAAAATGTTTGCATAAAAGTCGACTATAATAATAATAATAATATACTATTTTACAACGCAGCCAAATTGTAGACGTTTTATAGCGCCTTAACTAAATAAGAGTAGATATTATATTCAAGAATGTCCCAAATTACAGCATTCAAGTTTGTCGCTTAAGTCTTTTATTTGCACTTCCGCTTTGCATGTATTTGGTTTCTGCAATATACAGGGTGATTTTTTTTAGAGGTTTCATATTTTCGACAGTAATTAAACTATCTTAAACTGGTCGGATATGGCAACGCTATTGTCATTTATGCATAGTTTGGTTTTTCATTTATGCATGCATAGACTGCCAGAACAAAGCTTGCAAATTGTACAAATTTATTACGTCCATTTTACGGTTGGTAAAATCGTTCATCCGAGCGACTAATTCGATTAACCATGGATCGTTTTCACACCACATTTACTGTGCAAAGACATCATACAGTGCGCACCGAAGAAACAATTGCTGCTGTAGAGCGTATTATTCAAGAGAACCCAAATGAGTCGATCCATTTATGGAAAACTTTATGTTAAGATCTCGACTTGCGACCCTAGAAGATACAGCTGGTGCAAGAATTAAAGCCGAATTACATTCGTTTGCGCCGTTCGTTTAGTCAATGTGCTGCAACTGGAACTGGAGGTCAAGTCACTGTTTTATGTTCAGTGATGAGGCTCATTTTTGCATCAATGGGCATGTCAATATGCAACATTTCCTCAATTGGAGTAATGAAAATCCACGACAGATACTCGAGGCACCCTTACATTTACAAAAAATCAGTGTTTGGTGCGTTTTATAAATCTATGGAATATAGAGCCATGATTAGCGATTATTTCTTGCCTCAATTGAATCGGATGTTTATTGGAGACATGTTATTCCAACTGGACGGCTTCATATGTCATACAGCGCATAAAACAATTGACTTACTGAAGAAAAAATTTGGCGTACGCCTTATACGATTTAGCGGCTTTAGATTTTTTTCATTGGGGTTACGTGAAGTCATTGGTTTATGCGAATAAGCTAGACTATTGGGAAGACAACATTGCTTGAAAAAGTGTGCGTAAATTAGACATCCAGAATGTGTCACATTCGAATCAGCTCACATGCCCGAAATCATATTTAAACACTAGTGATTTAAAATATCCTAATAATCAATTAAAGCCAATTTACAGTTTGAAATTATGTAATCTTTGTATTTGAATTCAATACAAATTTCTACATCTCTAAGAAAACACCCTTTAAATACACGAGTATCTATAAGATACAATTTTTTCAGTTAACCAAGGCAAGGCAAGAAAATGTCATACGTTTTTTTAACAATTTTATTAATTTTTGTTTTTTGTATTATTTACTCGTACTATAAACAAATTTCACGGTCAAGCATAAACATAAGCGGAAGAAATTACATAGCAACAACAATTACATGTTAGGTTATTCAATCAAATCGACCGGGTTTTGTTTGCCTGAACACGTTCACAAATTTCACCTCAAGGCAAACACTTTCAGTTGAGACAACAACAAATCGCTAAAATGCAGTCTACTACAATATAATCAAGCCAATATGTTACTTATCCAGCGAATACGAATACAAGCAACTAATATCAACCAACAGCCGCTGTCACTCTCGCGGTAGCTAGTTGCCCGCTTTCAAATTGCATTTGCATAAGTTAGCTGCAGTTTAGTTTGGCATAGGGAGGTTAGTGATTGACTAAATGCGCGATTGACTGACTGTATGAATGACTGACTGAGCGCATGATTTCTGTACGAAACTGGTTGCCCACTTGTGCGATTGACACTGGGGTCGTTCGGTGTTCGTTTGTTCGTTCGCTAGACAGACGGACAAAGCGATCTAACATTAGCCGCCTATGCGAACTACTTATGCTCGTACAATGAGCGCGTGCTTTGCTTTCCGGTATTAATATGTAGTGAGTATATTTAAGAGTACATATATATTTATATTCAAATTTGTTACTTTGCAAGTCTTCCGGAAACTAAACAAAAAAAAAAAACAACAACAACAAATTTTAATAACCAAAAAATATCTTTAAGAACATTTCTTTATTGGCCAAAGTTATTGAACCGAAAACGCTCTCATTTCACCTTCACTTTAATGCGTTTTGTTGTAGCGTGTTTGAATCACGTACGCCAGCGCTAGCGACTTGAGCGGCAGCAGTAGCAGCAAACATGAGCTTAGTTGGTTTTCGAGCAGTCAAAAGCACTCAAAGCCTACACTGAAAAAAAATTATGCGTAAAAAAGCAAAATTTTATTTTAAATTTTAAAAAAAAAACACAAAAATTTTGTTTTAGAGTAAATCTTTCAAACGAACATTTCTGCCTACTTAAATTCAAATACTGTTCGGAGTTTCTGTGCACAGTATTGAGCGCATCGATAAACCACTGCTTTAAATATTGCGTTTTTTATATTATACTAGAATGTAAGTAGAGAAAAATAGCCTTTAGCTGCTAGATTATACGTCATTGAAGAGTTAATAAACACTTACACATACATTTCGATTGGATTGGTAGATTGGTTAACTATGTGCAGTCCCTAGAAAAAAGGTGATAAAATTTGTTATTAATTTTCAAAGTGTTAAAATCATAAAACTAACCAATTAGTACACAAAAACGCATGCCTTCTCATGCGACACACCTTCTTGTCGTTCCACAGAATAGACTATAGATATAAATTCTTACTTACTTACTTAGGTGGTCTACAACCGTATATCAGTCAAGGTCGCATGTAGAAAAGCGCACCATTCGTTGTAGTTTAGTGCGCACCGGCGCCAGTCGTTGGCAATCCGGAACTTCTTCAGGTGATCATAGACCTGATCTTGCCATCTTAAGCTCGGACGTCCACTCTGCCGCCGTCCACCAATCAAGTTCAGGTTTCCATCGTAAACCTTTAGTGCTGGAGCTTCGGGGTTCATTTGGATGAGGTGCAGCGGCTGTAATTTAATGCGCTGGACTATGCCAACCTCATCATACAGCTCATATAGCTCGTGGTTCATTCGGGTTCTAAACTCGACGCCAACTCTAAGGGTACCAAAAATCCTACGAAGAATCTTTCTCTCGAACACTCCTAAAGACGCTGTATCCACTGATATCAGAGTCTATGCTTCTGCGCCTTACAGCAGGACCGAGACTATCAGCGTCTTATAGATTTTTATCTTCGTACTTCGAGAGAGAGGGCTCTACTTCTCATTTGTTTTCTGAGCCCAAAGTAGCAGCTATTAGCAAGCGTGATTCCTCATCTGATCTCTCTGCTGACGCTGATCTCTGGTAATTTCTGTTTCCAGATAGACGCAGTTTTCTGTTGCATTGAAGTTAAATTCTTCATACTCACAGACCGTCTAAAGCGCGTTGATGGTCTGCGAGTGGACACCAAGTACTTCTTCTTGTCCTCGTTCACCGCTAGGCTCATGAGACGTGACTATTTCTCAATCTCCTAGAACGCTCTGCTAACTTGCCGTTCGACATTTGAAAAAGTCGTGCGATAAAGCAGCACCCTGCCTGAAACCTCTCTTGAATACCAAGTTCAGATAGGGCGTAGATATAAATTCATTAAACTTAAAAATGTTTTTCAAATTTCATCTAAACACACAAAATTTCATAAACTCGAAATGGATATCATATCGGGATCATAAATATCCAAGTTTGAAGTCTTTAGTTCTTTAAGTTTCTGAGATCTGTTGTTTCACACTACCAGTCAGACGTACGTACACACGTAGATATGACTCAGTTTTCGATGTTGATGAAGAATTTATATAAAAATAAACTAGAAAGTAGTGAGTTTGTGGATGTTATGTCATAGAAATGAATATCGAAAGTTTTATCAAAAGGTCAAGCGTCTGACCGAAGGTTTCAAGCCCGGAGTTTCTTTCTGCACGGACAATAATGGAAGTCTGGTTACAGATGCACGGGAATCACTGAGACTATGGAGAAGTCACTTCTCTAATCTACTTGGGGGCGATGAAGAGAATAATACCGTCGATAGAGAAGCGTACATAGAACCACCAATTGATGATGGCTCTCTTGTAGAGCCACCGGATTATAACGAGGTCGACTCAGTAATTAAAAAGCTGAGTTATTCAAGACCGGTGACGAAGAGTTGGTAAGACGTATGCACCAACTTTTATGCAAAATATGAATACATACTCAACGATTGGAATCTCAGTGTTGTAGAATAAGTCTCCTTTCAATAGTATACAAAATTCTATCCCGCGTACTATGTAAACGGTTGGACCCATACACGAATGCACTGATAGGCCAGTAAAGGTGTGGCTTCAGACCAAAGAGGTCGATTAGTGATCAAATTTTCACTTACACCAAATACTGGAAAAGACCCGTGAGTACAACAAAAACACACACACTACCTATTTGTCGATTATAAGGCCGCTTTCGTCACGCCGTTAAGAACAAAGTTCTTCAACGCTCTATCTGAACTTGGTACCTTAGCAAAGATTGTCCGCCTTTGCATGATGACGCTATCACACACCCAAAGCGTCGTCAGAGTAGGAAAGAACCTCTTCGAATCCTTCGATACCAAGAGAGGTTTCAAATAGGGTGATGCTTTATCGTGTGACTTTTTCAATCTCTTGATGGACTACTTATTACGCCACTGCCTATACGTAGAACGGTCGGGCACGTCTCATGGGCCTAGCGGTGAACGAGGTGCAAGCAAATTAGAAGTACCGCCCTCTCTCGAAGTACGAAGATAAAAATGTATGACACTGATAATCCCGATCCCGCTGTATGGCGCAGAATCATGGACCCTGACATCAACGCATACTTAGTCTTTAGGAGTGTTCGAGAGAAAGATTCTTCGTAGGATTTTTGGACGAGTTTTTGCTATAAAAGCTGTATGATGAGGTTGAAATAGTTCAGCGAATTAAATTCCAGCGGCTGCACTGGACTGGTCACCTCCTCCGGATGAACCCAGAAGCTCCAGTACTAAAGGTTTACGACGGAAACTTGAACTAGATTGGTGGACGGCGTCAGAGTGGACGTCCGAGCTTAAGATGGCAAGATCAGGTCTGAAGAAGCTCCGCACTACCAGCGACTGGCGCCGACGCGCACTAAACTACATCGAATTTTTGCGCTTTCCTACGTGCGGCCTTGAACGATAGACGGTTGTAGAGCCAACTCAGTAAGTAACTAATATGTTGGTTATCATTCAGCGACCGTTCAAGTATTACGTAACGCAACTTTATGCCATTTTTGATCGCACTACCAGCTAGTAACACTTTATCACAAATTTGTATACCGCATAACAATCGTAGTGTAGTTATTGTATCTCTATGTATCTGTTTTCATATTGTATGCGATACTGTGTAGTTAAAATACAAATTTTTAACAGTGTACAAAATTCACTCAAATCCGAAACTTAAAAGAAAAACGAACTCTGCAAATCGAGTGCCATCGACTTTGAGATACACTGTACTTTATCTAAGGCTCTTGATTTGAACCAAATGGAGACTATATTTCGCTCTGGACCTAAGTGGGTTGTTTTATAATGATTGATGTGGGATACATTAAATTTGGTGTTTCTAGCTTAATTAACTGTAAAATAAAAAAATAAATACAAAAATTTCATACAAAGATTTGAATTTCATACAAAAATTACATAAAAAGATACTGAAAATATATAGGAAAGTCTATACTATATGCAAATTTTAAAACTTTATATCTTAGTCTTTATACAGATGGTCAGTTAGACAGACGGATATGTCTATATCGACTCGACATGTTTATATCAATCTGCTACGCTAGCTTTTAGCTGTTACATACATCTGCACAAACTTAATATACCCTTTTGCGCTATGTATAAAAAGTTTATAAAAAGCGCAACGCACAAATTCAACGCCGCCGCAGCTGTTGCTGCCAACGCCGCTGAACGGTAGCGCCAAACAAACAACAACAACAAAAGCGTTCATATGAGCGCACTAACAAAAAAAAAACAACAAAACAAAAAAAAAAATGAGCGAGCGAGCGGAGCGTTTGTTGTAGCTTTATATAAAATCAGTTGAAATTCAACGTTGGAATTCATTAAACGTTTTACTTTACAACTCAGCGGAACGCTCGCTCCAAAAAGACTTCAAACAAACGAACGAATAGAAAAAACGCTCGCAAGAAGTGCAACAGCAACACAACAATAACTAAAGCAACAACAATAAAATATACAAACGCGGTTGGTTTCGTTTTCGTGCAAACGGTTTCACAAACGACACAGCACACACAAAAAAAAAAAAAAAATTATATATATACAAAAAAAAAAAAAAATAATATTAATTAAAAATTTTTTAATCAAATATAAAAAAAAAATGTATATAATGCAATAAATTAGATTAAACAGTGTACAAAATAGATACAACAAATATTTGAGATATATTTTATGAAGTGCAGTTTGTTTGTGCATTACTGGATTAAAAACAAAACAAAATAAATATAAATATAATTAAATAATAATATTTTTGATTTTATAATATTACAGTTTAAATCAAACATCTAAAAAATAAACAAAACAAACAAAATGAAATTCGTAAGTACTCAAAAGTATATAACTAGTATTTTTAGTTAAGTTTAAAAAAGTATACAGGTGTGTGATAGATTTCGTTTGAAAATTTCCGACAATTGAAATTCAATGGAAGTGTTTCATGGCATGGCAGAATTGGTTCGAAAGATACAAATTCGATGTTCGAATAAGTGTTTCACAATAAAATCAGCTGTACATATCGATTTATTTCTGGTGAAGTGTAGCAGAGATGCTAACTTTGCATAGAACATATTGTGACTGCATATTTTCATGCATTTAACATAAAACTCGCGTTTGCATTAACTTTTTTGTTAAAAAGTTATATTTTTTTCTAAATTAGTGCTGCTTAAAATGCATAACATAAAAATTGAATACTTAGAATGAATGTTCGAAAATATACTATCAGGTTGGCAGTTCTGCCACTTCAAACACTTCAAATTTATTTTTTATACCACTATTTTAGTGCACATACATTATTTTAATTAACCAAGTCAATCTCAATCCCTCGACAATTTGTGCTCGAAACACGAACGAATTTGTGACTCAGAATACCAAAAAATGCTTTCGAAATTAGCTCAAATTCGAAACTTATTAAACCACACGCCCGATAGAAACAAAACCATTTTAGCTTAAAAGAAAATGCACGTATTAGTTGATTTATACAGACAGACTGCCAGACAATCAGACGGAAAGACAGACACAGACAGACAGAAAGACAGACGGCCAGACAGACATGGCTACATCGACACGTCTTGTCCTGCAGATCACGAGTATATACACTTTATGGGTAATCCATTGCTTCCTTTAAACAAACATTGTATCTAAACTATAATACGAGCGCTGCTATTTATATTTCGGGAACTGGCAACACTAATGTCAAAAGCTAAAATCTGGCAACACCATATTAAAGTTTGACATTTTTTGGCATAAACGTACTCACAAAGTTTTGATGTACAATTGCTAATTGTTTTGTTTACAGTGAGTTAAGAAAAGCCATTTGGCCAATAAATGGAAATTTCAAGAGAAGGTTTTCGTTGGATTGTTTTTCACAACTTTCGACTTGGATTATCTCAACAAGAAGGTGTCAATGAACACAGTTTTTTGTATGGCGATAAAGCACCATCAAAACCCACAGTATATCGCTGGTATAGGTCGTCCAAAATCGGTTGTTGTGCCCAAAAACATTGATGCAGTGCGTGAACTGATAATGCAAGATCGTCATGTGACATATCGTGAGATAGAGGCATCCTTGCACATTAGTTCCACTTCAATACATTCAATTTTGCATGAACGCTTAGCTGTAAAAAAAATTTGTTCTCGTTGGATACCACATAATTTATCAATCGCTCAAAAAAAAGCTTGCGTCGATTGGTGTAAGGAAATGATTAAAAAGTTTGACTCAGGTGCTTCAAAAGACGTGTATAAAATCGTGACAGGTGACGAATCATGGATATATGCGTATGAGCCGGAAACAAAACAGCAATCGACCGTGTGGATATTCCAAGACGAGAAAAATCCAACAAAAGTTGTTCGTGGAAGAAGCACAGCGAAGCAAATGATCGCCTGTTTCTTCGGCCGAATGGGTCATGTGGCCACTGTTTCGCTTGAGCAACGTAGGACGGTCAATGCTGAGTGGTAGGCACACGACCATTTGTTTGCCGGAAGTCTTCGGAGAAATTCGTAAAACCAACTGCCAAAGACGAATCATTCTCCATCATGACAATGCGATCTCTCACACATCTCGTCAAGCAAGTGCATTTTTGTGCAGTCAAAACATCGAATTAATGACTCATCCTCCGTACAGTTCTGATTTAGCACCCAATGACTTCTTCTTGTTATCGAGTATCAAAGGTAAACTGCGTAGTCAAAGATTTACGAGCGCCGTAGAAGCAGTTGAAGCGTTCAAAAACCATGTTTTGGAGGTGCTTTTTCCGAAATATAAATAGTACCTCTCGTACTATACACACTCTGTATAAACAAAAAAATGCTCGCATTAGTTTATTAATACATACTACATAGCTACACAAAAAGAAGAATTATTTGCACGTCAAGTTCGTTGCTTAAGTCTTTCGTTTCAATGACAGCTCTCGTGGCTTAATAAACTCCACTCCACTTCAATTCAATTCCAATTCCAATTCAATTGGTTTGTCCAGTGTCCATCTGTCTGTTCGCACAACCAATTACTTACCAACAACAACAACAAACATTATCGACATCAATGCCAAGCGACAATATTAACAACATTTTAATTTATGTAAAATATCTTTTTATTGAAATAATTGTTAACACGTTAAGCCCGCAAATGGAATTTTCGTTGCTATCGGTCGCTTTGTTGTCAGCCATGGCGTTTTGTAGCTTTCGGGTTGTAAAATGCTCACTCTGCATCAATTCTATGGCCTCTGCAAGATCTACAAGATCTACAAGATCTATATAGAATGCTGCGTTTATTGTTAGTTTTATTTATTTTTTTCTTTAAATTTTTTGCGTTTTTGTTTATTTTTTTGTGTTGTATTTTTTTTCATTTTGTTTTTTTTTTTTATTGGGCAATTTAATTTATTGCCACATAGTAAAGTCGCAGTCACAGTCGCAGATCAAGCACAAGTCGTGTGTCAATTTCTGTTGCTGTTTGTCTGTCCGCCCATCTGTCGTTTTGCTTTTTGTACCCTCGTCGCACAGTGACAAACAATTTTTTTTTTTCTTCCATAATCTAGTTTTGTTTCGGAAAAAATTAAAATACTTCAGATAAAATACACAAACACACACAGAAGGCCAATTATTATACAAACCAAGAAACTTACATTTTGTAGAATTCAAGAAGAGAAAAATTGCAAAAACTATATGAAACAATCATAAAAAACAAATCATACGAAAAATTCACATTCAAATACTACAACACGCGAGTTTTTCATAATTTAAGATAAAAAAACTACAACAAAAAAATGTATCTCGTTTTTATATGTAATAAAAATTTGTGCCTTTTGTTTGTTGACTTAGGTCAATGCAATGTAAATCAGTTTATAAGCTGCAATTTTTTATTGCTTTACTTTATTTTTATTTATTTATTTTTTGTTTTAAACTTATTCATGCACTTAAATATTTATTTGTCGTTGCATTTATGCAGTGTTGGGTTTAATTAATTTGCATATTTATTTGTGCATTTTTTATTTACACATATGCATTTATTAATAGCTTAAAAAAAGAACAATAATATAATTAAGGAAACAAATATTTTAAATTTAGCGCATATATTTGGTTGCGTTTAAAAAAATTATGCATACTCGTATCAATTTGGGCTGTAGTGCTTGTTTATTTATAAAATATTGTCCTAATATGGCACAGGCTCAATTTACTTTTGTAAAATACATGGTTGATCTAAAACTAACCAAACTTTTTAGTTATAAAATAAAACAAGCATGTTACTATGTTTCAAAGCTAATATTTATTAAAAATACCATCCATTTAACTGTCAAATTTTAACCTAATACAACGTTTAGAACGCACAACCAATTTAACCATAGACGTTTTGAACCCGTTTTTTGTAATGTTCTTTAGCACCTGTGTCACGGCTGCTTGTATAACTTGAATGTCATCGTAAAAACCTCTTTTCCATACAGTTTTCATTTTTGGGAAGAGAAAATAGTCACATGGTGATAGATAAAGCGAACACGAAGGATGGTCGATAAATCAAATCTATTTTTTCATAAAAAATTCAATGACTTTTTAGGTTTAGTGAAGTGTTGCATTTACATGCATTAAAAACAGCTGCTTTCCTTTGCAATATTCGAGCCTAACACGTAGAACTCTCAACCACAAACGATGTAAAACTTGTAAATAATATTCTCCGTTGACAGTTTGACCTTGTGAATTCCAAATTGCTTGTGAACAATACCCTTGGATTCATAGAAAGTTATCAACATTGTCTTGATTCTTGACTTCTGAAAACGCAATTGCTTTAGGTTTTGGCACGTCGTTTGAATTCCATTCTGCAGATTGTCGCTTAGTTTCAGAAACATATTTAAAACACTGTGTTTCATCACCAGCTATGATCGAATCAAGAAAATCTGGAACGAATTTCAACTATTGAAATTATGTCTTTGCAATGCTCTACACAAGCGATTTTTTGTTCATCATTTAACTGATGTGCAACAAAACGTGCACACACCTTTCTTTTACCCAAATTTTCAGTTAATATTTTGTAGATTGTACAGTAAGATGAATTTAATTCTTTTCTGCCAGTACATTAAGTTTTTACGACATAACTACACAAACTGCTTTTATTAAAACGTGTGTCATTTTATAACCTGTCAAACGAATATATATTAGCATGAACTTAGCTGCTTTGGAAAGAAGAAAAATGTACTTTTCTAGCACTGCCAATATTTAGTAGTTGGCGCTACGTGTTCTATGATTTAAATTTAAAGTTCGGTTACATTTAGATCACATCTTGTAGCAAAATTACTAAAATGTACATTGTCAATAAAACGAAATCAGTTTAATTATACTTTGATATTTATTTTGTCTACTTCAAAGTAATTCGAAACACTATTCATAGACCGATTTTGGGAATAGCTTTAAGAACAAACCGCGAATTTTCTTTTTTCTACCCAATCGAATCAAAACGCTTTCCGTGGAGTGGTAACTTGAGTCTTGGTAGCAGACAGCACAAACACACGAGAGCATGTCAGTTTAATACGGAGCTTGCAGAATGACATTAACTTTAGTTGTGGTCAAATAGTCTGGGTTTAAGATGACAATATCGATGAAAAAAAATTATGCAATCGTTTTAAAATTCGTCTCATGGCCAAAATATCGTGCATAACACTCTGCATCGAACCAAACGAGACTTCAAGGTCGGCTGCTATCTCCCTGACGATTTGCAAGCATATTTTTTCTTTTCTTTTTTATGTTTTGTTCAGTCTTTGTAGCACTGTCAGTCACTGTCTTTGTAGCATTCGTATGCCTATGCTTTTTGCAATGTTGACTCTCCATAGGCTTTCTTTAAAATTTTGAAAGCTTTAGCACATGAAATTTTCTTGCCAACATACGATTTTAGACAAAGTTTGCAAAAATAATTCAAAATTCACAAAACACACAAAATAACTTCTTTACCAAACCATCTGTTAGAATGTCTGACAATTGTACCAACATTTACAGTTGTATTAACCACGAGAAAAGATATATATCACAATGTCTTGAGCGAGGTACGTTCAATTGTGAAATTCTGGGTATTTTTTGAATAATTTACTTAAGCATCGAGTGTGACACAAAACTCTTTCGCCTCAAATTCATCAAATTTCATTCATAAAATTTAGTTTTATTAATGAAACTAGAGAACACGACGTGCGTTGCTACTCAAATTTTTCGTTTTATTGTTGTACAAACATCCACACATCCGTACAAACTTTCACGTTTATAATATTAGTAGGCTAGATATAAGCTATCGATGACTTTTTTGTAGAACTATCTAAGATATACATTTCCACCATACATTATATACGTGTAACTCTTACGGTTTAAGCAACGCACGCCAGAATAGCTCGAATATGGCAGAATTTTTTCCGATTTATGTGACACCTATTGTTACATTTTGGCCTATGTGTTATTATATTATATTATAGCCTATGTGTTATTCTGATGTGTGCTATACTATTGTAAAGTTTCATTAAAATCCATTCAGTAGTTTTTGTGTAATGGAGTAACAAACATCCACACATCCATACAAACTTTCGCGTTTATAGTAGGATTTGAAAATTTTGAGGCGAAAGAGATTTCCATGTCACCCTCGTATTAGAAGTTCTTGACACTTGAACTAAAATCTGTAACAAAATATACTACGCTTTCATTGATAATCCGATTTTAAAATATTTTTTTTTTTAAATACCTAAACTCTGCTGTTTTGTCACCAGATTTGTTTCATTGTCATTGATTAGCGAAATCATTAGTCATCTATTTTATAGCATCTTTTAATGACTTTCAAATTTATAAATTGAATGAAAAGCTAGTCTCTCTTTATTTTAATATTTTAGATTTTTCAACAACAGTCCAAATGATTACTGTGAAAAAGCCCACGAACCTTTAATGGCGCCCGAGCAGGGTTATATTTACGAATATTACTTGTTCGCCATATTTAATTAAATCATTTGTAAAAATAAATACATGCATGAATGATATATATAGTAGGAATCAGTCAAGAGAGCTAGAGTTTCAATATGGCAATGATTTGCATATGGTTTATATTTGTTTTGTTACATATCATCACAGAGCCTCTACTACCTAAAAATATTAAAAAAAGTAACTAATAATCTCAAAATAAAATATGTTCGCCATTTTGGTGCCATCACGCAACTAATTTAGTTTTAACAGAATCTTTCTGAAAATCAATTGCTTGTGATCTCTTACAATTTTCTTCGAAGTTGTTGCTATTTTTATACCCTGTTCAAAATATATTTGTAACTGGATATATTGGATTTGTTGAGCTGTCAAAATGTATGTTTTAAGCATCAGATACCCCATAACGTTTCATAAATTCGTGATCAGCGGAACAAGACGAGTCGCACAAGCCATGTCCGTCCGCCCGTCCGAGCGTCCGTCCGTCCGTATGTCAGTAAGTCTGTCTAAGAGAAAAGTTATCTGTGTGGAGAAGTTTAAAGATGATAGTTTGCTTCTTCTTCTTCTATTTCTTCTTCTTTATTAGTCAAAACAAAATGGTAAAGTAGGTTGAGCCGTTTTCGTTCGACGAAATTTCAAAAGGAAAATAAACAATTGGTTGCATAACAGCATCAGTTGACGTTTTCAGTGAAGTTCGAAAACAATAACTCGAAAATGAACATTAGTCACTATGTCTTTTAAGTTACAACGTTTGAATTTATTAAAATCTGTAAAAAGTAACCTGCATATACAGATTTGTTCCGGTTCTCACTAAATGGAAAATTATGCGAAAATGAATTCGACATACTTAATATGTCTTAACTTGAGTAATATGCATTATGAAGTCAAATCGATATCGAATCACAAAATCGTTCCAAACATACAAAATTTAACATTCTATCAAATTCACTTAGGCAAAATCTTAACAAAAGTGAGAACCGGAAAAGGCCTGTTTATGTTTTAGTTGGATAACTCGCAAACTGACAATATACAAAATATACAGATAAACTTACAAACATACTTAATAAAGATTGCGAAGAGCCCTTCGCATCGTTACAAACTTTCTGATCTACTGTTCATACTTCCTTTTTCAATCTTTGTGTAGTGTATAAAATGAGGCACGCTTCGTACACTGTGAATTCCCTATAAATAACTAAATCATTTGACAACTTAATTTCAATAACACGCGACAGCAGCAAACAGGTCTAACAAATTGCAACAACAAACAAAAAATAAAGAATTAAGTCAAAATAAAACATTTAAAGCTTGCCTGCAAATCCGCACACGCAATATGCGTTTTGGGTATCGCAAAAAAAAAAATATATATCCATTAAACGTTTCAATGCAACGCGCAAAGATACAAAATTTCAAGTTCATGTTGAAGGCCGTCAGATGCACAGAGCGACAGACAGATAGATAGATAGATAGACAGACGGACAGTTACATTGCCTATGTTATACAGTAGTACAAATGTTTTACAGCATATGTGGACAAGTGCGATACATAGACAGACAGACAGACAGACAGACAGCCAGCCTGACAGACATACTCGTACAGTAGACGCACAAATGGATATGGCATGCGTTTAGTGTTCATTCGTTTTGTACATTTTGCAACTTAATTGAAAAGGCCAAACCAGACAACCAGACTACTACTAGACCCGCAGCCAGCAGCCAGTTGGCCAAACCAAGCCAAACCAAACGCAGTCAATTCAATACAATTCAAACCGTGCCGCCGCACGCAGCCAATAAGTCAACAGTGCCAATCCAAACCAAGCCAAGCTTAACCAAGACCACAGTCGTCGGCTTTTGCGCGTGCGCAGACGCCAAACGCGCCACTTCAAACAAGCCAAACCGCATTGCGTGCGTCTATTATTACAACTATTCATATTAAGATAGATAGATAGCTAGAGATACATAGATACTACTATATAGATGTATAGATGCAAGTAGTAGAAAAAGAAGAAAAAAAAAAGAAATACAAATCTTTGTTTATTGAGCTGTTCAATAAATGAATTCATTAAGCGACCTCAGGCAAAGTCCACGCAATTTGCTGTTGCTGTGCCTGCTGCTGTAGCTGAGACGTCGGGTTTCCTACTCTGAATCACTCTGCAAATGAAACAGCCTCCGCCTTTGGGTTTTGTTGGTTGTGGTTTTGGTGACGCTTCGTTTTGGTGACTTGGCTTGACTTGACTTGAATTGACGTTGCGGCAGAGGCAGAGGCAGAGGCAGCTGCAGCGGCAGCGACTTCCACACAAATTATGCAATTTATCGCTGTGCGTTGCGCAGCTGAGATGTTGCCGCTGCTGAAGTTGAAGTTGCTGTTGCTGTTGCTGCTGCTCAATGGTGTTGCAAGTTTTTATTTTCTTATTTTCTTTAGCTGCGGATTTTTGTGTCGTTTTTCATTAGCTTTGTGCCATGGGAATTCGCACAGCGGCAATTAATATTCGTAGAATTTTTTTTTGTTATTTTATTCACATTTTGGCTTTGTCAATAAAACTAAGTTAACTGTGGCGGCTAATGTTCGCACAAGGTCTGATTCTAAGTTATTTCAAATATTATTTATTGATATATTTTGCATTTTTTTAAATGCACAACATAAATTTCATAAGTTTCACCAAATTTAAAGTCATCAGAATTATGCATATGAGGCGGGACGGGTTTTTGTATAAAATGTATAATCCCATATCAAAAAAAAAAAAAAAATCAGGAACTAGTTTGGCAAACAAACGAGCAGACGGCGAAATATGTCTAGAACGACTTGTCTCGTCGACAAGCACTTTATCAAGCACATTAAAGAAAGCATCGTAGTTCCCATAATGATGTTTTCTTTAAGGTCTGCAAACAAATTGATCGATTTGTAACTACTCATAATATGTGTGAATAGCAAGATTTCAGAGCGTGTTAAATCTAAAAGTTGCATCTTCTCTATTCAAAAATTTTGCTGCCAGTCCGGCCTTTCATAAAAAACTAAACATTATCTTAAAAGTTTTCAATATAATTTCTTAAAATTTATTTTACACCGAGTCTTTTAAAGTCGGCTCAAGAAAAATCATCATTTCAATGCAAGCTTCATAAATGAAAGTCTTCAAAAAAATATGATACTCGGGTTGTAAGCCCCTAGAAGTAACTTTACTTGTCTTAGTCCTTGGCTTGTAGCCCAGTGCTGTTCTTTTCCTATATGGTTCTCCTTGCGGATTACTTCCGATATAGATTGTCTACCGATGCCACAATACGACTCAGGTCCTATCAATAGCTTTGCGTTCCTTGTCTTGTAAGCTTATCCGCCTGTTTGTTTCCTGGAATATTGTTATGACCAGACACACAGAGCAGAGATACTCTGTTATGTTCACCGAGTTTTTCCAATAGACCATTTGCTTCAAGCACTAGCACTTGCCCTAATTACTTTGGAGTTAAGTGCCTTCAACGCAGCCTGACTATCCGCGAGAATAGCAATATTACAGTTGTGTTAGCCTCTGTCTAGGTTGAATTTCGCACATCTGTTAATAGCGCACATCTCTGCTTGGAAGATACTGGTAGATTTTCCCAATGACTCCCAGTAGTGAGTGCTAGGGCCTACAACTCCTAGGCATGTACTATCTTCCGTCGAGGATCCATCCGTGTACCACTTTATAAAATTTATAAACTTTTAATTTAAAAAAAAAAACAATTTAATGAAATGATAAAATTTTCGAAACTAAAAAAACGTTTTCAAAATTGAATAATTTTTTAAAGTCTTGGCGAATGAAAGGTGATATTTAGGTAACTTGAATCTGGTGTTTTTAGTTCAATATGTCGTAGTATATCCAATATAGGATATTTTATAGGTATTGATAAAAGAGATAGATAGAGATCAATATGGAATTAATTTTGAGTTATACAATGCAGACTGATCCCAATTTAAAGGATTCTTGATTACGATTTAAACCAAAAAACATATTTCCTAGTAGAGTATAGCCAACGGAATAGGAACTCATAACATTTTGAGCAGCAATCCTGTTCAGTTTATGGTTTTGTTGGTGCCAAAAACTTTGTGCAAACTTTGCAATAGTAAAATTTTCTCAATAAAATATGGAATATGAAGGATGAGGAATGTGTAATAATCTAAAAGTATTTGTCTTTCGTTGAATGAAAGTTGGATAGCAGCACAGAGTTGCACAAAAGTAATTATTGCGTATTTTTCATTGGCCCCCGACGATTTTGAATTTGAAATTTTATTAAGAAATAATGCAAAACTGCTAGATATCTGATTGGGTGTTAAACAAAACTTAAAATATTTCATTGAATTGCTTAATGCCTTAATGATGGCTTCTATGGGCGATAAGGGTGGATTTGGCCAGCTTGGTATAAACTCAGTTCTTCTATAATTTACTGGTGTGTATCTACATTTTTCGAAATTATGCGAACAATTTTGGAACTGAAACCAGTGTGTAATGCTTAAATTACTGTACATGTTCCACAAAATCGCTCGTTCAAACGTTCCTTGCATGCGCTCCACTCTAAAGCAGTGATGAATCGTACGCACGGAACTTTTAAATCATAACTGCTTTAATATGTCAAATATTTATGTGTATCGCAGCAAACAAATATTTCGCATGCGATTCATGTGCTTTTTATTTTTATTTTTGATATTGGTTTTTTTTGGATTTTTTTTTTTTTTTTTCGATCGCTGATTTTCCAACGTATTTCATGTTTTGTTTGGATTTGCGGCTTAGATTTATTAATTGCTTTTTTTATTGAGTCAAAATTTGTTGCTGCGACTGCGCATTCATTCAATTTACACGCTTTGCGTGCTGAAATTTAAATTAATGGCCATAAATTTTCTTCGCGACGCGATGAATTTTGTACTCCGGTGGCTTCTTTTACTGATTGGCATGAAGATGCATTTGCTGCAAATTTGAATGGCTTCAAAATATATTCTCAGGCTGCAAAAGATAATTTACAAATACAAAAAATAAAGCAATTTGAAGTGCACATGTGTGGATAAGTACAATTGTGGCAATTATTTCACTTCATTTCTTTCGTAAGACAATATGACAAAAGCCAATAATAAAAACTTCGATTAGGAACACGAATGCTGTTGCAGTCTAATATCTTATAACTACAAGTCTTATTACATAATTTTTAGTTTTATGATGTTCACAATGTGATAGTGAACTACAACGAACAACTGCGAGCGAATGTAATGCTTAGTGAAGAAAATTTGGGTTTATCTGTTCAAATTTGTCGTACCACTTTTTAAATTTTGAGCTAGAAATCTGTGTTTTGGAAATTTTGTTTGACAAATATTCTACGCTTTATCAAATTTTATTTTCAAATACCAAAGCAGTGTCGTATGGTTTGTTACCAGATTTATTTCATGGGAAAAAGCTCGTCTCACCTAATGTTATATTTTATGATCTTCATCCGCAGTTCTAAATATTATTGTGGAAAAGCCCAAGGTTTTTTCATGGCGCCCGAGCATGGACATGATGAAGCATATTACTTGTACGTCATGTTTAATTAAATCATTTCTAGGAATATATGTGAAAGTTTTGATTGGGATTAGGAGAGTTCATCTATGCATAAGGGTTCTTCCTCGTCGTTGCTCAGTTTGGTTCTTTTATCTTTCTCCAAGAGAGGATTTATACATTCGTAACAGGTATAGCTAGCTCATTCGCTTTGATCTTAGCTTGTATATTGCTATGACTTAGGACACATTTTAAATTAATACTAAACTGCAGAATTATCTCGCAGCGTAATTGGAAATTTGCTGGCAGCTTGCCTTTCAGTTAATGGTTTTTCAATTGCAAGAAACTTTATACTATAGTGATATGGTTGCCTGAATGAGATACTAAGGCTGCGTTCTGCCAAGTAGACTTCTCACCCGACACTACCGTGTACTCGTCGGTATAATGAAGTAAAGTGGAATATGTGGATGTTTTGTGGTATAACTTCCTTAGATCAACGCTTAACAATGCCAAGGACACCATACGTTTTACGCACTATTGGGATTGTTTTTTTATGTAAATAAGTTTAGGTTCCATAAGCATACCGCAAGGTTTCATAACAATGGAAAGGAGCTGTTTCTCTGTGGTAGCTGTGTTAAGCATTACCTAGTGAAGCAATAAATTGCAAAATATTGGAAAGTAAAAAAATGTTCTTATTCTAAGCTAATAATTTAGTATTTTTTATATAAACGTCTTAACTCGCTTAGTTTTTAACTTAGTTTTTTAAGCTTATCTGCTACATAAACTCAATTAAATGCTTTGCCAGTTGATTGAAATCAGAAGCTTCAGCTTAATTCGCAAATACCACCGCACATAAATTCGAAATGTGTCAACAAGCTGTGAAAGCATTCAAATAAATAGATTCACTTGTGCCATTTGTGACATTTCCTTGGATTTCGTTTGTGGGTGACACGTTTATTGCATAGACAGCCCATACAACTGCACTCCAATTCATGATGCCGAACAGTGTTGTGATGTCTTGGCAAAATATCGCTGCTAGCATCGCTTACAACTTGGTGCAAAAACTTCAAAATGATTGTCGGTTAACTCTGTTGTGTACAACTATCTGTCTGCCCGTCCGTCTGTCTGTCTATCTAAGTGAGTGAGTGTCCAACAATTCAACTGTTTGCTCCTTTGAGGCATTTTGGCAGTTAGTTGCTTGCTTGCTTGTTTGCCTGTGGACTAAATATTATTACAATTTCTGTGGACTCGGACGGGGACAAACAGACGTTCATCTGGTCAATCGGTCTCACTTGGTCATTTAACGCAACGTTAGCGAGCGATTAGCGTATTTTTGTGTAGAACTGTCGCAATTGTTGTGCAGCCAGTGGGTAAAAAACTACAAACAAAAAAAAAAAAACTGAGTCACTGACGAAAAATTAAAAAAAAAAAAAAACTCTGACTATTGTATCTACAAGATGCATGACTGACCGAGTGAGTGAATGATTTCAAAGAGTATCTGCTCAGCTGCCTGTACGACGGCCCACATGGGGCTGCATGCTGCATTTTTGTTACACAGTAAAAATGTTAGATTTATAGATCCTATTAGCATTTTTATATATTTATTTCTTCGGTTTTGTTTCTTTAGTTTGGGTTTTTTTTCTTTTTTTGTTGACTTCACATTTGTGATCTGCAATTTTTTTGCATTTTGTCTTGGTTTAATGGTTACAAATTTCTGTAATGCATTTTGCACCAAAATGAAATACAACGTATGGGAAGACGTGCAGTCAATTATTATAATATTTTACGCTTTTCTGATTTTCAATCATTCTTGGCCATTAATTTATTTAGCTGAACATTCAATGCTTTTTATGGCGCACATATTTTATGCTTATTTAGACATTTGATAGTTCAGTTTTGTAGATTTTTTAACCATTGCTTGTGGAACTTGCGCTTGACCTTACCACCGCATTGCATTTAGTAGTTCTTGGCTTATTCAAATCAAAGCAGACATATTTTAAGTTAAGTATTAGATTCTGCATAGTCGTTGTTTTCATCCACTACACAATTACTGAGAAATATTTATAGTATTTAATGTATTACTTTATTTAAATGCCCTTGTGCCGAATCAGGTGTTTGCTGTTAAAAAGTTTCTACAGGCCAGGCAACTGGGTCTGTATAGAGAGCTCAAAGAGTTCTCAACTCAACTCTTCTCAACTCAAAGAGTTTTTCAAACTTCCGTATAGAACCTCCTTAGTATTCCGCATACACTTGATGTTCAAACGTTAAACAAGCGATTAATAGCCTGGTATTCCGCCGTAGACCACAATGTATGAGGAGCAATTAATATTCGCTTTTCTAACGGCATGCATAATCGGATTAGTGTATTTTTTCTAGCCAATTGTGGCAGTCTGTCCACCTCTCCATTTTAAAACTTTCCTTGTATTAATATCTTTACTGACAACTATAAGCTGGATGGTCGGGTATTTTCACCAGATCTGCGGATTAGAGAATCCTTTAAACTGCCTGATCATTTTAGCGTTTATCAGGCGGCGATGCTAGCTATTCAGAAAGCTACGCATATCCTTAGGCTATACTCACACACACACAAGAAAGTGTGTTTATCTTCTCGGACAGTTAAGATGCCCTGAAAGCGCTGAACTCCTTCAGCTCAAACACCAAAACCAAAACGGAGTGCCGTAAATCTCTTAACGAGATTGCCGAACACTACGTTATACATCTCATCTGGGTGCCTGGTCACCAAAATATAGAGGTAAATTGTGAAGCAAATAAACTAGCCAGAGAGGGTACCACTGCTGATATCCTTCCAGGGAAGGCCACAGTAGGTATACCCATGGTTACATTTAAACTACAGATCTCAACAGAGATAATAGGTATAGCACACAATAGATGGTACTTACAGAATCTCAAGACTCACCTGGCCAAAATACAACTCAAAAGAACAATGACACTTCTCCAGCACAAGAGAGATCAGATAGCTATTATTGTGGGAGCCCTCACAGGCCACTGCACAATAGGGAGACATGCCGCTAGGTTAGGGTTGAACTTCTGGGACTTCTGCAAAAGCTGTGGAAATGCCGATGAGGAGGAGACGGTCGAGCATTTGTTATGTCATTGCCCGATAGTAGGAAGAGATTGACGTTACTAGGGCGCCCCTTCCTGGATAACCTAACTGAGATTTTGGAAGAAGATAACAGATAACAGATTTCGACGTTCTTGACACTGAAAAAGTGGTTCTCAGAGTAGCTGCGGTAGAACTAGGAAAAATATATGGTATCACAAGGGGCCTAAGCTGGCCTAAGTGACAATGTGGGATTCACCCATGTTGGCCATCCTAACCTAAGCTAACCTAAGTGTGGTCGCTAACCTTAGGTACATATATACCAAAATTGTTCCTATATAGTGCCAGTATGGTAGTTCCATTTAATTTTGGCATGAAGTTTATACTTACAATAACCACCGTTGACATTGAGTTTCAAAGTAGATTTTCCTTCTCACAACTAGCTCGATTATTTCACGTAACCCCTCAACCAACCAGCTGTTATGGACGCCTTGGAGTTAATTCCAGCATTTCGGCAGTCCCGAAAACACCTAGTGGTGCATTTCAGCTCTTGACACCAATACAAACTTTGCAATACCAAGTATCACTACACTTTCTGCAAGCAATTCATTCATTAGCTATATTATTTAGTCACAAGCTCTTCGAACTAAGAATCAAGATTTAGTTGAAGCCATTCAGTTGGCAGACGTTTCAAGGGACGAATTAGTGGGCAGAAGTGTAAATTCAGACAATATTTATGTTACTTTTTTAAACAGTTAGCAATATATATTCCATATTATATCCAATATTATATTCCATACTTTGAGTTTTTTGCCGCTCATCTCTGTCACTCGACCGTTTGCTCAAACACCGTGATATTCTTTCGAACTTCAGTTGTCTATTTTCGAATAAAACTTCAATTTATTATCATAATAAAGATGCAACTAAATATGATCCAAATAAATTGTATCTTATTTTTGTTACTTTTTGTGAAATAAAGAAAGTAATTCTGCGTTCGGCGCTGGGTAATACAAAAACTTTTAGAAAGAAGTTTGGCATTTTCGGTTTTGTTTTTAAAAATTTTGATATGAAATTTATAATCACAGATTTCGAGAATCATTTAATACGAAATATTATATGAATCTATTAACATTCAGTAGAAAAGCAACCTAAAATAATTAGTATTCATGAAGCCTGCCTAACGGTACTTTTTAAAAAGCAAAATGGACAAACAAAATGGCGGAGATCGTACGACCGTTTTCCCAACCAACCAACTAACGGTACTTATGCTTTTTATTTTTTGGTCATCTTTTTTGGATACAGTATCTTTGTGCTTTATACTATAGGTATACACCATTCTTTGTTCTTTGCTTTCCAATTATGCTGAAAAGTTCTTCAAATTTTTTTACAGACATTAATAACTATATTGTCTAATGTACGAATACTTCTTCAAAGCGTTAGAAACACTTCAACAAAGTAACAAAACCTTTGTTTTCTTTTTTTTTTTTGTGTTTATAAAGTAAACAAATGCTGCATGTTGCTATTTAACCTTTAATTGTACTACAAACACTAAAGGTTAAACTTAAAAAGCAAAAATTTGCTTAATGTTCGTGCCAATTTTTGCTCTATTTGCACATTTCGTTAAATATTTTGACCTCTAATCAAAGTGGTTATTGTTTTCCTGCCTTTTATTTTTTTTCAATTTGCAGGAAATGTAATAGTTCTCAGCATTATAATACCGACGACTACTCGCGTATTTGAATGACGATTTTTGTGTCGAAATCGCATCCCATAAACAATTTGAACTTCCCATACAAGTAGAAAATTTTACAACATTTTGTATAATTGTTGCGTGTAATTGTTGTGTAGCAGATGTAGTTATTAAATCAATTATGTTTTTATTGCTGTGTATGTTGTTGTTATTGCTATTGCAAGACGTGACAATCATTTTGCTTCATAGTTCGAATCGCCACAAATCAACAAGAAACAAATCAAAATATTGTTGTTAAAAAATTTGCAAAACTCAAAGCCGCAATAAATGAATTTCAGAGATTAAATTTAATTGAAAATGGTTTTTCAACGCTGTCAGCTAGATTGTAGGTTTGTTAGTTGGTTATTTAGTTAGTTTGTTAATTATTATCATTAAAAAAAATTGGTTATATTTTGATGCACACCCTTAACTGCTTGATTGCTGGCTATTTACTTATTTATGGCTCATTGTTCATTCGAACACAGATGAATAGTTTGTTAGATGTGAATAGTTGGTTAAATATCTAGTTGTCTGGTTAGTTTACTGCTAAATGCTATGTAGCGAGGTGCAAAATGCGAACAACTTCCGCATTGAAAGTGTTTAACAGCGCATATTAACTGATCGATCGATTGAACGGAACGGAACGAACGAACGAACGAACGAACGAGGGAGCGAGTCGCGAGCATCGATCCGATCTATACAACACCCGCACACTCTCCTTAATATGTGGCAGCAAGTTAGAGAGTGGCAGTGCATTCAAGCGGAAAAACAATTGTATTGAACAGAAATTTTCACTTAAAATAAACGAACATCGACAAGCGCAAAAAAAAATAAATAAAAAATGGATAGCTAGATAGATAAATGCAAAATATTGAACTGGATTGGAAAGTTGAAAAAATTGATTTTTAAAGGATTAGATCACATTTGGCATAATTAAAGATAAAACCACATAACAGTTGTGTATATAGATATAAACATTACTGAAATGTAAGTAAGTTTATGTTTTGCTGCTCTAGAAATAGTGCACAAAGAAAATAGTTTTAATCAGAAGTTTGTTATAACTCAAAGAAAGCTTTGTAAATGTTTGAAGGTATAGTGAATATTACACTGTATATCTGAAACTTAAACCAACATAAAAACAAGCAATCACTCTCCTATTTATTGTGCAATAAAAAGTCGTCTCTATATTGTTCTAAAGGGTGTCTCAAAAGAAAGTTCACATTTAATTTGCTGATTGCGTGAACGCATCTTTTCCGAAGGAGCGTTTCTCGGGAGCGGACCGTGCGTTAGTTTTACAAAAACAGTAATTCAGCGACTTTAGCGCGTAGAAAATTCTGCAGTATTCGACATGTTCGTCATTTAAATGATGCGCGAAGTTCTCGACTCATTGGAAAAAGGGTCGAGACGTTTGAAGAGACCGGTTCAACGCTGGAAATATCAAAATCCGGGCGTCCAAGGTCTTCGAGAACGTTCGCAAACGTAGACAGTGTTACTCAGTCTGTTCGTGTCAACCTGGACCTTTCGATTCGGAAGCGTGCTGTTGCTTTAAACGTGCATAGATCATCATTGTTCCGCATTTTTAGTAACTACACACACGTCCAACAGGTCTCTACCACGAGTTCATTCATGGCAGCCATTATGGAGAATACCTGCCGAGCCGTCATAGGAAATTTTAGTGCTCGATTAAATGTATGCCCAGAACGCAAAGGTTTATATTTGGACAATATCATTTTTAAGAAATAAATTCCCAAAGTGTGTATTTTAATATGTAATAAACATTTTTTTAAAAAAACTACTTACTTTTTTTTCATTGATTTTTTAAATGTGAACCTTCTTTTGAGATACCTTGTATTATAAATTTATATTATCGCTATTAGAGCTATCATTTCCCAACGATGCAACGTTGCAATTAGACACTTAATATTACTGCAATCATTTTTGATTTCTAACATTCGATCGCAACGAATTGGCAAGCGTTGGACTTATACTTTAAACATATTTCTAACGTTATATCATGCATTTTTTCTGTACACTTTGGATGCGGGTTTAAGTAAAATCAACAAACCAATAAAAAAAAACATAAATGTACCGTTATCTACATGAAAATAAAAAATAAAACAGTATAATTTACGTGTTCAGCGCACCTAAATTAACCTAGTGTAATAGTTTTCTGTACAGTATGTATGCCAATCTCTCTCCCATAAGATCGGGCCTTAGTACAGATCATTTCAACAATTGTAATATTTGGTTAGACAGCTAATTTTTAATAATTTTGGGCGATGTGTTTGGTATCAGCATCTTTTTGAAAAACTATGTACTCCGCAACACATGCGCGCTTGTCAACGAATTCTGGTAAATAGTTTTGTAGAATACGTTCTTCATAATGCCACAAATTTTCACTGGACGTGCAATGTGTGACCAACTAAAACAGCTAACAGATCAAATAACATTGAACCAAATCATCAACGCTTCACATTTTTTGCCGTTTACGGAATTTTTTACGCGATTTTGCGTTCGTCCAACTGTGAAGATTTTAATCATTTTTGCTCGCCGCTGTATGTCATTACAACCTTTGTTAAAGCAGGTGTAACACTCTCCATAAACTTGCTTCGACAATTGAAACGTTTCGGTATAAGTTTCACAAATATCGTTGAAATTTAATTAAGTTTTCAAGAGCTTTGACTTCCAATAGTGGCATTTATCAGTTGCAGATCAAAATTAATGCTCACAAAATTTTTACCTTATAGAAACCAAACTGTTGTCGTCACATCGTAGTTTAATTCTACTTATAAAATCAGTTGCAATGCCTCATTAACATTTGCATTATATCACATCACTTTTGAAACTCGTATTGTATTTGGGTTTGTGAGAGTGGCCTTTTGTGTCCTTTCTATTTATATAAGAGATCTGTCGTTGTTGCTTTGTTTAGCAACAACAAAACTTAGGAAAACTGTAGTTATACGTTAATACATATAAACACTCTTAGAAATAAACAGAAAATGTGTCCTAAATCGGTATTTGAATCTGGAGCCTTTGTGATTTCAGAATTTTATTTTTGTATATAAGAAACTGGCGGAGGGTCTCAAGAGTCTCAATTCCAAGTTTGGTTCAAGTTGCTTTTATGCAAGAAAAAAAAAAAACGTTAGCGTTTGTGATTCCAAAGCATAAATACTAAATTGTACTAAATTTGAAATACTTGTAGAGAAGGTTGCATGTTGCCACCCCAAGTTGATCATAATTCGTCAAAAATGATATGCTGATATATACATACCTGTATAATAAATGTTGGAAAAATTAAGTAAAGAACCACAAATTTTCGAAAGCATCTGAAATCGGTCGCTTGAAATATTTGCTTGCAGGTTGCCACCGCTTCAAATATTACTGAAAATGTAAAAAAAAACTCAACTGATTTAGAAAATTTATGAAACTTAATTGAAATTTATTTGCACTTAGTGGCTGTGAACAAAAAATATTGAAGAGTCAATTTTGCAAAATGTTATGAAATCGTTCCAAATCGTCATCGGAAGTACATTTCGGGCAAGTGTAAACACTGAAGCGCATAAGCATTAAACAATCATGTAAACTGGCATATGAGTGTGAACAAATAAAAGAGAGACACAGAGCGAGATAGAGGTGGCAAACTGCAAGCCAAGAAAGGTGTCAACCTGCAATTTGACGCCATTTTGAAATATACATGAACAAGAATTACCCTTTCATGATTTGTTTGGAATTCTGCAAACACAGCACAAATATTTTCCTTGAATTATTTATAAAAATTTTCAAATTATGAGCAGAGAACAGAAACACAATTTTAATTTTTCAATTTGTAACAAATAAAATTTCATTTAGGTTATGACACCGCTAGATTAGTCGATTAATAGCAGTGGTGGCAACCTGCAAACAGTGGCAATCTGTAAGCCTATCCCTATATGTTTTAATACTGTTGCTAGAAAATTTTGTTACTGCGTTTGCAACGCCTAACATGATACTTCGGAGACACCATGAAGTAAATATACAAGCCAAGTTCTTCGTGCCATCTTTAAATATTTGTCTGACTGCCTCTCCGTCTGTCTGTCTATTTGTAACAATGCAAATTAATTCGTGAATTATTAAATTATTGCCTTTCGAAGCAAGTTTGATAAATACATACTGTAATGTGATCACTAGAAGTTAAAGCTCTCATACAAGAGATTACAAATTTGGTAACATTCAAAACTACCGACTTTTCTTTATTATTATCGTATCATTTGCTCGAAATACTCAAAATTCGCAAAGATCATTTGTAAAGTGTATTAACGTTTCGGTTAGGTTTCGGTTTCATTAAAGATAATGTTCTGTCTTCTGTATTTAATTGAACACAGGCTATTGCAAATAATGTTTATAAATTGAAAATGGTCCAAAATACTATTTAGCTTTTTAACTATTTATAACTTTTTGATAAATATGTAGTTAGGTAAGCTAAAAAATTTTGCGGGCGTTGACTGTGGCACAGCATATGGTCGAAACATTCACTTTTTATTATGTAGGCAGAGGTATTTGTTTCGGGATATAAAATTCAATAAGAATATGCAGAGTTGTAATGTAGAAGAGAGAGATAGAGCTAGGAAATGGAACAGCAAATAAAGAAACGAACTCACAGTTCTCTTGAATATGTACAATATTAAAATTAATTATGCACGCCAGTGGAAAACAACTTTAGACGACAATTAAAGCCAAATAAGATTAATTAGCAGCATGAAGTGTTTTTTTTTCCTTTTATTATATTTTTTTACTTTTGCACATGGGCAAAATCGGGCATGGCTTTCCAATTACCAATTGCTAGAGGTGACTCATTGAAGGCGCCTAAACAGATTCAGATTTGAGTTTTGCATGCAAACTGCTGTAAATTTATTTGCAATTTTAATAATAATCATTTAATCAATAAAACAAGCAGCAATGTAAAATTGTCTAAACCAAACCAAGTCTGTGTACGTTTGTCCAGTAGGGTCCCATAGGAGCAGAACGTAACAGTTTGCATAGATTTCACAAAATTAAAAAAAAAAAATAATAAAATTTTACTAAAAATAAAAATAGATAAAAATCAACAATCATGTCAACTTGTACAGCGATCGAATTAAAAATCCAATTCAGCAACAATACAAAAAATTGACAGCAGCCAAAAAATAGCTCAAACACGTTTACATACTGACAGTCAGTTTGGTGGCAGTAGCGGTGATGACGGCGATTGGCATAAGCAGGACGCTATGCATTCTTCGACTTTAGTGCCAATCAGAAAAGAAAAAAAAAACAAGAAACAAGAAACAAGAAACAAAAGAAAACGTTAAGCCGAATTTTTAATGCACTTCGCATGAACGTGAAAGTGTATTATAAAAATATCGACGTTAAATATTGTGGGCTTTCCACCGGCCAACATTCTACATATTCTCAACATTTACGGTGATTGTTGAAAATGTAAAGAACGTTGTTCCATAAAGTGTTTTTGGTTGAACTGTTCGATTTAAAAAAGAGCTAATTTATAATTAAAGCGACCGTCATTTTGCCACTCACATGTTAATGACAACAAATATTTGCCAGTGGAATGGTAAATGTTGACAATGTTGAGTCCAATGGAAGGCCTTTAATATTAGTTCACCATTAGGCGTGTCTGAACTTTAAAATTAAATAAAAACAGATATGATAAGCTATGACGGAAACCTTTATTGCGGATTAGGTTATAGGACTCGATCTGAGAGGTTCCATTTTGTATGACTCTTTTGCATAATTCGGGCTGGAGCTCACCAAAGGTTTGAATTATATTGTTCTTCAGTTGTTCAATTGTTGCCATAAATCAGCGACTTAATATAGCCCCAAAAAGAATGTTTAAGGGCGTTAAACCACGCGATCGCCTTTCTGGAAACTTTGCTTGAAGTGTAGCTTGCTAGTGTAACGTCCGATCTATACTACGTTGCGCCGACTTATTCAAACCACGTCATGCATATTCATGTCTTTCAATTGATGCCAAAATAAATAAGTTATAATGGCCCGATAGCGTTCGTCAATTACAGTTAGCGTCTGATAATTCTCTTTTCGAAAGATGTACTTACTGTCCCAATAACTCCACCTCATCGAAATCCACATCAAACGTTAAGTTTCTCCGAATGCAATGGATGCGCTTGATATTGCTGTGGATTACTCTCTCCCCAAATGCGAAAATTTTGCTTGTTCACGAAGCTGTTCCATCAAAAATCTGCTTCGACAATGAAGTTTATTTTTTTGCCTGCATTTTTGTATGCTCCAATCAGCGAACGTGTGACGAGCTTGGTGCTCTTGGGGCTTTACGAACACTTTTTTTTTTTTGTAGGTGACAGTGGCTGCTTCCAGATCGATTTTTAGAATAATGCGTTACAGATAGAGGACTAGCAGAGGAATCAACAAACAAGCTGACAGACGGAAATGGCTATCGACACTTGTCTTGCTGCTGCAGAATATGCTATGCACAGATACTTTAGATGATCTCTTATGCCGCATTCTAAATGTTTCAAAATTTATGTCAAATTTAATACACTATACATACTATCTGTGAAGAGTATATTAGAAGCAAAGAAACCCAAAGGCCAGACTACGCTGCGCTGCAGCTAACAAGGCTTGTTATTTTGATTTTTATATACAATACTTGAACAATATGCAATGTGTATGTCTTGTTTTTAGTTATATTTTTATATTTTTATTTTTCTGATATTTTATATGTGCACTTAATCATGATGTGGGTGGGTGGGTTAGTTAGCTTGTTTGCTTGCTGGCCTGCCTGAGTGCCTGACTGCCTGACTGTTTGCTGATTTTGCGTTGCTTTGACTTGCCACAAGTCACAAGAACGACAACAATTTGAACAGAGGCAGCAGCAGCGCCAGCTCTTGCCGGCAGCATAAGATACTACAGTCCGTCCGTTCGACTACTTGAATGCCGCTGAATGCCTGCGTGCCAGTCTTTAATCTGACTGACTCGACTCGCTTTGCGGCACAGGCGGGCGTGATTGCGAGCGCCACTTGTAGCCACATTACGAAATCATATCTAAGGTCATTTGTTAGACTAATTTGTTTTCCAAAGAGGTAGTTGCCAAAGCTGTAGATAACATATAAATCTAAAAAAAAAAATAGTAATAAAAATAAAAATATTCTAAACGTATTCTAAATGAGCACTTAAAGTATTTAGACTTTTAAAAATTATTCATTGGAACACTAAGAACCGTAAAATTGATTTTTATACGTTCATTTTTAATGCAGTAGAGTGTTAAAACTTAATTGGATAGTGTAGAATTTATAGTAAAATTATAACAAAAATTAGTGTTGTGAAAGAAAACATACCTGAAATATGTAAGAATTGTGTGTTGGATGTTGCACTAAGACCTATTTTCACAATCAAGTCGACCTGTCAGAAGCTATATTTAGTGTAGTTACATTCTACTTTCACAATTGTGCTCAACACTCAAATCACTCAAACATCTTTGGTATCGTACTAAAAAGTCACGACAACGAAAAATGGCAACTCTGTCAACATGACAGCAAAATGTGCCAAGACGGAAAATTGAACGTGTTCTATTTTATATTGTTGTATTTTAACAAAGAGAAATAGATGACAAAAGTTGGCAATTAGCTCGTGTATATGAATTTTTAATCTACACATTTTTTCATCTAATTTTGCTTAACAATATAGTGATTATGATCAGCAAGGGATGGACGGATAGATGGATACACGGATAAACTAGTAGATGGATAGATTGATAGACTGACGTACGGGCAGATAGACGGACGAAATCGAAATATGGATGGACGGACGGACAGATAGACAGACGTACGGATAGACGGATATGTCTCTACATCGAATTGACTTCTTTCACATATCTATCACATACATATGTGTTTCTTGTTCATCACTCTCTAATTCTCCCTCTCTAGTTCTCTATCTCTCTCTTTCTCTCTGGCCATTATAATTCTATAAAACGAAGCCTCAGAAAACAAGACGAAATTCTCCTTTTTCTTTGCTTTCTATCGGAAAATTAGTAGACATGAAGAACTGTTTGGATTGGCGCGTACTTATAAAAAAGAGACCCTACAAAAGCAGAAAAAAATAAGCCAACAAAGAGCACACTATCTTGAAATGTTCCACAATCCAACAATATTTCAAATACTTTGCACAGTTTACAAGTACTTATATTGATTTGCACACTACCTTTGTAAATTTTTGATTGTTTAAGTTGTTTGAAACGATTTTGACATTGAAAAATAGTAAGTTGCTCGGCAGTGTTCAGTTTGCATATTTATATCGGACTGAAGTACGCCCATTTCTTAATATCGTGGCAAAAAATTTGGATGCGCATAGTTGCTTTTATATATTGATATTAGATTTCTAATCAACAACCTCAAACCCGCTTTTAAGCAAAACTTCGTTTCAATTCAACAATTATAAAACAAAAACTCCGCCATTTTGGTGCCGCAAATTTGTATTTCGGAAGTTTAGTCGTCTCTAAAACATATTATACATTAAAACAACTGAAGTTGTGATACTATTTGCGGATTTTTGAATACTGTGCTCCATCCAAGAGTCTCCATGTTAACTCTTGTTGATATCTTATTAGCAGAGTACGACGACTTAAGCAATTTCAACCGTTGAAAATAAGCGGTTAAACACTTTTTTGGTGATACTAATTGAAGTTTTTAATGTTCGTGTAATCAGTGGCGTAACAAGATTGAAGAACAGGGTGGTCCCAAACGGTTTAGAAGGGCAATGTAAACAAATTTTTTTTTGGTGCTGAATATGTAAATGTTACTCGATCGTAGGTTGTTTTTGCTCTACAAATTGGCCTACTCGCGCTCCCGAAACCAATTGTTTCTTTTTATTGGAATTGTTCATATTTTGTACGCCTTACTTTGGTCTTAGTGACCTCAGAACGATGCGTTTCTTCTTTCGAAATTGTTAAACATTTTTTTCAATTTTATTGCTCCTCAGTTTGAACTCCTTAGTCCTTCAGAACTATGTGTTTCTTTTCATTAAATTGTTCATATTTTTGCTCCTCACTTTGGCTTTAGGGGGCCCTCAAAATCATGTTCGTCCATTCTTTCAAACTTGCTTTTTTTTTGCTGCTGAATGTGTAATTGTTAGACTTTTTCGTGTGTGTGTGTGTGTGTGTGTGTGTGTGTGTGTGTGAATTTTTTTATTCTTCACATTGCTCTCTTCTTGCAGTCAGAACTCTGTATTTCTTTTTATTTAAATTTTTCATATAGTTGGATCTTCAAATTGGCCTTATGGGCCACCAAAAACATATTATTCCCTTTTTCAAATAGTTCCCCCCTCCCCCACTCTCTTTGATATTTAGGACTACCACAACCACGTTAAGGGTCTCCAGAACGATGTTCTTCGCATAATTTAAACAAGCTTTCCATTTTTTATCTTGTCAGTATAATAAATGAAAGCTCCAAGAAAAAGTTCACCCCTGCAACAGAAGGTCTTGCTACGCCGCTTAGTGTAATTATTGTAGAAATAAACAAATTAAATAGCGTCATTATCGGACGGAAAACATTCATAAAAATAATTCAAATGTAACTCAAAAGTTGAGCTCCGAGAGAGATTGAGGCGCTTTTAAAACAATGGAAGTAGATATTTTGCTTTGATTGATTCGTGCATGATAACAGCTTGAAGAAGTAGGGAAAATGCTTATTTTTTATTTGAGTGAATAAAAAACGGTTCTTAAAAATGACTTGTGGAACTTTGGCGCTCGGCATATTGCATAAGCTCAGATATACTGCAAATACTTCTCTTTAAAAACTACACTGTCACTTAATTTAAAATATCAAAGCTGTTAAGAATTAAAAAGGCTGTTCTGGTTTAATTCTTTACTAAACACAATTCTACAAATAATTTAGTATTGAGTTTTTTTTTTAGTGATTCTAATTTGAAATTTCGTCAGTCAATTGGCAATCGAATTCATTCTGATTCTACAAATTAATTGAACAATTTCAAACTATAACAATAGTAGGGTACATCCGATTTAAATTAACAATCGATTTGCATTTCGAAAACATTTCGAAAACATTTCCGCAGAACATTTATTTTGAACAGTTTACATGTGTTAAAACCAAAAAACAGCAATACTAAACACATACAACGACAACAACCACAATTATAACAACAACAGCAAAAATGTATCTGAACAACTGTTGGCAGTTACAAACTTTAACAAGCAGTTTTAAGAACCAACTAACAAGATACAAAATAAATACAAAAAAAAACAATGACGACGACGACGACGACGACGACAAGAAAATCGCAATCAAATTAGCATTTAATTAACGTATTTTCACATGCTCAAACATTTCAAGAGAACTTTTGAACTTGTTTTGCATTTTCAGATTATTTTATTTTGAGAATGTAGATAACGAATTCGCTTGCCCTCATACCTTGCCTTCTCTTGAAATGAATGAATTTTTGCATCAAATAAGTATCTTTTACACTTGACAGCAATTAAGTAGTTTGCAATTGTTGCAAATGAGTTTTACACCATTATTTACTTGTTGTGCAGCAGCAGCAGCAGCAACAACCAACAACATGCAAAATTTATTGTAATTAATTAAGTGGCGATAAAATTTTAATGACTTACATAAAAAATCAATTGTAAAAAAAAAAAAAAATTCATAAGTAATTATTTTTATGTAAAAAAAAAACACTTTTTAAAATATATACGTGTACTCGTATTATAACAAGCTGCATTTATGCAAAAATTATGTATGTGCAATATTATTATCGAATTACACATACGCCCTGTAAGCGAATCAATCGTTCGAACAATTGACCCAGTTTACATTATGCATAGAGCCAAGTTACCGAAATTACAAGAGTGCAACGCTTAGAGTGCATGCGATAAATATATTAAACGACCAAACCCTTTAATTAAATAATAAGTAAGTAGCTTTTTTGCGATTTGATACTTTTCTTTTTAGCTTATACCCTTCTCATATAGTGTGAAAGCGGTATTAACAGTTTGTCGCTTAATTTAAGAGTAGTGAAAAGAAAAAGTAAATAAAACAAGAAAAAACGTTAACTTCGATTGAACCGAAGCTTTAATACCATTCACACGCTCAGTAGTAGATGTGTATGAAGCGATGTAGTAGATGTGTAAGATGCCACCATATCGAATTTCAAGTTGATATTGACGTTTTCCATACAAGTGCATAAAAGTGAACTGTGGGTTTATATGGGACTAACTAAAAAAGTGGGCGGGACACGCCCATTTGTGTATGTATATGAAGCGGTTGTCCATTAAAATCCACAAAATCAAATTTCAAGCTACTATTGATCTAAATGAAGGATTTTTTCATAAAAAACACAAAATTGCACGGTGGGTTTACATGGCCTCTTAAAAGGCACCATATCGAATTTCAACCTAATATTGACTTTAATAAATAAGTTTTTCTCTCAAAAAGTCAAAAGTGGACCATAGGTTTGTATGGGAGCTACCTAGTCTATGTATGTTAAGCGGATGACCATAAAAAGGCACCACATTGCATTTCAACCTAATATAGACTTTAATAAAGAAGTTTTCTTACAAAAAGTCAAAAGTGTGCAGTAGGTTTGTATGAGAGCTACTCCAAATAGTGGGGTATATGTATATGTCAAGCATCCGTCTACTTTAAGTTACTATATCAATTATTAAGTTGATATTGACTACATTAAAAATGTTTTTCATATAAAAAGTCAAAAGTGGGGGTGAGTTTGTATGGGGGCTACCCCAAAAAGTGAGCGTGGCGGGTCAATCTTGACACTCTATTAAACTGGAATAAAAAGAAGTATACGTGCAAAATTTCAACTGGATAGCATAAAAATTGGTCCCCAAAAACACGCAACAACATACAGAGGGACAGATGGACCATCGAACAGACAGACAGACAGACAGACAGACAGACGGACATGGCTAGATCGATACGTCTCATCGAGCTGATCAAGAATATATATAATTTATGGCTCCTTTAATGCGTTACAAACTTTCAGACAAACTGATAATACCATTTCACACTATGTGTGAATGGTATAAAAATGTGAGTAACTAGCAAACCGTAGGAAGAAATAAGCCAAACAAACAGTCTAGTGTATATTTTCACTTATTATTCAATAGTGCTTGATATGTACGTCTCTTTCTTACTTTAGCTGCCGTTTCGTTTTCACTTTAGAAGCAAAACATTATCTAATCTCACTGCATATGAGCATAGTATAACGAAATATATGTACTCATGTGTATGTAAATACATATGCAACTGCGTCATACATACATACTAGAGCTCATACCATCAAATTATACGCGTGTTTACATACATATTTGTGGAATAAAAAAAAAGCACAAGTGGGGTGAAAGTCATGCGAAAGAATATACTCACGCATATCGCACGTTTAGTCTCTCTATCTCTCTCTCTCTCTCTCTCTCTCTCTCTCTCTCTCTTGTTCTCATTATAACTTGATCTCTGTCTTTAGTTTTTTGAAAAATGCGCACAGTGCTTGATCTGGTTTGTTTGGTCAAACGAAAACATATAAAAGCGAAAATTAATGTCTATAAATGCTTTATTTGTTCTTTTGAATGCATTTTTACAAGGCTTTAGTACATACCTTACATATGTATGCATATTAGCAGTAACAATATCAACAGACATTCCTGAAAACCAATTTGGTGGCAAAAGTATTTTCGGTAACTCCCCCAACAGCAAGACATTTTATAATGTTAGATTTTTATAGCAGCCTTGAGAAGTAAACGTAGAAAGTCGGTTTTAAAGGATAGCTCAGCTAAAACGATGATTAAGAGAGAAAAAAATTAAACTAGTTGTGAGTTATTTACATCCATGCGCTTGTAATTCACAACTAGTTTTAACATACGTCACAAACTCATATTAGTTCATACAGAACACAAACAATTTGAACCCGTCAATTTTGCTGTCTTCACGTGAGAATGTGAAAAGGTAGCCTAAGAATTTTCTGCTGGCGTCACTTTATCATTCCAATGCTTTAATTAAATATTTTGATTAGCTTACGTAAACGAATTCTCAACAAAGTAAACAAACGCAAGTGTTGCTTAACTCTACAAGCAACTAATTGTGTTATTACTATTCTGGCACTTTTAATGTTTTGAGCATGCGTAATATTTTCAACGCACTAATAATTTTTTCTCTATGTTTACCATTTTGTGTAAAAATATTCAACGAACAGACCAACGAACAATAGAGACATTTCAGTTAGATGCCTTTGTGACAATAACTTTACAATATAATTTAAAGTTTTAATTGCTTTTACTAAGTTCAAGCTTTCGGTTGAAATTCAAGTGACTCTAAGAGTATAACGCTGCTTAATTCTGCTAAGCTTATTAGATACTATTACAAGCAGCCTACAGAAAAACTTATAACTCTTTCTATCCGGTATATACTCGAACGTGTCAAAACGTACAATTCTGCGCTACTTGGGCCGTTTGCAGTAGTATCGTTTTTATTCATTTACAAGTGAATGGCAATCCAACACTTTCCACACTAATGTAGGCTTCTGCAAAAGTCTCCCAAAGTCCTCCCAAAAGCAAGTAGATTATATTTTATAACAACTACTTGTCAGTTGTAAAATAAGTATCTAAGTAAGTATAATAAGTATCTATATAAATGAACAGCTGGCACAAACGGCAACTAATAAATGCACTCACATTAATCCGGGAAAATTATACAATATGTAGACTACATACATAGGTATATAGAAGTATAAGGTCCGGCTGTCAGTATAAGCGCTTTAGTGCTCTATAATTAAACTCTTAAGCGGTTTTCATATACATATATAGTAACGTACAGCAGCTACGTGTGTGTGTGTGTGTGTGTAAGTAGTATAAAATAAGACATTATAATAGTGCATTTAAGCTGCAGATTGCCCTTTAACCGCACTAAAAACCACAAGCTATACATTAATTCAGCGGCAGCGGCAGCAGCAACGTCATCATCAACAACGAAATTGGTAAAAGTTTAAACGCTCTTGGGGTACAATAATTTGCATAAGCTCTTTTTTTCCCCCAAAACATTTGCTGCAATAAATTAAAACGCCTGCCTGCCTGCCTGACTGCTGCCTGCTCAGTCCGTCGACAACACCACCGTCGGAGCAAGTTGCACTATCGACAGGCGCTGATTTTCGCGCGCTGATTGGTCTGGAGAACAGTGCACAATTCCAATTGCACAGCATGCCTGTGCCGGATAACTCTGACTGACTTCTTTATGCACTCACAAAATTGCTACACAATTGATGATCGTTAAGATCACGTTTGTTGGCGTCTAGCTTAGACCCAGAGCTAGAGTAGCTCACAACCAGACAACTGACCACAATTGGCGGCTAATGCGACGCGCTTCTTTTTAACGATCACAAACGATTATTTGCAAAAAAAAAATTTGTTTATTTTAAAAAAAAGTATATAAAGTTTTTTTGGTTGTTGTTGTGGCTATTTCTTTGTTTTTCTGCAGCTTGCTTAATGTTCGAAAAATATAGAGCAATTGAGCGTTTAAAGTGGGTCAATAGATAAAACAATTTCCCAGCTAGATTAGAGAACTTTGTAAAATTTTCTTTAATTGAAAAAAAAAAAAAACTGTTTGGTTGAAATTCGTTGTGGTTTGCATTTTAGTTTAGCCAATCTGCGTTTCCTTATATTACACTAGGCAACAATGGGAATATAATTCTCAACCCGAAATACCGTTATTTTAATACACTGCATCTACTATATGTAGAATAGAATACGACAGAGACTGCTATTTCTGTTAAAACTACTGCTATTCTGTAACTGCCGATTCACCAGTCCCTTAGCAACTAGCACTACATTCACTTGTATCTTTATCACATAGGTTTGACTAACGAATTTAAGTGGTCAATTGCCAACCTATGCATTACCGTTCACTAGACCCTGCACTAGTTCTGACTAGCGAAAAAGTGGCAACAGACTACATTAAAAACTAAATAAAATATTTATTGGTTTTTATGTGTTTTAGTGTACTTTTGCCTTTTGCTTATATTTTTGATTTATTTTTTATTTTTTTGTGTTCCCAGTTCTATTTTTATATTTTATAAAATTTATACAAATTTTCTTTGGTGAAGTAAACTGGTACTTGAACCACGACTAAAATCGCTGAGCGTCAAATTTCAGCATCTTAGCTATTTCAGTTAACAAGCACTCAACTCAACGAATTGCTGTATAGTAGGCAGTATGGTCTTTTCCTAGACTGTCGCTGCAAAAACGAAAATATTTTTTCTTTTCTTTTCTATTTTTAAACTGGCTACCTGCTGCATTACCGAGGGCTAGTGAATTCACTGAATTGCACTATCGAACTTGTGGATTCGCCAAATGCTTACTGGCATGATTTAGCATCGGGTTGTACTTCGATTAAAGATAGTTGGTTAAGTGCCGCAGGGTAATGTGGTAGTTACTTCACAAGTTTTGTTTTTGTTTACCTTGGATTAGTCATTTCAACAGTTTTAGTGTTTGTAGTTCAATTTTTAAGAACATTCATGTGAATATAATTATGTTATACATATTTACACAATTTAAGGACTGGAATCACGACCAACGGCTCTGAGCACTTCATTTCAGCATCTTAGGTACCTTAGCTAACAAGTATCCAACACGTCAACTTGCTCAATCGCAGGCAGTTGACTGTTATTCTTAACTGTTGCAGCAAATACAAAAATGAATATTTTGTTCGCTATTTTTTGTTTCTCAACTGGCTATCTGCTTTATATTAGAGTAGTCAATTAAGTTAGCGGTTACATTCAAAGTGCATAAAAATCAATGGTAAATTAAGAACTAATGAAATAATTAGTTTAAAGTTCACAGTTAGAGTCATTGGCCGAACTGCGGAATACTTTCTTAATCAGCTCAATGTGACTGCATCGTTGTAGCCCTGTAAGTCCTAAGCGCATTAAACTTCGCCTTTGATAGAGCGCATCGCAAAGTATCATTTTAGAGAGTATTTCATGTTGGTGTTTCATAGTTGATTTTCTAATTTATTGCATTCATACAGGAAATAACCTTTTAAAACTAAATCATTTCTATCGGTTGACTCAGTTGAGAGATATAGATGCCTTAAGTGAAAAAATGGGACTCCTTGCACTCATTAATTCTACAGCGAGCAAAAAACATATTTGGGGCCATTTCCACGACTTGCCTATATCTTTATAGCTAATTTTTTGCAACCTATAGCCTTGGTTTCAATTATACTGATTATATACATGTGATATATATGTGATCGCAACTATTCCGAGCGGAGCGGGGGGTATGTCAATCGGTGACTAGCTGTTG
The DNA here is from genome assembly GCA_035044765.1 of Leucophenga montana. NCBI lineage: Eukaryota > Metazoa > Arthropoda > Insecta > Diptera > Drosophilidae > Leucophenga > Leucophenga montana. Next base: position 256,151 of record JAWNNQ010000887.1, on the reverse strand, counting down.
GGAATTTAGTTGCTATGGAGCGTTTCTCGTACGTGAGTTTTACAAAAACGGTAATTCAGCGACTGTAGCGCATAGAAAATTCTGCAGTATTCGACATGTTCGTCATTTAAATGATGCGCGAAGCCCTCGACTCATTGGAAAAAGGGTCGAGAAGTTTGAAGAGACCGGTTCAACGCTGGAAATATCAAAATCCTGGCGTCCAAGGTCTTCGAGAACGTTCGAAAACGTAGACAGTGTTTACTCAGTCTGTTCGTGACAACCCGGACCTTTTGATTCGGAAGCGTGCTTTTGCTTTAAACGTGCATAGATTATTGTTATAGATTAAACGTGCATAGATTATTGTTCCGCATTTGTAGCAACTACACACGTCCAACAGGTCTCTACCACAAGTTCATGAAATTTTTCCTGGCAAATTGATCTCCAGGAGAGGTGACATAAATTGGCCTCCACAAAGTGCCGATTTAACCCCTTTGGACTTTTTCCTGTGGAGTTACGTAAAATCTAAAGTTTACGGCAACAAACCGACTTCCCTGTCACAATTAAAAGGAAATATCCGTCACGAAATGGCAGCCATCACGGAGAATACCTGCCGAGCCGTCATAGGAAATTTAAGTGCTAAATGATTAAATAAATGCCGTGAACGCAACGGTTTACATTTGGACAATATCGTTTTTAAGAAATAAATTCCCAAAGTGTGTATTTTAATACGTAATGAACCTTTTTTCAATATACTACTTACTTTTTTTTTCATCGATTTTTTAAATGTGAACTTTCTTTTGAGACACCTTGTATATACATATCCAGCAATAGCATATCTTAGAAATACGTATTTTCTAATATATTTCCAACTTGTGAAAATCTAGCTTAATTTGGTTTTTCATTTAACTAACTATTTCAAGTGATGAATTTCAATTTCTTTCCAATTTGTGTGGCATTTTGATGTTTTGGTGTTCTGAATTCCAATTCCGCAGAATTTTCATAAAGCATTACGATTGAAATTGAATTTCGTTTGGCGGAGGTTTAGATTTTCTTTTAAGAATAACCGAACTATATTGGAAAATATAGTTAAGATACGCTCTATTTTAAAAAAATGTTCGAGTTTGTGACTCAATTATAATAAAATAGTGGCAGCTCGGGATGATATTTACTATTGCTTTAAGTTATTAATAGCTACTTTTATTGTACATTATAGTCTATAATTATATTCTATAAGCTGTTTGATCAAAGTTTGAATATTGGCCAATGCAAAAACTGTTGCCAACGCAAAGTGCAAACGTAGTCGAGTAGTAGGTTTTTCAAAATTATTTGTACTTTGTAAACCAAATAGTATAACTTAGACACGCGATCCAAGCATTTATGCAGGCGTCTAGTAGCTAATTATAAACATTGCTGCCGATATACATATGGCCATATGACTGCTGCTTACATTTCTATATATTTACGCGTTTGTTAAGTACATAATTCAAAAAATAATAAACAAGCAACAAAAGCATTGAGACGTATTGTATACAATACATACGTGTACGAGTATCTAGATACAATCAAATAGTTTTTTTTTTTTTTTTTACAAGTTCTGCAGACCAGAACTGGATACGTGAGTTTCCAGTATTTCTGTGCTACATTTGCAGTAACAGCAGCGAAGGGGGGAGAGTATTTTCCGTCGTCTTATGTAATACATGCATTTGTTCTTGACCGATCGCTGACGCTGACGTTTCTATATAATTTTATTTCCACTGCCACCACAACTCAATTTATAAATAATAATAATTGATTATTTTATGCTGCACGCCAAATGCAGTCGAGTGGCAAATGTGGCAAAGTGTTCTGCATTTTCATATCTCCACTTGTCATTGGCATATTTTTCGTGTTTTATAAGCTTTTAATTGCTTTAAAGGTGACGGCGCATGATTTTGGCTTATCAATTTGGCGATCGATCTGGCGATTAAGCGTTGACAATGTTATTTTAATGCTTGTTTTTTTGTTTTTGGTTTTTTAACAAAAGTGCTAATTAAACAACAATTTGTATCATTATCTTTACAGTTAGTCACCATCTTTGTTTTCTGCGTGTCGCTGGCCATTGTTGCGGGTCAACAATACTTTCTAGGACAGTTCCCGAATCGTGTACAAAGACAATTTGGCTATAATACATTGGATCTGGCGCAACCATCGGCAACACAGATCAGAGATCCGCGTCAGAACCGAGGTACGTATATTTAATTATAGTTTTATACAATTATTTTTCAGATATATGTACATGTATCTGTATATATTTTAAGAATGGTTTGCAATTAAAAAGTTTGCATAGTCTTAGTAAAATTTTAAATTTTGTAATTTAAAAATTCATTGGCACACTAAAAAACGTTTCCGGAAAAACTAAGAAAAAACTAAAACTTTTCGCTGAAAATGCATTTAATGCTTTTCAAACATCCCAAAAGTATTATTTCCACTCTGTGTATGGTATCTCCAACATGCAATGTCTCAACCGCTTCTTGTTGAGCACGCAAATCTTTGACATGCAGAAATAAATAAGAAATAAGAAATAATCATTTGGTGCGAAACCAGTGCTGTACCATGGGTGGCCGGTCAATACATTTTTTTTTCTCTTTCAAAAAGCAATGATGCTGCTTTGTCCCTATGCGAGGTAATCGGTCGTTTGGTGCTTTTTCTCTAATCACTCAAGATTTCTGGCAAAGAAATGGTTGTATACCACGCAGAATTAATCATCTGTTGATTCTCTCATGTAGCTATTCTTCCGAAAAACCATTTGCTTTGTAATGCACTTAGAAAGAAAAAGTTTCGTTGACTTTGGCTCGTCTTGGAAGAACTACAAACTCTACTAATATTTTCTTTCTGGCTCATACGCCTATATCTAAGACCACGATGTGAATTAAATCTGTGAACGAAGCTATCTTGTATTGTTTCAACATTCGGTTGCAAATTTTTAAGAGTTAATGCCACTCTAGAGATGAAATTGCACTAAACAGCGCTGCTATGAAACAATAATCTAGGCTCAAAATGATGCTATTAAAGATTTTCTTGCAAATGAACCGGAATGCAAAATATTTGCAACGACGTGCGACAGCAATCAAGAGAAAGCGGAATCGTTTGCTGGACATCTTCAGCAGCAGTTTACCTGATTCTCTATTTGCAACAATGCTGAAGAAGTAATTGTTGGCTCAACCCTCACCAGTTAGACTGGCCGAATTGAGAGTTGAATAAAATCTTTTGGTGCAAAGAAATGCGCCGGGTATGATGGAATTGATGCAGCAACTACAAAAGTACTTCCAGATAAATGTCTTCTACTGTTGTTGCTTCTTTTTAATAGCTGCTTTAGGTATTAATACTTTCCGAATCCATGGAAAAGCGCACAGATAATTCTTATTCATTAGCCCGGAAGACGTGAAAATGAGTTGGATTCGTACCATCAGTTTGCTGACGGTATTCTCGAAAATATTGAACACAATGTGCGGCATGAAAGTCTTCTTTACAAAATTAAACAGTTGCTACCTGCATTGCAATAGCTATTTCGTCGATCATACGGCCAAGAGCGACAGTTCTATGTCAGAAGTGGAGATGCTCACTCCGCTGTCAAAAAGATACGTCACTCTGGGATACCACAAGGCAGCACATTGGGCGCCTCAATCTACAACACTCGCACAAGAATAACTAAACAAAATGCATTTATGGAACATATTAGTGAATGCTACAAAATCAGTTCACACGCTGTACCGTCACAAATTTGAACTTAGAACCTACAAATTTCAGCAAAAAAGCAAACTAGACATAAAAAAACGTTGCATGAACTGGTTGCTAGGTCGTAAATAAAGTTTTTCTCTAGCTAGGAAGTATATATAGCATGGCAACATTAGCACACTACAACGGTATCAAAATCTCACTCTGAGAAAAATCACCGGAATCACCATCTTAGCACTTGAGGAACAACTTACTTACTTACTTAGGTGGCTCTTCAACCGTCTTTCGGTCAAGGCCGCTCGTCAGTAAGCGCACCACTCGGCGTAGTTTAGTGCGCGCCGGCGCCAGTCACTGACAATCCGAAGCTTCTACAGTTCATCACAGACCTGATCTTGGCATCTTAAGCTCGAACGTCCTAGCTGACGCCGTCCAGCAATCAAGTTTAGGTTTTCGTCCTAAAGCTTTAGTGCTAGAGCTTCGGGTTTCATTTGGATGTGGTGACCAGCCCAGTGCAGCCGCTGAAATTTAAAGAGCTGGACTATGTTAACCTTATCATACAGCTTGTGGCACAACAATATACATTAAAACCAACGATATTAAGTGAAATAAGAAGGCACAACACAATCTACAATGTAAGACTCAACCAATAAACAAACAAAAAAGCTGTTAATCTTTTAGATACAAGATAGATTTTTCAAGTTCTTTATAATACTCGTAAAGAACACAATTAAGTAACGTATGTCAAAATATTCTGAGTACTTTTATGCTAAACTTTACAATGCAAACGTCAGACTTCAGCTGCCAACATAAACTTGGCCAATTCCGGAAACTTTTTTACTGCTCCAGAATTTCTACATTTTGTTGATAATTGATGAATTTTTTTGTAATTTAAGCTTTCTAGTATCGTAGCTATCAACGTTTTAAATTTTTACAGTAATTGACAAACAAAACGTTTAAGAAAAACAAAAACTTTGTTTAATTTTGTTTAAAATCACTTGAAATTTGAAAAAATGTATCTCAGACTATGCGCAAACCACTTTTTAAAATCAATTTTAATACTATATAATTAATATACTTATAAATGAAAATATATTTACATACATTCTCAGGCCCCGTCGTTTTCCCACCATCCCCACCAGACGCAATTGAGGAGTCCAGCGGTGTTGTTGTTGGTGCATCGGGCTATGGTTTTGTGCCACCGCGTCAAAGTAATACATATTAACAAAAAATCTCTAATTATCTATCACTATATACAATACTATTTATATATATATACATAACTGCAACAACAAAACAAAAACTTATGCACAATTAGCACACATAAAACAGTTCGTAACTAGACAATAGCTCTTTAAATACCAAACATAAACCACGCCAAGCTGAAAAACAACCAAACTGAATCAAACCAAACTCAGTTCCAGTCACAGTTTAATTATTTTTTTTTTTTTTTTTGTTTTGTTTTTTTATATATACATACAGCACTTAGATAGAAAGTATCTATATAAGCACACTTAACTTAGAAAGAGAAAAGCTTTATTAGTGCAATTTAATTTGTGTTCTTCTTCTTTTATATAGCAAATAGTATATATATATATATATATATATATATATATATATATATATATATATATAATGATTTAATTAATTGTTTGTATTGTAGCTAAATAATTTGTAATTCTTTCATATTTCACACTGGATTTTCTTATTGAATGCACCACCACAATTTAACAAAAACACAAAATAAAATGTATTTCTTTCTTTTTAACAGGCACAATATTTGGTTAAAGCACAAAAAAACACACTCGCACAAACACGCACAGAAACAAGCACACACACACACTTACAACAAACAAACAAACAAACAAAATGCCATCTTTTAATTAATCAATCAATCAAGCCATACACACACATACACGCAGTGCACATTTATAAGTAACCGGAAACGGAAATGCTTGTCATAATTTATTTAAACACAGACACACACACAGTCACACACAATACACGCACATGCCATTGGCATTAATTCAATGTCGGTGAAAACACACACATACACATATGCAAACAACCATATAAGTTTATATAGCCGAATAAACACAATTAATATAAATCCATTATTTAGTGTAATTAACAAAACCAACAAAAAAAAAAAAAAACAAAAAAAAACAAAACAAGAAAAATGTTAACTTCGGTGTTACCGAAGCTTTAATACACTTCACACATGTGCACTTTTTGCACGACAACGCTGATGTTTTTAAACTTTTAAATGAATGCTTAGATACAAAAGTTTTAATCTAATAAAACATATTCAAATTAGATATTAGCATAAATTTGGACTTTCGGCGGCTGTAGATAGCGGTATAGCGGATTGTTGATAACTTTGTTGCGCATGAAATTATTAGAAAGAATAAAATGTTAATTTAAACAAAAATTTAAACCGAACGTAGTCGTCTGGAATGTTAGGCAGCACGTTAGACAGTTGAGCTATCCATGCCTCACCTAGTTACTGTGATATAAGTCTACAAATTATACAATCTAAAAACAATTATTATTTTAACATTAATAATTGCTTTAACTGAACATGTTCGCTTAGATTCAAACATGTGCGTTACAACAAAATAATTACAACAAACAATTTTTTTTTTTATAGAAGCTATACTTTCTAGTAGTTAAATTGCGTTCATTTTTGAACTTGTATTGCTTCCAAGTCATAGCAACTCTCTATACCAACTTTCAAACCAACATTTCAAAGATTGAGGGCATAGGCCGGACAATAACGCAGAGACAGATAGATGAACAGACGAATATGGTTAGATCGACTAGTCTAGTCGCACTGTTCACCATATACTTTATGGGGTCTCCGATGCTTCCTTTTTTAATACTATTCAAACTCTGTGTGAAGAGTATAACAACAAATTCTGCACAATTTTAGCGCTATTTTATTGTAGTATAACAACAGATTCTGCACAATTTTAGCGCTATTTTATTGTTTCGTTTCGTTTCATTTTCATTTTCTTTAATTTTTTATTTTTATTATTAATTACACCGCATATTTTAGTTTGTTGTATTTTAATGCACAAAAAATGGCAATTTCAATTATTGTTTTTTTTTTATTAATTTAAACAATTCGAATTATGTAATTATTTCATTTATGTTTAGAACAAAATTTTGTATTATTTAAAATTGTTGCTATTATTTACTCTTTTTGTAATTGAATATATTGCACTTTTATGTATTTTACATGAAAATTTATTTTGTTTATTATTTCTTTTACAAAATTTATGCAATTTTATAATTTTATATTCTTATAATTTTATTTTATTTTGTTTGTTTTATTGAAAAATTATTTTATAAGTTGTGAATAAAATATGAAAAAATAAAAAAAAAAATTGAATTAATGGTTTTGTTTTTTGATTTATTTCATAATATTTTTTTAGAAAATACTATACTACTATATTAGAGCACATAAAAATTATGCACTGCTTGTAATATATTCCGTAGTAAATATAATCGTATGTAAAATAAAATATTGCATACTAAAAATGTTTAATTAATTAAATTTAACAGAGGCCACACATAGACCAATATGGTTCTTAATGATTAACATAGTAGATAACGGTATATTTTTAAATTTATGAAAACCTTTTGAAATACATATATCTTAAATCGTATTGAATGAAATATATATATTTATATACGCAAGTACAAAACTTTCACGTGATTTTTGAGTAGCAGTGATTTTCGTGACTGCTACTTTCAAATCACCGTGATTTGTAACTGCTACTGCAATCGCTGCAATAAGAAAATGAAAAGCAAAATAACTTTAACTAATGTCATCATCTTACATTCTTACTATTACTTTGTCAATGGTACAGACGACCCCAGATAACATAGTTTTGTACGTGCGACTTCTTTAAGGTTGGGTATTAGCATGTCACCACTTTTAGGGGTCGAAGTTTCGACGAATGATATTATCACCTAAATATCGTTCCACGTTGCAGCCACAGCATCAAAATTACTTCAAAGCGTCTTCTCATTTGTATTGACGGGATTTGGATGAAGTATATTTTGCAACGGCTGTAGTCTATTGTTAACGGCTGCTACCAGCTTTTCTTTTGTGGTTTGCATGAAAGTTGAATCGCACAAACCTATCACGCTTGGATACTAAGAAAATATTTAAAGAAAACACTTGTTGTTGTCAAAATTATGCTTTGTAATGCCATTTTTTGCAGAGGATTAGCTTAAAATGGTATAAAAACCCATTCGAGACTGTGGGAGATAGTCGGAATCATTGGGCTTCCTCGAGAGGATATGGGCTCCTTTTCAAAGATCTTGGGAATTGAGACGGGAACAGGGTATTTTAGGTGGTCACCTGATTTGTATATATTATAAGTGGCATATCTTTATTACAATTCTTTGAGACTAATTCCATACTTCAGGAAACCGCCATCAGTTTCTGGAATATCTTCTTTTTGGCGCCATTTTCTGGAGAGGATTAGCTTAAAATGGTACCAAAAACCAGAGAAGAGTGTGGGAAATAGTCGGTATTACTGGTCTCCCGCAACAGGATATGTGCTCCTTACAAAGATCTTGAGAATTGAGGCGGGAACATGGTATTTTAAGTAGTCATCCGATTTGTACATATTCTAGTGCCAACCATTGCTGATTGCAGCGCCCATTAAAACAAGCCCATTGGAACATGTATATCCCACATAATCCTTGCCGGGATTGACCAAGTGGCATATCCTCATATCCTCCTTACAATTCTTTACCAATGACATCAGTTGCCACTTGATATTTATACAATATATCAGTTGAGCGAGAGTCAGTGATTCAATTACGGCGACTGAAAATCACGAATCACGAATATCAATTGAATATCAGTTGATGATATGCATGATATATTACTCATACGTCATGAATCACAATGGCACTAGTAAGAAATAAATGATATCACAGGCCTACAAAATTCGGGGTCATGTAATTTTCTGGAAAGCTGTACCAATTATCTCAATCGTGATGTGATGGGCCAATTCTGAGCACGGATACGGATTCTACGCAGCAAATTACTATGGAAATGACCTTTAGCATTCCAACAACTAAACCTGTGTTATTGTCTCAAAGACTTAATGCAAATGCTAATGACGTTCAACTTCAAATAGGCATAACTTTGCGAAAAAAAATTTGATTATTTGATCTCATGAACTTTTAAAATAAAGGGTAAGAGTGGTACTAAATGATGTAATTGAAAAAACATCAAATAATTGCCCTGTACATAACCTCAAAAGTAGGAGAAAAAAAACGTCGTTTTTCGGGTACATAACCTCAAGTATCTCAAAATCTTGAGCTGATGGGACAATTCGGATTCTACGCACCAAATTACTTCGGAAATGACCTTCAGCTTTCCAGAAAATTACATGACCCCGAATTTTGTTGGCCTGTGCATTCAATCACTGACATTTACAATGTCGAGTAGCAACTGATATTCGTTATTTTTCAGTCGCCGTGATTGAATCACAGGTAGTGAAATCACGCTCAACTTTACAGGACAGGTTGTGAAAAACAGTATGGACGAATGTTTTATTTTTCTTAAGTTTTGCGTCTAAGGAAGGTAAAAACCAGGTAACGGCCTCGGCTAATCACAAAGACCTGAGCTGAGCTCTCTCCCTGGCTCAATTCACTCAATTTGAAATAAGCACAGACGGACTTGCCAACATGTTGTGTGCATCAGTTTGAGGGAGCCTGTCTTCATAGTGTTGTTGGGAAAATTTCGCAGCATGCTTGGTCGCAACATGTTGGTCACACTTAAAGTTCTCAGCATTATCAAATGACCCTGAACTGTTTTGTACGCTACAATGGTTGAAGTTTCAACCACAAGGCAAACACTAGTATTGTTAAAAATGTGATTAAATTGCGTGTCAATGAAAAATGACTGAGTTACAGTCACGATTATTCAAAAGCTGTCAAAAAGCGATGTCTGGAGAATACGGCGGGTGGGGTAGGACTTGCCATTTCAGCGTATCCATGTAGATCTTGACCTGTTTTGCAACATCTGGCAGAGAGTTGTCGTGCCTTTCTTCGTATTTCGGCCGTTTTTTGCTTTAGTTTGCTTCAGTTAGCGTTCCGCCGTGATCGTTTCATTCGGTTTGAGCAGCTTGTAGTAGATCACGCCGCGCTGGTCCCATCAAATACAGAGCATTAGCTTCATGCCGGGAATACTCGGCTTTGCGAAGAATGTTGATGACTGTCCGGGCGAAATCCATGACTCTTTTCGCTTGTGGTTATCGTAATGCATCCACTTTTCATCGCCAGTCACAATGTGATGCAAAAATCGCTTTCTTTTTTGGCGTTCGAGGAGCTGTTCACAAGCGAATAATCGCCTTTCAACTCGTATTGCACCCAGTTTCCTTGCTTTTGAATCAATCCCATGGCTTTTAGACGTTTGCTGACTGTCGACTCATTCATACCCAATGGTTCTGACGACTCCTGAAGCGTTTGGCATTGGTCTACATAGAGCCATAATTCCAATTCTTGATCTTTAAACTTTTCGGGTTGACCTGGCCGTTTCTTATCTTCGAGCTCAAAGTCACCACTTTTAAAACGATCACAATTGTTCAGATAGAGCATGCTCGCCGTAAATTTTCCCTAAGATTCGATGACCTTTTCTTCATATTAAAGTAATGAAGAAAAACTCCCCGCAAAAACACTTTATCTGGTACGAAATTCGACATGTTCGAGGCAATATTAAGTATTGTTGTTTTCGTTTCAAACAAATGACTCAAGCTGCCAAAGACGCTCATTGACATTAGGTTTTATCGGCAAGAAATTGGAAACTCGAATATTGGTTCATATACTAGTGGCGGCCTCTTGTGTGAAACGCTCATTATTAATTCAAGGTCTCAATAGTAACTTGACAATGTCCAGAACTCTCATTTGGTGGGGAAGTGCACAACTCTTTTGGGAATCCTTCTGAAAAAATATACTCATTTTATTTGCTACGTTGATCCTTTTTATTTTGTGCCTGTTATTTTATAAAAATGAAGCGGATAAAAATATGTTTGTACTGAACAAAAATGCTGTTGGGGATGGGGGTTGTAGCTTCTCAGTTCCCACCCCCCCCTCCCTCTGGATCTGCCAATTATTACAGCACAACTTAGAAACCACAAACAAACAAAAACAGTAAACAGTCAAATAATTTGATGAATTTATGATTTCAAAACAATATTCAAATTTCATCATATAAATTGCCTGAAGAAAATAATTCAAACTAGTTGCGCATTTTCGGTTCCTAGAACGGCTAATCAAAGCAACCCACAAACATAATTGCCAAAAATATTACAAACGATTTAAAAAAACAAAAATGTTAGCACCGTCTGAGAATTGAAATTGTTGCATGCTGAGCATGCAAGGCATTCGCAGCATTCATTTGCGCTCATCAGCGGCAGTAATAAACAGGTGCACCACTCGTACACCATATGGTGCACCATACCAAATGAATTTTCACTAGGCGGCCTATATCACATATGTACGTATACCCAGACCGACATACACCAAAAGACATATTTCTTTTTTGTCAGTTAATTTTTTTCCTTCTGCATACAAACTACATACGAGATACATATTTACAAAGTAGTTTGCATATCGATTTGACAAAAAAAAAAAACAAAAACCAAAAATAAATGGAGCAACAAACGATGTCGATGCATGCTGATGCCGAGAAAAAAATGTAAAATGAAAACTAAATGGCAACTAAAGTAAATAAACCTGAATCGGTGCAAACAGAAAAGTATGAAATGCAAAAGAAAAAAAAAGTATCTAGATACAATATATAAAAACGCTCAGCAAAAATATTTACTTTGTGCAGGCCAAAAAATAAACAAAATAAACTTACTAATGACATCAAAAGATAGATAGACGAGGGAACGAAATCCAAGACAGACAGACAGACAGACAGACATACTACTACACACAATACTTGTATATTTCACAATCCTGACGATAATCTTAACAATTTGACAATTTTTTTTTTGTACGTTTCATTTAATTTTCATGTATGTGTTTTATAGGTAGTATATAGTATATACATACAATATATGTAAATCATATTATCAGCTTATCATTGAATCATTGAATCATGTTTTGAAATTATGCATTGCTATTTAACTCAACTCAATAAATGGCAATATACAAATGGAATTTAATACAAAGAGAGAAAGTTTTTAAGGTAATAAATTACAATGGAATGGGAGAGTAGTAAAACTAAATGGATCTTTAAATTTCTAGGATTCTAAGCCTTGCAAGCTTAATTATTTGAAATGGTACACTTTGTTTATAGCATTTTATTTATTTAATTAAAATTGCAACTACCTATATAACTATATACTAACTATATATAAAACAGTCGCTTAATATAACAATATAAAGTTTAAACATAAACTAACTCAAAAGTAGAAGAAGCAAGTTGCGGACACTCAGAGCCGTTGGAGGAATGTTTGTTTGGCACGCCAGGTTGACCGACTGTGCCCCTACTCACAGCCTTTGCAGTGGTCCAAGCCGGCGCAATTACAAAATAAAGAAAATAGAAGTTGCTAAATGAAATTTACAAATTTATTGAATAGTAATTTGTCAGTACAGAGTTTTTTACATAGTATATATAGTATATATAGGAAGAGTTATAAGCAAAATAGGGTGAAAACTTATTGTAGATAGAACAAAGAGCTCAGAGTGAATTATGGAGCGCGTAATTTGTCGTACAAAAAGGCAACTTTATTGGCACGAAGTGGCGAGTTTTCCGAATGGGAACATTTAGTAATATGGACTGAAGTAAGTTGAGAGAATCAATCTCACCAATAAGAATTTTATGAAGAAAAGCAACAGTGAGCATAGAATGGCGTGATAAGAGGGTTGGGAGATCAATTAATTTTAACCTGTCATATTAGGCTGGAAAATTTATGCCCTCATACGTAAATTAATGCCCTCATACATAAATGAAATTTTGCTTCGTTGTAATTTAAATCAAGGTTGTTTCCTGACCAGTTAAGTGACCGTAAAAAATCAAGGAAAAGAAATACACTATCATAACATTTTAGAATTTATCCACAGAACAGAAAAAATATTACTTTTCGCCTTAGCGTGGGAACAAAGAACAAAGTTATGCTGAAATATTATAAGCATAGAGAAAAAATCAGCAAACAATCAATGATCAAAATGAATTTTCTTTTCATCAAAAAAGAATTCGTCTTAGAGTCATCAAAATGACAACATTCTACAAATTTTCTTTTTCAATATAAACATAACATTTAAAAAATATATACGGGAATGAATATATGCGGTAGTAGCTTCCGCCCGCGCCTTTTTTTTTTAATTGAGAGTATTATTTAATTTTGTAGAATTTTTGCTGATTTAGAAAAATTTTCTCTGGTGAAGTAGCTAGCATTCGAACCACGACAACACTGGACCCAACGGCAAAGTTGCATTATCTTAACAACATAGGCTAAGAGGCAACCAACAAGTCGAGTAGCCAATTGTTTTTGTAAGCAGAACAAAATTATTTTGCTTTAGTTTCTATATTTAGATTTGACACATTCCATCTCCCCCGCGCATTGTTTTTTATCTTTGACTTTTTTGGTTTTCTTATTTTCGAAGTGGCGAATGAGATGAATTCAGATCAATATGTTATTTTCCATATTAATTTGAAACGTTTTCATATCATTTCATGATATTGATATGATTATCTTCTATATATATAAAAATTGAAGTATGTATGCATGTTCCCTATAGACTCCGAAACCGCTCAACCGATTTTGATCAAATTTTGTGGCAATATTCAAAATAGTCCCGTGGGTGATCCTGTGAAGTTTCGTGGCGATTGGATAAACAGAATATTCAATAAGAAGGAGCATTTGGTAGGTGGGGAAGGGGTGGTAGGGGAAAGGGTGGCAGGGGAAAGGGGAGGGCCGCGTGGACCTTCTAATAATATCATATTGATCTCTTTTAATGTCCCAATTAATGAAAATTGATGAGACAATAAATATCAAATGAAAAATGCTACTCAATGGAATGGAATAGATTTCTTAATGCAGGTTTTGATAAATACTGAGCGACTTAAATATAACATCGAAATATATATAGACGACTTCTATAATACTATGACAGCATAAACATCTCTAGACTGCCTATCTTGCTAACTGTATAGTAAGCTTTGAATCTCTATTACCAATATCTAAATGATTTCTTTTTCTCCTGAACATATTTTTAACGATTTTCATTTTATTTGAGCCAAAACTTGAACTGCATTTAGTTTAACTTTAGGTATGTATTTTAATCAATTCAATTAATTCTATTGCCCATAATAAATTTTTATGGCACTGCGTAAAATCGCATTTAAATAAAAGTCTTCCTGTTGCCTACCGTTTCTTGCTTTGTTTTTTTAAACACACATTCACAATTTTACTCGAAGTTAAAGTAAAACCCACGAAAATTTAATCGTTTTCCTGCACCGAGTTTCCACATACAATTCACAGGCGCAGAAAAGCGTAACAATTGGTTAAGACAAAAAAAAAAACAAGAAATGAAAAAGAGATTAATGGATTATTTACCCGATGCACAGTCATGAGTTTTAGTTTTAGATGCAATTCACAAAAAAAAAAAAAAAAAAAAAATGGAGGAAAACTTTAAGAAAAGTAAATGAAAAACCATATGCACCACACGCTGCCGGCGGCTAGGAATTGTCACACATCTCCCGCATTCTCCCTTTTGCCTCTTAGTGCGGCCAGCCACCCACTATTAATTTATATACGAATGTATATTGTATCTGTAAGTAAGTATTGTATCTGTGCGCATGCACAACACCAACGCAAACGTAATGAAAAACCATATCGAATACCGATAAACGTTTGCATGGCTAATATTACCAATTGCCATAGTTGGTGGGCATATGTCAGTCATTAGGTCAATAGAGTCAGAGCTGAAGTGAATTTCAAATAGATACAATTTGATTTTTTCAACTTTATTTTATGATATCTGTACGAATTCCAAACACCTGACGTGCAGACGCAGCTGTCAGTCCGAAAAGCGTCAAAATGACAAACGGACGGACAGGCAGACGGACGGACATACATACAGAAGGACGGACAGATAGTTGGACAATCACGAATGCTATGAATGCAGTAACCTTAACAGAAACGCCCAGCGATAGAAGCAACAAATTATGTAGTGAAGTACGAAAACAACAAATACGAACTAATGCAAATGAATGCATTTGAATTGAAGACAAATTGGAAAATTGCTCACTAACAACTACAACTACAACAGCAACTACAACAGTAACAAACAACAATGACGAGGCTACAATCAAATCAAATCAAATCGATACTAATTGCATGCGAAGCTACAAGGGGTGAAAAGGAGGGGCGGGTGTGCATATGGAATGGCATGTGATTGGTGCAAATAGTGTGTTTATACAAGGTCTGATTTTTTAAATTTCCTACGAAATATTTCGTTTCAAAATATATGCAGCATAATTTCCTTTTTTCCAAACACATTTTATGAATCAGATTTTGTTATATTTTTTTATAATGTATGTTCAAAATCTAAAGTTTTGTTTTAAACAGTTTTGAAAATCATATCAGGTAGGTGATGCCCCCCAGAAGAAGCCTAAAGTAGCCGATTTGTAGCGTTTATCATGACACTTACCAGCATAACAGCGGATATGTTGGCAATATCTGCGCGGCCTTCAAATCTTGTGGTTTATTTGGGCGGTTAACACAAACGCGGGATTCCTAAAAACACCACTTCAAAAATCGGACGGTGCCAAATCGGGGAAGTGGACTGGCCACTCCACATTGAGATGAGGCGCTCCCTCAAAACAGCCATCGATTGTCTTGATATGTGAGCCGTTGCTCCGTCCTGTTGATACAAAATGTCGTCTAAGTCCTTGCATGCAATTCTCGGGGATTGGTGTCAGCCCAGTAGCGCACGTTCGGTTTGTTAACGAATACATAAAAGTGAAACTACGCTTCATCGCTGAAAAAACAACAACAAGAAAAGTAGGCATCGACGGCAAACGCAAGCTCTTCACTGTTCCAACGCATGATGCCAACTGACCGGGAAGGAAATAAAATATTAGAATCACGCCTGTCGATTGGTATTATTCCCGTCACGCTACGATCCTTATAGCCTAAATTACGAGCATTTAAAAAACTAAGTTAGTCTACCACACCCTGCTGAAAATAGCATTAATTTTGAAAACTGCTGCTGTCACTCTTTGCATTATAAGTGAATCACAATAACAGTTTTCACGCCTACTACACATTTGGGTTTCCACAAAGAGAACTACAAAATACAAAGATTTCAAAGGACTAGAGTTCTTCCAGTGGTCGAAATTCGACCTTTTGTCTTTAAAGTACCTAATAATAAAAAATTTTACCAACAAAAACAGTATCAAAAACACTCTCAACTGATGCTCTTCAACATGTTTGCAAGTGCGCCCACAACAGTTTCGAGCCTAATGTCGAGTAACCCCCACTTTAGAGCACAACAGAGATAGACAATATTTTTTTACTATTCTTCCAAATGAAACAAGAGAAACCGAAAGAAACAAAAAAAAAGGTAGCAGCTATAGCAAATTGAGAGAGCTGAGAGAGAGAGAGAGCTTTGCGAGAGAGTCTTTGTGATTGGCCAAGGGCATTACCTAGTCTTTATCTATCTTAGACTCAGTACTACAGAAAAAATTACATTCGTCCGTGCTCCTCTTCACATTCTTTCAAGTAAAAATAAATCAAGCGAATATGTTGTGTTTGAGAGGGTTAAAAAGGGGGGGGGGGTGTGAATGATTTGCGCTTGCCTATTTATATATAGATTTCGTCCATATTTATTGTATAAAGCGTTTTGAATGTATTATTGTAGAAAAAGTTATGACACGGCCATTATTTTTTGGTATTTTCGAGTATCTGACTCTTTCATAAGAAATCAAATGTAGTCTCTCAGAAGTTTCACCAAGAAATTATGGTCATTCTTTCAATCCCGACATGACCATAACTTCACCATGCTTGTCACTGACTTTAACAAGATTCTTTGGAAAAAAACTTGCTAAGAATTTAAGAAATGTATATTTCATTTTTGCTTACTTATAGATCATCAAATACCAGAGTTTGAGACTGTTCCATCTATTTAAAAAAAAAAAGTTTTGGGTCACAATGATTGCTTCTATTTGCTAGCTTAGTGGAACGTATCCATTCAAATAATGTTGAAGGCTATTTTTCAGATCAGCAAACTAAAATCTATTAGAAAAAAAAAAATATTACATCAACTGCACAGTTTGGCTGTAGACTAGTGTAGTTTTCAATAGTGAATATTGCCCATTGCCAACTATTATTAACGTAGTGAAAGTCTTAAACCAAACCTTGTACACATTTCTGTATGTGTTAAGTTAGTGTGCAATTTGATTGACACAAGTCTATCACTTGTGAGCTGGTGTGGCTGGCTTTGTGTGCTTGGACTTTAAACGCAGCCAAATAAATGTAGCTAGTTTCGTACACTAGGCATTTAACCTTCGCCGCCTGTCAGCCTCAAGACTTGGCCAAAATGCAAGCGCTCAAAACGATTATAAATGCTTTTACTGCACAAACTAATCCCAAACATTCCAAGAAGTATGCGCTTTAAATTCATTAAATGCTTTGTTAAACACCCACGCAATTAATTTTTGTTAGAAATTACTTATTTAAAAAAATATATTAAAAATTAAACAAGAAAAAACTTATATTTGGTAAAACCGAAGCTTTAATACTCTTTCGATGTTATTATGAATAAAAATACAAAAACAAATCCATAAAGAACGGTCCAATTGAAGGTACTCGACTTCGAGTTACCCTGTACCTTGTTTAAGGCTTTTTATATGAACCATAAATTATATTCTGTTGTGGAATATACTATTCTTTATTAGAATTTATGATAAATTTAATTAATTAAAAATAAAGGCAACAAAATGTTCATACATAAATTCAAAAATGGGCGCCTTATAGTGTCCGCGAGCTGTTCGCTCAAATAGACGGACATGTCTATATCGACTCGTTTTCCGATGCTGATCAAGATTGTATAAACTTTAAAATGTCTGCAACACATCCTTCTGCATGTTACATACCCTTATAGGTACAGGGTATAAAATTCAATTCCATAACAAAGCCATGTACGGATCTGACAAGAATTGCTCAAGTATAGTAAAATTTCATTAATTGTGAAGAAATGCTGAAGAAGAAGAGTGTTAGCCAAGTGACGGCGCTAAACTCCCTGCAAAGGCTAGCGTAGATTTGCACTACAGGAGTAACGTGGGAAGAAGTAGCAATTATAAACTTGCCACTATTTCATCTAGAAATCAAATACAAAATAGAAATAAAAAACACTTCTAAGACTGCTGGTCGAAAGGATCAAACCTACGTAGGATGTCTGTCAGAAACATCTCTATACCAAAACGAAGGCTATATCCCTAATCTCCATGAAAAGATACGAGATGACTTAGAGAAATATATTTGATCGGATCTTCACCATTAAATGGTCCGCCGAGAAATCTTGGAAATCGTACTAAAATCACACACAATCAAGTGGTATACGAACGGATTCATGACGGAAGACAGCACAGGCCTATCGATTGTAGGCCGTAGAACTCTGCTTTTTGAATATATAAATGGGTGAAATACATCAGTATCTTTCAGGAAAAAGTGTGTGCAATAATTAGTTGCGCTCAGTTCAATTTATGTACACACTACTAGAACGGTGATATTACGATTATGGCAGACAGCCAAGCGGCGTTGAAAGAACTAAACTCCAACTCCGTTAAGTCAGAGTTAGTGCTTGAGCAAAGCCCTTATTGAAAGAAGTCATAAAACGCAAAAGAGTTTCTCTGCTGTGGATTTCGAGACTCAACAATATTCTATGAAGGGAACAAGCTGATAAGCTTGCCAGAAAAGCACCGGCAACGCCAACAACATTGGCCTACATGAGTTTTGCGAATAAGATGGGACCTAGTGTTTCCGAATGGATTTTTCGTGCTGAACACGAATCTGGGTTCAAAGACTTTCCATCACGTCACGTTTTCGAGAAAATAGAAAATAAAAACAGCGTTTATCATTTTAAAAAAGTGGTCCGCCATATTGGACCCTCAAAACCCAAAAGTAACAAGTTTTAAGCGATTACAATCAAATTTTAAATAAATACCTTTCTGTTTTCATTTTTTCCTCCACCCTTAGACAAAATCTAATGGCGCATGTGATTAAATTGGCATAGGGCTTATTTGAACGGGGGTTTTTTTAGACTTTAATTTCTGATAATAACGAAGTTTATATCACGTCAGAACTTTGCCCCACGATTTTTAAAAAATAGCCAAAAACTATGTTTTTAGGGGTTTCAACACTATTTTCTCGAAAATGTGACGTGATGGAAAGTTTCTGATTCGTGTTCAGCATGAAAAATCCATTCGGAAACACTAGGTCCCATCTTATTCGCATCCAAAATATTGGAATTTGCAGGGCAGTTTAATGGGAGCGTTTTTATGGCATTAGAAGGCAGAAATAATCTGCAAGCAAACAAATATGATGAAGGAATAACCCTGCCAAGCAAAATTACTTCTAGGGGGTAACAATCCGAACAGGTCAAAAACCATGCTCGAATTACATAGGAACCAACTAGTGACACTGACAAGCCTCCTAACATGCCACTGTTGGCTAAAGAAACACATGTATGTTTAGGGCATGTTAAACTCTCCCGAATATAGATGCAATGACTACGAACAGGAGACCCCCATTTCATATTGTCGCTGAATGTAAAGCTATAGCTAGGAGTAGACAACAAATGATAAGCAACCAATTCATTATTGAATAGCAACTGTGTAGATTAGATTCTATACAAATACTAAGATTTATAGATTTAGTGCAGGTCATCTAACTCAGTAGGACAAACAAAAGTTATATTTTATGTCGCTGGTTCTACATGGAGTGGATATAGTTAGTTAATTTGCATTAGTTCATTTTTAACGGGTTGTGTAATATTTAAGAAGCACGAAAACCACAGCACTGCATTTCGAGCACTATTACAACTAAGTAACTTACACCCGTAATAATTTCATACTCTAACAATTGCGTTTACTTATAACTTTCTTTTTTTATATATTTCGCAGCTTTAGATTCAACTTATTATACGACGACAACGGATTTCGATGCACCTGCAACATCGTTTTCGGCATTTAATTACTACAGTAATCCGTACTATCAACGATTCAGATACTTTTAGAGGCAAACGAGGTGCGAGCGTAAAGTTGTAGCCGTAAACGAAACAAATTAAGACAAAGATAAAAGACAAATGCGTATCAAATCAATTTCACATAAATAGTCAATGCAGAAAGTGTGCGAGGTTCGTCTTAGAGAAAATATAGTAAAACGAAAGAAATGAAATGCAATAAAATGGAGTTACAATAAGCGCATCAAAACAAAAAATTGAAACTGAAAGAAATTACAAAGACAAAAAAGTACATATATGGCCGCTTAAGTCTAAAATAAAGAAATTGTATATAAAAAAAAAATAATGCAGCGAAAATCAACTACAGAAATTCAAAGAGTGTGTGTGTGCGTGCAATTGTAAATAAATAAATAAATAAATAAATAAATACTCGTAGAGTAACAAGCGTATGTAAGCATGTAAATATATAAATAAATAAATAAATAAATAAATAAATAAATAAATAAAAAGAAAACGATTTAATACTTTTATGTAATGTGATTTTCATGCAATTAATTACTTTCTTTGCCTCCTCATTCATGTTTCTATTTTGTAGCCAAACAAAAGACTTAAGCAACGAACTTGAAAATTTGTACCCAGAAAAAAAAATAAGTAAGAGTGATATACGATTTGTAGTAGTTTTACCAACTGAATTTCATTCGATACCCTTCACAGTTTCAAAGTTAGGGTTTTATTGAAACATAAGTACTAAGGTGGATCTTACTTACTTAGGTGGCTCTACAACCGTATATCAGTCAAGGCCGCATGTAGAAAAGCGCACCATTCTTGTGTAGTTTAGTGCGCGCCGGCGCCAGTCGCTGGCAATCCGGAGCTTCTTCAGGTCATCATAGACCTGATCTTGCCATCTTAAGCTCGGACGTCCTCTCTGACGCCGTCCACCAATCAAGTTCAACCTTTAGTGCTGGAGCTTCGGGGTTCATCCGGATGAGGTGACCAGCCCAGTGCAGCCGCTGGAATTTAATGCGCTGGACTATGTCAACCACATTATGCAGCTCATACAGCTCGTGGTTCATACGGGTCCTAAACTCGACGCCAGCTCTGTGAGGACCAAAAATCCTACGAAGAATATTTCTCTCGAACACTCCTAAAGACGCTGTATCCACTGATATCAGAGTCTATGCATCTGCGCCTTACAGCAGGACCGGGACTATCAGCGTCTTATAGATTTTTATCTTTGTACTTCGAGAGAGAGGGCTCTACTTCTCATTTGTTTACTGAGCCCAAAGTAGCAGCGATTAGCAAGCGTGATTCTTCATCTGATCTCTCGGCTGACGCTGATCTTTCGGCTGGTAATTTCTGTTTCCAGATAGACGAAGTTTTCTGTTGCATTGAAGTTGAAATTCTCCATACTCACAGACCGTCCAAGGCACGCTGATGGTCTGCGAGTGGACACCAAGTACTTCATCTTGTCCTCGTTCACCGCTAGTCTCATGAGACGTGACTATTTCTCAATCACCTATAACGCTTGGCTAACTTGCCGTTCGTTGGTGCCGATGATGTCAATATCAATGCGAGTAGCATCACTTCCTTATGGAAGATCGTGCCCGACCGTTCTAATTATTGGCAGTAGCGTAGGATATACCTCATCAAGAGATTGAAAAAGTCGCATGATAAAGCATCATGAAAATTTTGTCACTGGTCGACCTCTTTGATCTTAAGCCGCACTGATACTGGCCTATCAGTACATTCGTGTATGGCTCCAGCCGTTTACACAGTACGCGGGACAGAATTTTGTATCCTATTGAAAGGAGACTTATTCCCCGGTAGTTCGCGCAGACAGCGGGGTCTCCTTTCTTGAAGATAGGACAAATACAACTGAGATTCCAACCGTTCGGCATGCATTCATCGAACCATATTTTGCATAAGAGTTGGTGCATACGCCTTACCAACTCTTCGCCACCGGTCTTGAATAACTCAGCTGGCAACTCGTCGGAGCCTTTGTTATAGAGTGTTTTATAAAGTGCGAAACACGGTTTTTATAACAAGAAGAAAATAGATAGCATAACTGAGAGATAGCATAAGAAGAAGCGTGATAAGAGCGACACACCATTACGTATGCATTACAAAAACAAAAGTGCACAAAGATCTCACGGACGTGAGTACCTCTGCTAATACATTTTTATGGCATTTGCAAACAGAAACATCAGAAATAAATACAAATATACTGATATAGCGACAATAAAGTAAAATATATAGCATTTCAAACAGGGAACCTTAATGTATTGCATATTTGCAGCGTGCACGTGCAGCGTCTTCTATTTAAGCAGAGCCAGGTAGGTTCCTTGTGGGCAGATATAAGTTTGCAAGTGAAGACCTTAACGATTTCATGTTACAACTCGCAGAATGAAAGTAAGATATCGACATTAAGTCGAAATGAAGTAACTGTATATAAATAGGCAAGCGCAAATCATTCACACCCTTTTTAACCCTCTTAAACACAACATATTCGCTTTTGTTTGTAAGAATGTTAAGAGGAGCACGGCCAAATGTGATTTTTTTCTAAAGTATTGCGTGTAAGGTAGGTAAAAACCAGGTAACGCCCTTAGCCAATCACAAAGACTCTCTCTCAGCTCTCTCAATTTGCTAAAGCTGATACCTTTTTTGTTTATTCCGGTATCACTTGGAAGAATAGCCAAAGTGTGAATCATTTCAGAGTCATACTTAGTTGAGTGTGCCAACATACAACACCAATGCAACGAAACTACTTCAAACTATTGTTTCTCTTTAGCATTTTAAGCAGCCGACTTCGGCATGCGTTCGTTCGTATGAGTGTGAAAACACGAATGCGTTCGTCCCAATGGGGCTATGGCTGGACAGCGTTGATTTAGGGTCGGAAACTTTTTCTGGACAGTCATGTATTATGGATATTTTTACTATAGGGTACTTCAAAGATAAAAGCTCGTACTTCGACCACAGCGAGGACTCTAGTTAAAATACATATATACAAGCCATTGCCCTAATTTGATTCTTAAAAAATATTTTTACTATTTATACGAGTAGTATAATGAAACAAATGTTAATGTATCTGTCTATCTTGCTATCTATTATTATTACAGATGTTTTCCTATAATATTTACAAACCGCATTGCAACTAATTGATAGGAATTTACGCAAAATATACAAAGCAGAAATGTAAACAAATACGAAGTAGGTATCTAGATACATACAAGTAGATCAGTTGGCCATAATTACCAATGACATGCAGCATGAATGCGCAAACAGCAACCAGCCAGGTTGAATCGGCAAACCAGCAAACGGTAGCCAAAAGTCAAGCGGAATTTAATTTTTCTTTTATTTTTTATTTAATTTTTTTTTTCGATATAGACGATATTTATCCCCAAAATCAATGCAACGCAATTGTAAACGGCATAAGTATTTACTCGAAACGACGCCAACGCATTTTACTTGTTATGGCGGTGGAGCGGTAATAGCAAAAAGTGTCGAAGTTTTGCATCGGCAGCAATGGCGGCAACAGCTTTGGAAAAAGTGTGAAAATGCGCGCGCGTGAAAAACGCGTCATCGAGTTTGGAATTTGTGGCGACATACAAAATACAAATAAAATAAAAAGAGGCAGCCATGTAAAATGAGCCAACGAAGCCGCTACTGCTGACGACGGTAACAACAACAACAACAACAAAAAGACGGTTTTAACTTTGGCAATCGTATAAAAACAACAACAACAACCATAAGAGCATAACTTAACAACAACAGCAACAACAACACAATGGCTGCGCTTTTCAATGAAAATTTGCTTCTGAACGAAGAAACGCCAGAAGGGGCGGATGAGGAAGTTGCATGTGACGATGACAGAAATCTGTGAAAATTGCAGCAGTTTTCTATACCCTTTATATATAGTGTGAAAAACGATATTATCAGACTATCGGAAAGTTTGTAACGCACTAAAACAGACAGGAGCCCTAGGAAAGTATATACATACCTATTTGCTAGAGATGTGCTAGTCATTGATTTTTGAGTAGCAGCAGAAGTGAAGATACAGTTTTTTTCTTTATAGTCTTTTTAAATGTATAAGGTTCTCGTGGTCTATGGACCTATTTTTTTTAAATAACTTGAAAAAAAAATAATAAACTTCATTTTTGTTTTGTTTGATCATTTGTGGAAGATGATTTAAACTGTTTTTCCAACATTTCACTTGGAATAGCTTCAATTTCTCGGCAAATGTTGTCCTTAAGCTGTTCTAAAGTCTCTGGCCGATTCGCATACACTTTTTCCTTGAGATATCCCCACAGAAAAAAGTCAACAACCGTTAAATCTGGAGATCGCGGCGCCAAGCACTTTTCCATATCAATCGCTCATTGGTCACAGTAAAGCGATAAAGTGTTTAGCATGCAATGTGACATGTGCTGTTGAAACCAGTAATCGTGCATATCATTTTCGATTTCGAGAATTGGTGCCAAATGATCACGAATCATGGCCCGATAGTAGTACTCTCCATTGACCATAACGATGGTCCTGGCGTCGTTTTCAAAGAAGTATGGTTCGATGACTCTGTCAGCGCATTACACCACACCAAATGGTGACTTTTGGCGAGTATAGAGGCACATTATGAATTCGTTGGGGGTTTTCAGTGCCCCAGAGACGAATATTCTGCGTATTAACACTTCTACACAGCTGAAGTGGGCCTCATCCGTCATGATGGCACGTTGCCAAAAATAGTGAATTAAAAAAACTAAAATTGAACCATTTCTGCGCGTTGTTTTGGTGTGTAGTTCTCCATAGCTAAAATTGTACTGTACTAAAATTGTGGCCTCGAAACGATGCACCCTGTATATATTAAAAATACTTAGTTTTCATCAAGATGTTGCTGAATTCATTTTGATATATCACACATACTTGATTTGCAGTCGAGCTTCCATAACTCAAATTTCTACCTTCTGATCAAAAAGTACCAGGAAATTTTCAATAAAATGAAAATGGTTTAATTAATCATTGATATTCATTTTGTCTTCTTCAAAGTAGTTCCCTTTAGATGAAATACACATATTCCAACGCTTCATCCAATCTTCGAAATTCGATTTTCATAAGCCGATTTTTTAAATATTTTTCAGAGCATTACCCTAATTTTATTTTTTCTACGCAATCGGAACAAAACGTTTCGTGCTAGCTGAAAAAAGTCACACGACACCATGTCAGATCAATTCGAAGATTGCTGAACGACATTAACTTTGTTTTGGTCAAATAGACGCGTACAAGATAAGAACATCTGCAAAAATAAAGCAATCTCGGCAGAAAACGCTTTAAAATTAGTGTCATACCCAAAATGTCATGCATAATGCTCTGCATCGATCCAAAGGAGACCACAATCTGCTATCTCCCTAATGATTTTCAAGCATATTTTTTGTACTAGGTAAATCATCGACCACACTGTGGCCCGATTTTAACACTTTGTACCACTAGTATGCCTTTCTTGGCATTGTCAAATCTCCGTAGACTTTCTTTAAAAATTTGAAACATACAGTTTTGGACAATCTTCTCAAAGAAAAAAAAAAACTTCAAAATACGCAAACGCACCAAACACTAACTTCTTTACTAAGTGTTATTTCGCACGAATCAAAAAGTACCGGGAATGTTTTGATCAGAAGGTACAATTTGAATTTTCTATGACTCGAATCAAATATCAGTAGCATTTAGATACAGGGCAACTACGTATTATCTTAAGAGAACTTCGAAGCAACCTCTTTGAACAGAAGCTTGCTTCTATGGATTATACCGTGGATGCTGGATATTCGCTTTGGAAGTGCACTAAGTCCCTTAAGAGACAACCGTTTAGACAAGTTCCTATCCAATTCGTTTGCACATCATTTAGAGACCAGGTTCACCCATTACCAATTTGCCACGGTAGATCAGTACAGAGGGACCCATGATAGCCTACAGACACCTCTACAGATGTCCTTTCCAATTAAACCAGCAGGTTTGAGGAGACTGCGGAAGTCATCAAGTCCCTACCGAGAAAGAAGGCTCCTGGCATTGACAGGATATGCAATGCCACATTGAAAGCCTTGCCTATTCGGGCGATTCTCTACATAGCGTTAATCTTTAACGACATGTTAAGGGTGCAGTTCGTCCCAAAGCAGTGGAATATGGCAGCAATTCTGATGATCCATAAACCTGGAAAATCTGACGAGGACCCTGAATCGTATCGGCCAATAAGTCTTCTGTCTTCCTTATCTAAGGTGTGGGAGCGGCTTATTTCCAATCGACTTGGTGATATTATCAAGGAATTTCGTGTCTTGGCGGATCACCAGTTTGGCTTTCGGAAAGGACACAGAGCAGGTCCACAGATTAGTAATGCACATCGTACAGGCCTTTGATGACCTAGAATAGTGCAATGCAGTCTTCATTTATATGCAGCAAGCATTCGATAGAGTTTGGCATGCCGGTCTACTGAGCTAAATTAAAAAGTTGTTCCCAGCACCTTACTACGGTGGCCTACGATCATACTTAGAAGGACGTCAGTTTATAGTCAGGGTCAGGTACACCTATTCGACTCCTTGTCTTATGAGAGCCGGAGTTCCACAGAGCAGCGTCCTTGGCCCGTTGCTCTACTCAATATATACTGCAGATCTACCCCTGCCCTAGCAAGCACCATATGGAGGTACCCAGGAAGGCTATTCTTGCTACGTACACGGATGATATTGCCCTGCTCTATAGCTCCAAATGCCCCACTGAGGCAGCAGATGGACTCCAGGAGTACCTTAACACATTGGCTGATTGGTGCAGTAGATGGAATCTGAAGGTCAACCCACAGAAAACCATCAATCCCTGCTTCACTCTGAAGATGCTTATAGACCACACCCCACCCGTACAGTCAGAAGGCGTAACTCTGGAGCAACCAACGCAGGCAAGATATCTAGGCATCACACTTGACTAGCGCATAACTTTTGGCCCCCACTTGAAAGCTACGGCCGGAAAATTTGGCCAAAGTATGCAACAATTGCGGTGGCTGATCAACCGTAGAAGCACCATGTCACTTAGAGCCAAAAGAGCAGTCTATGTACACTGTGTTGCCCCGATTTGGCTCTACGGTGTGCAACACGACGAATTATGGACTACCCCTGGTATGTACGAGACTCCACCCTTCATCGTGACCTGAATCTGCATACAGTCGAGGAGCAGATTGGAAGGCACACTAGCAGATACAGTGATAGACTGATTAGACTTCGCAGTATTCTTTCGAGAAGCTTACTCCCCGCCAGGCCTTTAAGGCGATTGAAGAGATTATGTTTTGCCAAAACGATTGGCAGAATATAATGTCCCCCTCCTAATATGGAATATTTTCAAGTCCTCTTGCGTTGGGCTTGAGGTTTGGTTTTGTTCTTTATTTTTTATACTTGTGTTGTTAAGTTACCATTTTTGCTTAATTAAATTAAAAAAATTTAAAAAAATTAAAATAAAAGTAGCATTTAGATGTAAATTCTGCCAGCACAAGCAATTTCAAAATTGTTCTGATCTTTCTAAAATGTGCCCAATCATATATTCAACATTGAGTCAAATTCAGCATTAGGTCTCACTAAATAGACCCTTTATAAGATACAGGCTTCATATTGCAGATGCAGATATTATTATGACTATGAAAACTGTTCTGAGCTATGTCCTCCTATACTGAATTAAAACTTTTTCTTACATACATTTGCACCTAGAAGTGCATCAAAGCTTCGGTTCCACCGATGTTAATATTTTTACTTGTTAAAAATATGCATGTCGCGGCATTGTATTCGCTTTTATTTGGATTGTATTTACAATAATTACGTATACGCCTTTTTGGCTGCCATCGGTCTGTAATAATGTTCATTGACACTGCTGCAGCTTAAAAACAAACAAAAAGAAAAATATTTACATTTTTTGTCAGTTGTTGCATTAACGAATGAACGAGTGAATGAAAGACGAATCTAATTTCTAAGCATTTGGAAAATAAAAAAATGTAATTATTTATTTTCGACTCTTTTTGGCAGATTGCGACAAATTGCCATCGTTCATTTCAATTGTTGCACAACCTTCCTTCATTAGCAGCAATGATTTACAGAATTGGCAAACGAAGTCACGAACAAAAATGACAGCAAGTTTCATTAACAAATGGTGTAAAGCTTGTTCTAAGAAACAAATTTAAAAGAGAGATGAAACTCTTGATCAGATACGTTCTTAAATATTGCAAAACATAATTTGTCAAGATATATGATAGTTTGAACCGTGATTAACTACAAATTTTTAAGGCCAATCTAGCTAACACTGCCACTTTCATAAAATTTAATAAAAGTAGATCGTTCTATTTCAAGTGTTCATAAAAAAAGTGTTGACACAAATTGCTTAAGATCAGATTTATCAAAATTTAAAGACATTTCTATATATAAGTAGCTAATAATAGATGATAATAGATAGATAGATAGATAGACAAAAAGAGCTTATTTCTTACAGACTGTTTTCTATGTTGGCATTATGGTGCGTAAATTCCAAAAATGCCAAAAAATTTCTCTTTCTTAAGAACCTTTTTCGAAATATGTATCTTAAAAAAGCACTCTTTTTCATTTATTTTCTCATGTATCCATCAATTTTCATTCGTTTCGCATAAATTCCATCATTCGAAATGTAATGAAGTCCTCTTTCTAACGTTCATGCTATTTATGCGGAATGGATAAGATTTTATCGATTTACAGGTGATCCAAGTTCGGATTTTTTTTTTTTTTTTGTAAATGTCTAAATTTTAATTGCTCCGTTTAATTGGAAACATTTTGTTTTTCATATTTCAAGTTGTGGGATAAAAGATCAGTCTTTTACACAAATTTTAAGTATAAAATTCCACAAGTAGGAGATAAATTTAAAAATTATTTAATATTTTTTGAAAAAGATAATTCCTATTTTTCACATATTCATTACTTACTTACTTAGGTGGCTCTACAACCGTCTATCGGTCAAGTTCAGTGTAGTTTAGTGCGCGCTTGCGCCAGTCGCTGGCAATCCGGAGCTTCTTCAGGTCAACATAGACCTGATCTTGCCATCTTAAGCTCGGACTTCCTCTCTGACGCCGTCGGACTTCCTCTCTGACCTTTAGTGCTGAAACTTCCGGGTTCATCCGGATGAGGTGACCGACACAGTGCAGCTGCTGGCATTTAATGCGCTGGACTATGTCGACCTCATCATACAGCTCATACAGCTCATGGTTCATACGGGTCATAAATTCGACGCCAACTCTAATGAGACTAAAAATCCTACGATATATTCATTACTGTAGTCTAAACTACATATTTTTGCTCAACCTTCTTCGTACCGTGGAATCTTTGTGTACCGTGGAATCTTCGTGATTTTGCATCCAGCAATAGTCAGCCTTCCTGCTTTCGTTCCAAAAGCCATCTCAACGCTTTTAAGTTGTTGCGGTTGGCACCTACGGCCCAAAATACATAGAAAATACATAGAAATGAGAAAGCAGCTAACTTAATGGGGCTAAAGATGACTTTTTGAATTTTTGAGTAGCAGTGATTATCGTGACTGCTACTTTCAAATCACCGTGATTTTGAACTGCTACTACAATCCCTTTAAAAATGAAAAGAAAAAAAAAACTTTTTTAGTTTCTCCTCAAATTGTTCTTTAACATAACTTTATGTTTAACAATGATATATGAATAAAAAAAAGTTGTACATCAATGGCATTTTCTGGAGAGGATTGGCTTAAAATGGTACAAAAAACCAATCGAGAGTCTGGGAGATAGTCGAAATCACAGAGCTCCCGCAACAGGATATGGGTTCCTTACAAAAATCGTGGGAATTGAGGTGGGAACAGGGTATTTTAGGTAGTCATCTGATTTGGTTTGTATATATTCTAGTGCCAACTATTGTTAATTGCAGCGCACATTCCAAAAACCCATTGGAACATGTATATCCCACATTATCCTTCCCAGGATTGCAAATCGATTGCTATTTACATCAACCACGCTAGAGCTACTAGTCGTGCCTACCAGATAATTTAACACGGAACAATTGCAATGATGCATGATACAGCGTCTATCCTTCCTCATGCCCCTTACCCTACCACCCATTCCCCTATCCATCTTCCCCTGCCCCCTTTCACCCCTTCTCCAACCACCCTTTACCCTGCGCCAATTCCTCTGCCCTTTCCCCTACCTACCCCTACTTTACTTCCCCTTCTACCTGCTCCCTTCGATCCCATTAACTTGTATACAACATTTCATCCTTCTATTTTAAATGGTACCCTGTGTGTTATTGCCCTTCCTTTTTAAATTTGAGCGCCTGACAATGTGTGCATTCCTTATTCATATTTCCAATATATATTTTGGAGTTTGAGCTATATTCTATTTCAGGGTTATAATTGAAGGCAAGTCGATTAAATGATGATAAAGCAATTGCTCCTGTAATTTGCATATGATCTTTTATTTGATACTTTGGCCTCCAGAATATACCATATTAATAAGTCCATTGAAGAAAAGAATTTGGAAACAATATTTTGTAAAAAACGTTGGGTTTCTCTGGCTTTATGGGATGGTGTCGAGTCTTGTTGAAACATCCATTGGTTCCTACCGAATTTTTTACGTGCTCAAGATAACAAAGCATCGTTTAAAATTGTTTCATGGTAGATTTGTTGATTTACTTTAACGACGTGCACAATGAAAACGAGTGGTGAGCGTCCTGCGGCAGTTACCGCGGCCCAAACCATCACTGATACAGACACAGCACAGCAAGTTCGCACAGCAATTAGCTGGTCTAAATTGTCTTTTGATTTGCTCTTTAACCTGAACTTTGCAGAAAAGACAATATTTTCAAGCTCGCCACTAACGTGCAAGTGTTTTAACACCTTTGCTCTTGCTAGGCGAACTGCCTTTTGTGGTGGTTGCACTTTTTATATTTTGTGTAGTTCATTTATAATATGTGCCCCATGCTACGAGCAGACACATAGAGTTTTTTCGCCAATTGAACTACGTTTTGTCGTGGATTATGTTGAATTCTGGCCTTCACCTTTCTAACCAATTCCGCCGATGTTGCTGTTTTTGGATGTCCACCTCCAGGGTGTTTTTTTTTATGCTACCAGTAACACTCAAAACGATTATGTGCCGATACGCAAACATTTTGTTCACACGTAAATGACGTAGCTCATTAACAATGGCTTTTTGCGATTTTCAGCAATAACACTGTTGCGTTTGAATTCCATTTCTTTAACTTATTCTTTTAACTGCAACATAAAACGATATGCTTCCGTAGGCTTGTAAATAACATAACATACGGACGCTTGAAAAAAACAAGAGCGCGCTGTCATTTGAGAAAACATTTTGGTGAGTACCAAATTTCGCGTTTCGGACATGTCAACTGGCCGTCTAGATCGTCCAATATCACATCTCTGGATTTGTTTCTTTGGTTTGTGTGAAGTCAACGCTCTTCGTCGATAAGTATGTATCTTCTATATATGTATATAAAAATGGAAGTATGTATGTATGTTCCCTATAGAATCCGAAACCGCTCAACCGATTTTGATCAAATTTTGTGGCAATATAGTCAAAATAGTCCCGTGGATGATCCTGTGAAGTTTCGTGGCGATTGGAAAAACAAAACATTTTTTTTAGATTTTTCTAATTTTAATAGAATTGGAGGTAGAGTAAAGGAGCAGGTGGTAGGTGGGGAATGTGGAAGGAGTGACAATGGGTAGGAGTGGCAGAGGGAATGGGAGGGCCGCTTACAACGTCGCGGGGACCATCTAGTTTAAAATATAATACAAACTCTAAATGAATCACCTGTACAATATTTTCCTTTTCAATAAATCAAAACCTGAAACGAAGCAGCAATCCATTAAATTGAAACAAAAAAAAGCATATAATAAATGTTGTTATTGATAAAACAAGTAAAAAACTCCAATAAGAAAGTTTTTGGGAAAAAGGACTCATCGACTGTAGAACTGTCATCTAAGAATAAACTTGACGATTAATAAAAGTAAATTAGAGTTCATGTTTATTTTTAAAATCACAGTTCTTGAATTTTAGTTAGCTCCTTGCACACCAAGAAGTTTAATTTGTGTAGATGGCAAAATCGCATAATGGGCACTATTGATTCGAGTTATTCAGCATCTGTGAAATATAGTGGACCAAAGTGCGCTGATCGCTTTCAACTCTGCCGCTGCTCTAGTTCATGTCATAATTTGTATTAATATAAATGGGGACAAAAAACGGAACAAATCAAACGTGCTTGATAACCTTGTTGACCGCAAAAGGTTCTCTTTTTTTGTCATTAGAACAATGAAAACGCGAAATTATTGAACAACAACTTGTTGTGGCTGTTGAATGTAAGTGAATATTTCGAAAGATTTTGTTTTTGTAACTACCACAAGGTCTCGTTGGAAAATATATTCCATTATATCTCGTAAATATTCTTGTAAAAATCGAAACATTTTAATTCAATTGGCACACCATTCCTCCTGTCCTTCATTGCAAGCTGGTAACAAGCTAGCCCAGCCATCGATGACGCAGCGCACAATGGCTGGGAATTCTGGCCAAAGAACCAGAGGCCAGTCATGCAGCCAGTGGTCGCGTGTATTTCTTATTTATTTTTACATATATATTTCTATGCGAATTTTTTGGTCTTGGTGTGAGATTTATAGTTGCTATGCGACGCCTGCGCTGTCGTTAAATGTTCTTGGCGTTAATTTTCATGTAACTTGATTGTTTTGGCATTTGCTGGGAGTTCTTTCCGCCATGGTTCACCATGTTACACAATATTAGTTTCGATTTTCATTTTTATTTGTTGCTAATTGATTGACTTCTACACGGTTTGTGCGGTTTGTGCAGTATAACTCATAATCGTGTTGAGCCACGGATTTGGTTTGGGAAATTAATTAATTACTGGTCAGAGGTTGCAAAAGGCGATTTTTACATGATTAATCAGTGTTCAAGAACAATCACTTTTTATCTTTGTGCGCATTGCATAATTTGAATCGCAGTGAAATGACCTTCGCGCTATTTCAATCGATTTTAAATTTTAATTCCGGTTTGAGAACTAGCAAAGAAATACTACTTAGAGAGAGAGAGAGAGAGAGAGAGGTGAGAGTTCAAAGACCCAGCGAATAGTTTGGAATTTGCAACAGTTAAATAGTTTTCAATTAAGTTAAATGCTGTAGATACAATTTATTTGAATTGTATGTATGTGAACGAAAGCTATTTTATACTATTTAACAGAATATTTATTTAATTGTGTTGCAATTAGATCAGATTCATACATTTGATTTGAATTCTGCACTGGCGTAGCTAGAATATTTGGTAACTGGGACGCAAAATGATATACCGCCCCTAAACTATCCTAAAACTGTTTGTCCATTCTCTAATCAAATCCGGTAAATCTAAACATCCAAGTTGGTATGTTCTATCTTTTATAGTCTAAGATATATCGTAGTTCATACATACGATGAGCGGACAGACGGACATGGCTACATCGACTCAACTTTTGATCAAGAGTATATTTACTTTATGGAGTCAGCAACGCCTCCTTCTGCATGTTACATACATTTGTATAAACATACATAGTATACCCTTGACCTTCCAGCACAGCGTATAAAAACTGAATCAGGATAGAGCTCAATCATATGAGAATGCAGCAATTCTAGCTAGTACTACGTAGGTTGCTATTTGTGTGTCTGGCCAAACATTTGTAGTTAAAAATGGTTTGATTATTTTTCAAAATATATTCTCCGTGATGCTCAATAGACTTTAGCATGCGCGTGAACCAATTATCCTCTCTGAATGAGGTAGCTTCAAAACATGCGTTTCGAATGCATCAACTGCTTCTTGTGTGAGAGGTCGCATTGTCGTGATGCAGAATGATTCTTCTTCGGCGGTTCGGTTTCCTTATTTCTTCGAAGACTTGTGGCAAACAATTAGTGTTGCCGAGGCCAGTTATATAAATAGCGCCCATCGTTTCCAAACAGGAGTTCAGCAGAAAACAAGCTGTATTTCGTTTCTTAAAACACAATACTTCACTTAATGTGGCTGCAGAACACTAACTATTTCTGGAACTACGTATAATACGTTCTCAAAATAAAAACCATTCGAGCTGCGGTCGAGTTCAGAAGCTTTACAAGTAGTGTTTGAACGAACTCATTTCTGTTCTGGAAAAGTGAAGCAATCACTCAAAAGTTCAATGCAGACAAGCTGCGGCATTCATCATAACATGTTGCTAGTGGTCGACTCAGTGGATTGAAATCTAGGAATAATTTTGTAT
This sequence comes from Leucophenga montana, assembly GCA_035044765.1. Lineage (NCBI taxonomy): Eukaryota > Metazoa > Arthropoda > Insecta > Diptera > Drosophilidae > Leucophenga > Leucophenga montana. The sequence goes on along the minus strand of JAWNNQ010000887.1, from coordinate 221,952 downwards.
CGTATAATAATGTCTTTGTTGTTATTGCTATTTCACAGCGCGCTAATCACAACAACTACACACAAAGAGATAGTCACCAAAATATAGCATAGCGCGTACATAGAAAAAAACACATAATTTCCTATTTGTTTCCCGCATGCGGAGTCTTATCAACTTGTAACTGGCTACTCGCATGCTACCACCTTATTATTACACCATGCATTCGTCGTGTATTGCGAGCGAGAATGAAAAAGGCGAATAAAAAGTACATTGTTATTTTAAAGTATTATTCACTCACACGTTGTGTTTGTTTTGCTACATTGTGTGAGTGAAGATTGCTAAAGCCTTCTACGGCAAAAACAATCAAGCGATTATGATTGTACACATCTGGAATACCTTTCAAATGGTATATTTTTTCGTAAAAATCGGTTGTATACTGAGAGCATAGCAACAGTCACAAAATATCGTCTTACCTACAAATACATATATTGACATAGAAGATATATATAAGATTGGAGGCCTCAATGGCTCATGTGTGTAGTGTGCTAGCTAACCTACCAGAAGTTGTAAGTACAGACCACAAATTCTCACACATATCCGTTCAAAAGGCACTATTTGTGCTAAATATTTAGAACCAACTTAGTATAACCTGACCTCTCTAGGGCATGGTATACAAACAGATTAAAAACATTTTAAGGAATTTACACAAAGAGTGAAAAAGTCACCAGAGTTGTAGTATTTCTGAAATTTTAGTAGTCGATATCTCCGCCAATTTTGGACCCAATATAAAGAACTAAAAATAGATTAAAGAAAATTTCAAGAGCCTTCTATTCTGCCTATAAAGAAAAAGTCTAAAAGTTACCTGAGCTGTTGTAAACATTTTTCTGTGAATGTTTACAATTGTTTTAAATTGGGTTTTGTCGATATCGTTCAGTTACTTCTGATTACTCCTTTCTTCTGGGCTGTCTTTTTAGTGTAGTAATTATATGATCAGAAAATTTGAAGTTTTCTATTTAACCTATGCCCTTGCGATTAAACGATTATGGCGCTATGCTTATCTTATACTTATATATTAAATTATTGTATTTGCCTAAATAATACGCTAAGGGTCATTTTCACTGCTTGCCGATATCGTTATAGGCATTGCAATATATATAAACATATTCCAAAGTTAGCTGCCAACTTGACTTCACAATTTCGATAACAAACCAAAGCAAAGCAAAATGAAAACAAACAAAACTGAATTTTTTTATTAAAATTTGGAATGCAAACGTGCATATTATATTGGCTTCGCTTTTTTCTACTGCGGCGATGCTCACTCTCATCCAATTTTTCTTTTAATTTATACTTTTTATGCGTTTACATTTGTGCCAATGCATGGACTGTCCACCTATTCAGCATGTAGCACCTGACCGATAAATAAGACAAAAATAACCATGGCAGACACAAATTTACCGATAACACATCAAAAATCGACACGAAATGGATTTATTATTATTGTGAAATACACTCCTCATGAAAGGCACGAAAATGGCCCTAATACGTATTTTAAAGTAAGCAAACCTTAAAGTAGGGTGGCATGCTACCACAACTACCCTCTGAACAAAACTATATGTACAAGGTTGATCTAAAAATAACCGAACTTTTAATTCAAATCATAGAACACGTAGCGCCATCTATTAAATGTTGACAGTATTAGAAAGGTACATTTTTCATCTTTCGAAAGCAGCCAAGTTCATGCTAATCGTTTGACAGGTTACAAAATGACACACGTTTTAATAGTAAAAACAGAGAACAAATATATAATTTTTGTTTTAAACTCGATGAGACTTACGAATTGTTAAAAAAAGGTTTATGTGATAATGTTTGTATGAATCGTAATCAAGTTTACACGTTGTTTACACGATTTAAAAACGATCGTGATGATTTAAATGATGATCCAAGACCTGGACCTGGACTACCCGAAGCGTCTAATCTGAGCTGAGCTAGTAGACAAAGTAAGTGCAATAATTGTTGATGGAAAAACAGATTTATCTCATCGAGCACCCTCCGCATTCGCATGATCTATCACCGTGCGATTATTTTCTCTTCCCAAAAATGAAAACTGCAATGAAAAGATGACTTTTTACGATGACATTCCAGCCGTACAAGCAGCCGTGACACAGGTGCTAAAGAACATCCCAAAAAAGGTTGTATTGAAGTAAATGGATCGTATTTTTAATAAATATTAACTTTGAAACATAATACCATGCTTGTTTCATTTTATACCTAAAAAGTTCGGTTATCTTTAGATCACTCTGTGTATGTATTAAATTGAAATATATAAGTTGTTTACTTATTAGATAATAATTAATTACATAGTTGCTATATAAAAATTTCTTCCAAGAATATTGTCTTATTTCGTACTTTTCAGAGTGCGATTTGTACATTTTAGGTTTTAATTTTTACGCTTTGTTCATTTATTAATTAAATCGATTAAATTTAATTTTTTTTTTTTAGTTTTCTAATTTATTTTGTGAATTTATATTTCAAAACTTACATAGGTCTACCATTAGCAAGAGTGCAGAGTATTTCGAAATTGTGTATTGTATTTCTAATCTGGCAGTCAGCATAATTAATGTAGTATAGCTTAAAGTCTAAGTTTTTATGAAATTCACGCTACATAAATTATTATAAAAGTAACCGTCATTTTAAAAATGATATCGATTTTAAGCAAAACGCCGTTGTAGCAAACATCGGCGCCACTTAAATTTATCTTCACAACGCCGTCGAATTATACTCGGCCTGTTACTATTGCGCAGCTGTTTGGGAATATTCTAGTAAGTGGAAGCCGCTGCAATTTTCGGGAAATGATTTATCAAAATTTACGTTTTCTTTTATTTTAGACCAACAAAGTCCATTTCCAATATGCTACAGTGCTACAATAAAGGATGCGGACAACTCTTCGATCCGGCTGAAAACACTGAAGGTAAATCAGCTCTCTTGGATTTTGGCGCCGCGCACAAAGCTAAAATAGAACGCATATTTTTATTTTATTTTATATAGAATCCTGCAGATATCATCCAGGCGTACCGGTCTTCCACGATGCCTACAAAAGTTGGTCATGCTGTGACAAAAGAACTGTCGATTTCACCGAATTTCTGAACATCAAGGGTTGTGCAGTGTCGAAGCACTCAAATGAAAAGCCACCGGAACCTGAAAAACCAGCAAAGGATGCGAACGCCAAGCATGAATTCATCGAAGTTCGTGCACCGATAAAAGAACCCTTGGCACGTCCGCCAATTGATACAGCATTAAAGAGCGTACAGGCAACAGTGGCAGCAGGCTTAAAGGATACCATGGATGCCTTGAAACTAAGCGATACAGTCAATGAGCCCGCTCTAAAGAATACTGGGTATGTTGTCTATCTATAGCGTTTGCTTCAGTATAAACATAACTGAATTATTGCTCTTTCTTTGGACTTTCAGTATAGTAGAAGTGGGCACATCGTGCAAGAACAATGGCTGTACTTACTCATACACGGATAGCAACAGCGATTATGCCGAGTGTACGTATCATCCCGGTGTGCCCATCTTTCACGAAGGTTTGAAGTATTGGTCGTGTTGCCAGAAGCGTACCACAGATTTTGCTGTGTTCATGGCGCAAAAGGGTTGTGCCTATGGCCAACACAAATGGGTCAAGGAGGTAGCACTAATTGTTGGTTTCTTTAACACAAAACAAAATAAGCATTTTGCGTTTATTTTAAGCATGATGACAAAAAAGTGGTACAATGCCGCTACGATTGGCATCAAACTGGCTCGAATGTCATTGTCTCCATTTACGCCAAAAAGTATCACTACGCACAGAGCAGCATTGAAGTGAATCCCGTGCGTTTGCGTGTCACTCTTGTGTTTCCCGAACAGGATAATGCCAAATTCAATATGGATCTAGAGTTGCGTGGCGTAAGTTTTTCAATTTCACTTAAAGCAATTTAAAATACGTAAGATTTGTTATATCATTCAGACATAGTCTGACATTACCATGTCAACTAACCATGTTCTAACTTCGTCTGAAAGCTTGTTTAAAGAAGCATCGTAGACCTCATAAAGTACGAGGGCAATTTGATAAATCAGTGACTTTTTGAATTTCGAAATATATTGATTTGAGTGTAGTCCCTGAAATATTCAAACTGGATCATCAAATTTGTGTTTGATTTAAGCCATTAAAAGTTGACAGACCGACGCCCAAATTAACTTCAAGCATAATTGTGTGATCATTTCGAAGTAATGTTTGACATTGACGTTTGAAAAGAACTAATGTGCAAAGAATTTTGCGTCGTTTCATGAAGGTGGATAAAATATGAATCCATTGCAGCACATCAGTGACCAAACAGTATATGAAACAGTGCTTTTCTTTGGTCGGACGGGCGCGGCAAACTTCTTATATTTGTCCGTTTGTCTGTCTTTCATATCTGCGCTCAATGGTTGTCAAACACAAACTAAACAATGCATATTGCTAAACACTTTACGGTTGTTTGTTAACAGATGGTAGTTGACAGAAGAAAGGTTTCACTTAAAGTAACTGCATGGGAAATTCAAAAAGTCACTCAGTTATCAAATTGATCTCGTTATGTATGTTCGTCCGCCCATGCGTCAAATATATTATCCATCCACCATACCACGCCCACTTTTGGGGTAGCCACCATACAAAGCACTTTTTTGTATATAAAACATTTTTATTGCAGTTTCTAATTGACGGATGATTCATATATACATTAATGGGTGTGACCCCTCCACTTTTGGGGCCCTCATACAAACCACCCACTCACTTTTGCCTTTATTTATGTAAAGCAGAAGCGGGTACCTGTCCTCTGCCTTTCTACCGGCAACGCATTTGACTCTCCGAACCATGGACAACAAATCGGAGCTGAAGTCTGACCAGCTTAGCTACTTCGACTAACAGCAATCAACACATAGACCTGCCGATTCACAATGAGTCGCTGCAAAGACAATATATTTTATTTTATTAATTGCTATTCTTAAATTAACACCATGCTTCACTACCCACGGTTGGTGAAGTTTCAAGTCTTTATGGGCTAGTGCGTGGCTGGCAAAAGGGGCTGCAATATCGCACTGCTCGGTCGTTTTCCATGATATCGTCTTGTTAAAATCAACAGTTAAAAGCTTGCCGTTTGATAGAAAGAATGATACCCTGTCGAACTACAGGGTTTATAACGAGGTTTCCTATATTATAAAGGGATTTGTCCCGCTCACCTTGTACAAACCGACTGACCGATTTTGAATGAACGCTTCGTATTTATACAAATGCGTGTGCTGTGCCTTTTTAAGGTGTACACCCCTCCAACCATTTTTAGAATTTTGTATGAAAAACTTATTCATTACGTGGCAAAATCAATTGAAAATTTGATATATAGGCTAGTTATGCACGGACGGTTTACATTATTAGTAAGAGGTGCGTCCTGTCCACTTTTAGCTGTACTCCCCAACAAAGTTTCCATTTTTATGTTAGATTTTACAATTATATTTTATACCAACTAAGAGTCCAACTTAAAACTTCCACCGTAATTAACGTTTTTACTTTTAACTTATTTAACAGCTAATTAATGTGGACAAAGCGAGCGCACACATGTATGGCACCAAGGTGGAAATAACACTGCCCAAAATGGAAGTTGGTTCCTGGCCTAAGCTTAATTTTCCGCGCGATAGTTTGCCGCCAGCGCATAATAAGCAATTGAGCCAAAACAATGACTCCGATGACGATTTCGATTTGGACGATATAGAGCCAGTCAATAACTATGCTTTGCATTTATCCGAAGTTACCTCGAACAATTCGAATAATTTAGATTAAAAATTACATACATATAACTAAAGCGTGCGAACGAACAGAGTTAGTTCATTAAAGTTTTTATATTTGATAAAGCGTTAACACGAACATAACATAATTGAGTCTCCAATCATTTAATCTACTCAGTCATCATCATCTCCAGGCACCCAATCTTCATCATCATCATCGTCGTCGTCATCGAGCTCCAGTGAACCAATATCCTGGAAGAGGCTTTCATCAATTTTAACATTTTCAATGGACTCGCCAGCCTCAAGCAGAAATTTGATGTCCGAATCGTTTAGTGTATTATCACGCATGAATAGCTCTCGTCCCGTGAGTTTCTTGCACTCGTTATTCTTTTCACGCTTCGCTGCAATACCCATATCCTCCTCAAAGTCCAGCTTCCATTTCATGAATGTCTCAACAGTGACGCGTGTTCCTTCGAACTTTTTACGCTCCGCTTCCTCAGATTCCAACAGTTTGCGTGAACGCTCCTCATCCTGTTGTTTTTTATGCTCATCCCAGCGCACGTTCAGCCATTCCTGTGCGCTGCTTACCAACGAGAAGATCATCTCCATGCCTAAATTTTCTTCGATAGTTTCATGCAAGTGCTCCAGCAGCCGCGTTTCAAAGGTTTCTTGAAAATTTACTGCGTCCTCAATTTCCACTACCGGTGCTTCATCCGGATATTTTTGTGTGTACGTGAAGAGCAGCTTACACGTGAGTCCGTTGTCATCGCCGTCCTCCACGTTGTACTCCTCTGTGGCTATGGGTATTTTGAATTTGTGAAATGGTTCCGATTCGACAACTAGGCAGTAAACAAAATAAATTTTATTTTTGGTTCAGTTAAGATAGAGAAAGAGCGGCGGCTTCATACGTACTCTCCATATCGCCACAGTATATGGAGTCAAGCGCTTCCATCTCGTTTGTCTGATCTTCTTTGTAATTGCGACTCATGTTTCTCAACTAATTATTCTGTGTGTTTATAAATAATGTGTATAAATATTATTTAAGTTACTTTTGCGGAAAATAAAACGAAACATAAGCCGCAAGACGTAGCAACACTTGCTTCGTCGTTTAAGGTTATTTGTCGATGTTGTTGGGTTGGCGGGTTGGCGGAGAGTAATGTTGTCGCTGTCAGGGGTGCGAAATCGTTGAAAAATTTCAATATGGTATGGTTGCCACATACTCTGATGATGATGTTTGAAGTAAAGTAGCTTGTATGATGAAAATACAAAATGTAAAACAAAAGGAAATCCTATAAATAATATAGACATGTATGTCCGTCGGAAGTGTAGTTTCTTCGGAACTATTTAAACGAGGAACCCAAATTTAGGCTCTGTTTGGTGCCTCGCAATTGATAAATAGAATAAATCACTACTTACAATGTAATCGTTGTCTTAGTCAGTTATGGAGTTTTGAACTAAAGCTAGCCTAATTATTTCTTAGTGAGCAGGTATCGGTATATATGAGCGCAATTTTCGGTGTCCGTTTTGTAGTTCAACCGTTTGTGTGCTGGTGTGTTGATAATATGTAGCATCTCAATCGTGAAGCGTTTTTTGCAGTAGCCTTCTCTTTGTAATATACGTAAGTCATCAAATCTTGACGAATGATTTTGATCCGCACATTGCGCTGCTAGTGCTGTTTCTTGTATTCAAATTTTTAATCTACATTTTATGTCTGATTTATGGCCAGCAATTCTAGTTTTTAATCTAGATTTCGTCGTAGTTTGTTACATATGTTGGACCCCTCACCGGCACATGGTATTTGATATATCAAGTTGCATTTATCGTCCTGTAATATTGCACTTTTTGTATTGCTATACAGTTGTCCAGTAGTACACCACAGTTTGTGTGCAACTTGAACCAGTTTTTTGTCATATAAATCAGATCTTGTAAGGCGTTCGGATAGACCAGTTACGAATATCACAGATTTGTATATTTTATTGGTTGTATCACAATTCGCAGGCTCATTTCTATCATAGTTGGAGCTATTTATATTGTTGTTCTTGCAATATGCTCGTATCAATTTTTTGACCAGTGCTATTGGCAAATCATTTTAAGTCAAGGTGTTGGATATGATTTATTTATTTTGGTATATTTAATGAAATTGACCCCGGTATTTGACGATCATTTTCTTCGGGTGTTTCGAAAAGAAGTTCACTAAGCGTCCCGATGCAATTTCTTTTTTGTACCAGTCCAATTTAATTGTTGTTGTTGTCATGCCTGCAGATTAGGGTGTCAAGATATGGCAGTTGTGCATTTTCCTCCTTTTCAATCGTAAGTTGTATGTCCTTGTGAAATGTATTTAATGTCTTATGTACAATTTCAATTTGGTCACTCTTGTCATATTGTCAACATAGTTTGTTGTTGTTGTAATAGCTTGGTTTGTGCTGGTACAGCCACTTGGACTGAGTTGGCCAACTTTTGACTGCACAAATCTCCTTATGCAGATCGGTCCGGGGCGAAAACCCAGTCGTCCTTGGGAATGAAGAACATATTTTGTCACTAGTCTTGGTTTCACCTGCAACTGATCTAATTTAGTATTTAGTAGTTCTTCCATCACTAGATAATCGGTTGAGGCAAGTGAACCCATTTTCAAAACATATAAATGAATGTAACGCAATATTCTAAATTAATATGTGCGACTTCTACGAAAATCGGATTAAAACAAGCAATACGAATGCAAGGTATTGTACGTTGTTAAAATTGGAAGTTTAAGATAGAAAAAAAAAAACTTAAATTTAATCAATTTATTTTTAATTTAAAAAGTAAAACAATACAAAAAAAAAATAGAAAACATACCTTTTCGGACTATGCGGTCCTGAAGAGTTTGCGTATAATTGTTAAATGACGTAGCATTCACAAAATTTAATATAAGGCATCTGTATATGGTCAAAGAGAATCTAACTGTCCAAGTTTAAAGTCTTTAATTCCTATAGTCCCTGAGATCTGTTGTCTCATACTACCAGACGGACAAGGGTAAATCGACACAGTTTCTAATGCCACGCCACGCTTTCTTCTGCCTCTTACATACATACTCACAAACTTATTATATCCATGTCACTTTGGGTACGGGGTATAAAAATGTTCAAGAAGAAAATTATTTCTTGCTTTGGCTCTTCTGTCATTCAGTAGATATTTCAGTGCAGCTTTGCCACATAGCAAACATGTTCGATGAATTTTTTTCATTCAAGGATCTTATTGGCGATGAAACGTTGATCCATTTTAAAAAGCCATTGGGAAAACTCTGGCATCAACATCGACGCTAAATCCGAATATTATTGGATCGAATTACGTTCTGAAAGCGGTTTATTATAGGCTGCCATAACCAAACGAAACAATCACTGCTGATCGCTATCGACTACAATTAAAGCGTTTGAAGTTGAGTAATAAAAGAGAAACGGACCACAGTACGATCAGAGAGCCAAATCATATACGCTCCAGCATAGGCCACAAACATGTCAAAACCTACTTAAAAACACTTGTATGGTTAGTGGCGCTAGTTAACACTAATTTGCAAACACACACACACATAACTATAGCTTTCACAAGCCAATGCTTCACAAGCCGATAGCCTTTAACGACCGAGAGCGCTGAACATGGAAACTCACGAAATAATAATGAGTAGAACTTCTGAGGCGAATGATATATAGATTTTCACGTTTAAATCATGAAAATACGATTATTCATTAATGAATTATCAGGAGCGGATCCAGAACGCTCTCTTGGGGGAGAGGGTATAACTCCACTAAAAAAAAATTTTTAAAACAAGAGAAAACGATACCATAAACCAATTTTATATGCTGGTTTTATTCCTATTATTTTATAAAATTGAAGCGAAATTATATTTGCGTGCGGCACAAAAATGCTGTTTGGGGAGGGAAAACGTTCCCCAGTTCTTTTCCTCCTGGATCCACCAATATTGCTATAAATTTAAAAGTAAATAAAGCACACTTAAAACTTAAGCGCCAAATACACCTTGACACATTTGATCAAATGCATGATGTGACGGAAAATCGACGGGCAAATTTGGCAATTTGACTGCTTGATCAAATGTGTGAAGAAAATTAAAAACGTTTGATTTTCGTTACATCACTTCTTCTTCATCGATGTGATTTTTATTTAGTCGTTCTGAAAAGACGTATGAGATTTGGACGGGAAATTTCGAATCCAGATGTGACGAAATGGATTTGAAAGGTGTGTGGGCACGCATCACATTACAACGTTACACATTTGATCAAATGCGTGGATGGTGTATTTGGCCCCTTAGTATCGCCGACCATATATATGTTACATTTCTTACAATGGATTGAAAAAAGTGTTATAATTCTACAAATTTCAACTAGAAGTGACATCAAACTCAAAGAAAATTGATTAATATTCCAACTCTATGACACATGTATATGACAATCTGTGTTAAGGGCATTAAGCCGTTCAATTTCAATGGAATTTGAGAATTGTGTCACGTCTTGTCAAATAGAAACATTTTTTCCCCCAAATTATGAATGCAGATTTTCTTCGATTTGTAATACGAATACAAAACCAATAATAGTTCAACAAAATTCAAGCTATCATTTTTTTGGTCGCACACAACCGGAGTTATACAGTGTAAACGGCGTATTGCGCAGAAATGTTGGCAATTTTCGTTTGTGGTATTTTTTAGTATTTCAGCGATTCTGCGGCAGTAGCATTGTGTGCGTCTGTGTGTGTGGCTAACAAGAAAAAGAAACTATACTGATTTTAAGATTAAAAAATTGCACAATTATAAAAAAATACAATAAAAATTAAAATTCACACACACCTATAAATACAGCAAGTAAATTGTTGATTGTTAAGGCAAAGCGTTAGTGCAAAAAAAAAAAGAAAATTCTTTAAAAGTGGCTAACAAAGCAAGTAAATACACAACAAAAGCAAATAAAAAGCAATAAGTAGCGTTTGTTTTGTGAATTTGTGACTGTGGTAAGCTTGCGTGTATGTGTGTGTGCGAGTGTATGCCTGTCTGTGACCTGCGTGATTTCTGTTGCTGTTTTGCAAACAAACAAAAAACCAATTTCTTTTTTTGCATTACTGTTTTTTGTTTTGTCCATTTGCTTTGTTTTTGTTTCATTTCAAAATAAATTGTTATATATGTATGTATTTATGTATGTGCCCGAGATTTTCACTTCAAAAACAAATATTTTCAAAATTTTGCCGCTACACAAGTATATATTACAAATTTTTAGTATGAAGTATCTTTTTATCCTGTGACAATACACCCCCCGCAACAACAACCACTACCACCGCCGGCACCTATACCACCACTTCGTTTCCGGCGCGCTCTACTCAAACGCACACAAATGAAAAAAACTGGCAAAAATGTTGTACACAACAAAAACAATTTCGTTTTCGTCGTCGCTGCTGCTGCTGCCAAAAAGAAGCTAAGAATAAACTTGGAAATACAAACGCGGAAAAACTAATGGAAAGCGAACAAAGCGAAGGCGAAAAATAAAAAGAAAACGAAAACAGAAAAAAGCAAAAACGACTAAAAAGAACGAACTAGAAGAAAGCAATCGAACAAAACGTGAAAAATTTTATCAAAAATTTTATAAATTTTTTTTTTGTATATAGTTCAAAACAAAAAAAAAAAAAATTGCTTCAAGAAAATTTTAGTTAAGCCGCAGCAGACACAAATTCAAATGAATAACTTATACAAGTTTACATACATATATTAATTGAATACGCAATTTTTTACGTTGAATTTCGAAAATTAATAACAAATCAAAAGCAAAAAAAGAAAAAAAAAATCAAAAAAAAACAAAAAAAAAGCGCCAGCGAGGAAGCCGTGCGACACAAGCAAACAACAATAAAAACTCAAAAAATAAAAAAAAAACTTCAGCGCCAAGTCAGCGGCCGGTAGCCAGCAGCGACAGTTATACACTACACCGAAGGCGGCAGCGTTGCGTTGCAACTTTTCAGTGAAAAATTTGTGGTGTTTTCTGAGAGGTTTGCATGCATGCAGTACACTAATTTACTTATTGCGCTATTACCGCCGCGGTAGCGGCGTTGAACTCCGGCCATATGTTTATAATTAGCGACTCCTAGATATCAGTACGCGCGCGCGTCACGCCGAGATAATGTGACATGACAATCAATCGTACTTAAGCTAATTAACAAATTGTTTAAAAATTATTACTGCATTCACTGTAACCCGCATATATCCCTTTGCTCTCAAATACCCATTGCCCCCTATAATATACATACGTGTGTGTAGACAAAATTATTATTTATAAACCTCTGTGTGTGTGTGAGTGAGTGCCTGCTAGTTCTTTACGTTGCATTTTATTTCATTCTATTTTTTTTTTTTTTTGTTAGAATAGCATTTCTTCATTGTGTATTATCAGTTTGCACAAACCTTATTAAATGAAGCAGACTGTGTGTCGCTTTAAATATACAAATAACACAAGCCCCAACACTCATTAAAATCTCGTATTCCAATTCGAGGGCAGTTTGATCAGTGACATTTTGAATTTCCCGCGTAGTTTCATTTTGAATTTCCCGCGTAGTAACTTTAAATGCAAAACTGTTCATGTCTACTATCAATTGCTAATAGACTACGGTTGCATTTAAAGCAATCTGCATCATTAAGTATGTGTTTGACATTCATTGAGCGCAGACAGATGTAAGGCAGACAGGCGGGCAAATCAGAAGCTTGTCGCGCCGATACGAACAAATAAAACCACTGTTTCATATACTGATTGGTCGCTGATAAGCTGCAATGGATTCATATTTTAATCACGTTCATGAAACGGCGCAAAAACTTAGTAATATTTCAGTTAATCAAAGTCAAACAATACTTCGAAGTTATCACACGATTACGTTTGACGTGAACTTCGGCATCGAACTACTTTCTGTCCGGCTGTCTGGCTTTCATATCTGCTTTCAATGACTGTCAAACACAAACGTACTGATGCAGATTCTTCTGGGACTATACTCAAAATAATGTAATTTGAAATCAAAAAAGTCACTGTCTTTGTAAGTTTATATAGGGTGTTTTTGTTTATTGCCGTTAGTGATTAAACTATCATAAATTAGTCCAACGCCAAAACAACGAAAATCGTGTTTCAGTTCGGGGATGTTAACGTGCGCTACGTCCATTTTACGGGCTACATAATCGTGAATAATTCGATCGTTTGGATCGTATGGATCGTTTTGCACCTAAATATAAATCCAATCTAAATAAAAATGCATAATACGTGTGCAAGCTGCGGTGCCCATTTGCTCGAAATCATATTTAAACACTAATACCATAAAATTTGCTATCTAGTAAAGCCAAATTTCTGTTTGATATGTAATTTCAGTATAAAAATTCAATTAAAAAAAAAAAGGCAAAAAGAAAAACCATAGAAACATAGTCATTAATTTCAAATTAATTGTGCTGTTTTTTATCGCCAATATTAAAATAACTGAAATAGATATAAGAGTACCACTATCTACATATACAATTACCGTTTATCGTTCGAAGTTCGAGCATTTGCAACGTCCGAAGAATTTATTTCATTACTAAAGCCCTAATTATACTAGAATAAACAATCATTTATTTGCTTTTTCATTTTGAAAACAAATGTAACAAACAAAACCTTTAATACTATTTAAAAACAATTTGTGAATAATAAGTTCTATTAAGTTTAAAGTGAAGTTTAATGTTAACTTTATACCTTACGAGTGGGCGGGTGTGCTGACCAATAATATATGTAATAATATATGATTAATAATAAATGAAAGTTGCACTTCGTCGTTTCAAGGAAGTTTACCATTAGAGGCATAAATTTAACTTTACATCACTTATATATATATTCAAAATTTTTGTGTTGAGAAGCTATTTTATTTATTTAACGAGGCCCTATAAATGAAGTCTCATTGTGTCTCATTTCTGCACTCATAAAATCTGCAAAATAAGTGCGAATTCACTATAAACTGATAATATAAATTGAAAAATTCGGTTAAACCGAAGTTGATGTTTTGTATTCTTTTCCTCTTTTAATTTTTTAAACTGTTTAGTTTTTCTCTGTCGTTTTAATTTTTTTTTTAGTTATTGTCGTCGTCGTCGTCTGTCTTTTCTTTGTTTTACTAATAAAATAATAATCGAAATACTTTATTAATATTTTGCAGAGACGCTTATCATCAGGCGGTTATTATGAAAGGTTATAATTTGTTTCCAACAATTCTTAAGATAACTAATGCAAGATGAAATATATCATCACCATCTCTTATATTTTATTTTATTATTTTAATTTTTTTTTTCTCCAAACAAAAATTGTTTACAACTAAAAATAAATTTTTGCATTTCTAAATTCATTTAAAATTTTAAAGTAAATTCAAAATTTTGCAATGCTATAATTTTTGACTCCTAACCTGAGCTTAAATTGCTGAAATTAACGTAAACGAGTAGGTCAAAAACTGAACCAATGAATGATATCATATGAGAAACTACCTTGTCTAATATATCTCAATTGTCTATATATCTATTGCGACATAAACAGGCAATCACTACAAAATGTCTCGTAACAAAGACAAGTACGAGAGCGCAAATCGCCGACAACAGATCTTCATGTCAGCTGAAGAAGTCGCTGCTGGTAAAAAGACGAATTGGTCTGGTTTGGAGATAACAGGTGAGTATGATTTAAAAAGAACAACTCTATCAAACTTAACTACATACTCGTATAATAAATAATAAATACTTTGTTTATTTGTCAGGCTGCGTGCGCAATATTAGCCCTTCGTTGTGGGAATTTAACCATCTGACAGCGCTATACCTTAACGATAATCAGCTACTGCGTCTGCCAGCCGACATCGGTATGTTGGTCAATTTGCGTACACTTGATCTGTCAAGCAATAAGCTACGTAGCCTGCCAGCGGAGTTGGGCGAACTTATACAATTGAGGTAAACACAAATTGAATTTAAATTTGACCTTAAAAATAATGACACGAAGACAATACCTTGTGCTAATGAGTGAATGCATTGCATATAATTTCTTTATTGGATTTTAAAAATGTAACAAATCAATTTTTTCTGTAGATAGATTAAGTTTCAACACCCTGTATTCATAGAGTAAAAGGGTTTACTAAATTTGTGTAAACGTATGTAACAGGCAGACGAAGGCGCTGCAGACCGCATAAAGTATATACATATATATATTCTTGATCAGCATCATAAGTCGAGTCGATATGGATATTTTATGAATGTCTCTTTGAACGTCGAGATCTTGGAGACTATAAGATATAGACACTCTTAGTTTGGACATTTATAGTCTCGTATTTCCTCTTGGTATAAGTTGTACATGCTAACCCCAAAATAAGGGGCAGCCCTCATACAAACCTGTCCCCACTTTTTTGAATGTTAGCATGACATTTTTATACTCTTCACACAGAGTAAATAGTATTATAATTTTGTCACAATTTTTGCAACGCAATAAAGAAAGCATCAGAAAACCGTCGAGACGATCTAGCTATATCCGGATGTGCCCTATTCCCTCAATCGTTGAAGTATGGGTTTGAAAGTTGGTATGGAGGCCATTTTAACCGGATGCAACACAAGTTCCAAAATGACCGCAATTTAAAAAATATATGCATCTTTCATACAAAAACACTTTCTATTTATTTTGTTGTACCGAACAGTTTGAAGTAAATAGATTATTATTAAAATAATAATTTTTAAATTGGTCAATTGCATACAAAAGGTGAAGTCAATTAATAATTGCCGCATTGCCAATCAAATAGGATATGTGTGAAGAGTATTAAAGCTTTGGTCCCACCGAAGATAACGTTTCTCCTTATTTTTGTTGTCAATTAAGCTAGAAACGCTAAATTGTGTACATCGTACGTCAAACCGAAATATAGGCATTCATACAGTACGATGTATGGTCATAGCTATATAGACTTGACTTTTGATGTTTTTTGATCTGAACCTGGATAGTATGTTCAGATCAAAACTCTATATACATTATAGACACTCCCTTACAAAGCTTTGGTTCAAATAAGGAGCCATATACAAGGTACAGAGTATCTCGCAATCGACTACAGCGTTGTTTTGTTGAGATATCCAGCTGAAATCCGGCACCTAGACTTATTTTTATTGCAGTCAAGTAAAAAAAAACCCCATAAAAACCTCCCGCCCACTTTTGCCTATTTGTATGAAAAAACTTCCTTATTGACTGCAAAAATAAATGAACAAATATTGGAATGATGGTTTCTTATAGACGGGGACGCTTCACAAATATATCAATGGTTGTGATTCAATACTTTTAAGGGTAACCCCAGGCAAATACAGCATCTATGCAATCGTACCCTTTGTTCTAACTGAAGGATCTTGGCAATAATGGCTGTCCCGCGCTAGTTAATTAGTCTAGTCGCGAGTTAACTAGTCTCATCACAGTCCAACTTCTCGGAAAAATACTGCCAAACGTCGCCTAAAATCTCTGGACTAAAATACAGGACTTCAAATCGATTCATGATAGCGATGCATTAACTAAATCATAGCGACAGCGTCCCAATCGTCCATTTTGTTAAATCTAAATACCAATCATCTGCGCAATAACAAAATGCTTTGATTACACAGAAAAAATGTTATTAGGTTTTCTTTTGGTAGCTCGTTTCATAAACTACCCTAATACAAACCCGAATTTTATCAACCCTAATACATGTGTATGTATATGCTTTCATCCCGGTGAAAGGAAAAGTGAAAAACTGTTCAAAATCATTTTTACCATCAGCGTGTTGTGTATACATTTCTGTGCAGGAAAAGTAAGGTACAACTATTTCTAAAATTCAGATGAGTATTGCTGATCTAATAATTATTCGCGAAATAACATGGCCATGGCCAATTGCAAGATATAAATTAAGCTGAAAACGTTAACTTTAGTATATCGCGTATTGTATAATCACAGCACAACTCCGTGTCTCAAGACTTCAAGCGTTCAGCTGCTATTATTTTACTCCAGTAAACCTCAGAAACTAACGGAATATTTTCTTATATAAAAATGCGGTACTCAGCGTTCAGTTAGCTTATAAGACTACTTGAGAGACCGTGGAATTGTTCAAGAAAAGATATTAAAATAATTATGAAAATCATTGCTGAGACGAAGTGGTTCATGTGTGGCTCCAGTTGGATTTTTAATAATAACTTAATGAAAAAAATTCTTTATGCGTAATAACGAAAATTTGCTGCACTTGAGCTTGTTTGACTTCAAGAAAGTTCATTTAATATGTATGCTTTGTCTAAAGATGTGAATGGTAGTGTATTAATATTCAAATTCGGATGCTTTATCTTTTATAGTCTCCGAAGTGTAAGCATTCATACAGTACGTCGTATGATCATAGCTATATAGACTTGACTTTTGATGCTAATCTATATACATAAGAATGCTTGACCTGACTGATTCATTCATTATCAGCGCACTGCGGAAACCGCAAATGCTAGAAAGCTGATTTCAGGACAGTAGTTTCGTTTTATAGTGAAACATTAGGCTGTGAAGAAAGTGAAAAGGGATGGTTATATGGGTAAATTTTTGTTTCATCCTACCATTTTTAAACTCTATTTGTATACTCTAAAAAGCAAATTATTAAAAAGCGTTTCGCCGATTTTAGATAAATTCAACCGGAAAAAAATGACTGGTTCTTCTGTTAAGCAAGAATATATGTGTACTTATGCTGTCGGGGTGTGCCACGCATTTTTTTGGCTTTTATATACATTTGTAAAAACTAAAATACCATACTCTTCCCCTGTGAGTAAAGCCTATGAAAACAAGTACTGTCCATCATTTTATTGATTCATTTTATCCACTTTTAAGTATTGAGAAAAAAAATATAATCGTGTCATTTTTTTAAAAGGGTTCTGAAAAAAAAACGTGATAAATTTCTAAAACACGCAATTTAATTCTTGCAGGGAACTTCTATTGAACAACAACTTCCTGCGCGTGCTGCCGTACGAATTTGGCAAACTATTTCATCTGGTCATCTTAGGTTTAATGGGAAATCCACTGCAAAAAGAGTTCATGAACATCTATAACGAACCGAACGGAACACAGAAGCTACTCACTTATATGCTGGATAATCTATCATGTAAGTACAAACCAACCCGATACATATATTGTACATACATCGTGCAAAAAATATAAAAATTATACACTGTCGGTTTCGTTTTCTCTCTCGATGTTGTTGAAATCGATATCCGATCGCCCCTATCATCTGCTACCAATTTATGCAGGGGCGTAAGTTGTAAGCCAGAAATTATTATTAGTGCAGCAGGAGGCTGACCACAAAAAAAAAAAAAAAAAAAAAAACAAAAACGTTTTTAAAAGCAGAAGAAAAAAATGTTTACACACGAAAAGAGAAAGTTTCCTGTTTATTGACACCGTAGACGTTGCAGTAAAGAGCGACAACAAATGTGCGCCTGGTGCCTGCCTGCCTGCCGGCCGGGCTCGCCGAACGAGCGACCGGCTGATAGACTGAAAGTGACAGGCAAACAACACGCTATACTACTCCATGGCGACAACTGCAACAGCGTCGGTTGGTGCAATGCTGCTGCTGCTGCTGCAGTCAGTGTCTGTGTCGGCAAACGATAGCAGCAGCGGCAGCAACAAGTTTTGCACCCAAAAGCAATCAACAATACAACATCAACAAGTATTTTATGTGCGCAACATGTTTAATGAATTTTCTCGGCGGTGATGTTGCTGTTGTAGCCGCTTGTTTGTGGCGCTACGCAATTGTTATTTTGCGGCATATTGGCTTTAGTAAAACTGTGGGCTTGCGGTCGACTCAATCGACTGAAATCTGGGAATATGAAATTTTTTGTATATTATTGCATTTCTGCGTTTGTTCTTATTGCTATTTCACCGTGCGCCAATCACAACAGCTACAAACAGCGATACAGTCACCATATTAATAGCAAAGCGCATACAAAGTAAAATACTTACTATCCTATCTCTTCCACGCTCGTTTTATCAACTTGTAACTGACTGATCGCATTCCTTTTAAATGGTATATTTTTTTTTTGTCGGTTGTATACTTTGAGCGTAGCAAAGAAAATCTGCTAGTATGTATATTAATATATAGGTACGTATTCCAAATTGTGGACGTCGAGCTTCCTCTCGTATGTACTGTTGACCAAATCAAAAGATCTAAAACAGTCAAATAAGGCACATGATGGATAAAATTACCTTTTGCTCAAGTTTTTTTTTTTTCTTTAAATGCTTCTGTGCCAAAAACAGCATAATTTTATCAGCGAGATATTAAATCCATAATTTTTATTTGATCTTATTTGATCTTTGTTTTCGCTTCCAATATGGGATATTTCTCACATCACTTATGCATGACTTATCTTAAAACTAGTTGTGAATTACAAGCTCATGGCGGTATATAATTCACAGCTAGTTTAATTATTTTCTCTATTAAACATCGTTTTTTGGTAATCTGTCGTTTGATAATGACTTTTACTCCTCAAGGTTTTCGTAAATAGCTAATGCTATAAAATGGGTCACAGTTTGTTTATTTATTTATATTAAAGTTAGGTATAATTAAAATTAACACTATCTAATGACTAAATCACTGGCTGTTAAGGCCCTCGGCTTAGTTTGTTTATATTTTCGATGCTAATATGAATATGGATTTTTTTTTCCATGTGTTCACTACTCACAACATTTTTTTTATGAGGTCCCTGGTAGCGTTGTAAATTGTTCATTGTTTATCGAAATATTATTCGCGTGATACACCAAATCAAAACATCAAAATAATTTTATTTTATACAACAATCAATGAAAGGTATTATTCATTGTAAAGAATAAGCAGGTGTCGTATAATGTGATTCAGTCTGATTCTAATTTGGTTTAATATATAGTCTATAGTAGTTATTCAAATATTGTAAATAGAGTGACATTGAATCACTGTATGAGCAAATGGTTTTCCGTGTCCCTACTTCAACAGTTGCATTTGTTAAAAACCATCCTGAAATGCAGATTATCAATCAAGTATCATGCTACATTGGATTCGGATAATTTAATGTACAGTACTGGGAATTTCGAAGCACAGTGATTCACATTAATATTTCGTATGAATGTATACGTGAATAGTTATTTATTTGAAAAGTATGCACAACTGTGTATAAACTAGTTTCTTAATATAAATTATATTCTAAAATGCAGATGAATCAGTATGCAAATGAATAACTGTTCGTTCTGTGCCAATTAGCATTCACTCATGCAAAAACAGTGGAAAACAGCGGTACTGTGTTGGTGTCTTCTAAATTTAAATAATTTATAATTTGAAACTGTTTACAATTCGCAGCTGGTTTATGTATATTTCATAATATGTACTGCAGCTTTATTCGTTTGCTTTGTGGACGAGTCAGTGTAATTTTGTGTTTTAAGTACAACAAAAAATGGGTTTTGTTTCACATATGTGCATTTTTGGCAAATGAATTTAAAAAAGTGAAATTAAAAGCGATAAAAAACTAAAAAGCGCTGCGCTTTATGTGATGTGCGCTTTATGTGATGTGCCCTTTATGTGATGTGAACAACTCAAAGGCTGTTTTCAGTTTTTGTACTCTGTACTCATAAGATAAAAAGGCATATTAAGTTGGTGCAAATGTATGGAACAGGTAGAAGGAGGAGTGACAGACCCCATAAAGTAACTATATCTGTCTGTTCATCTTTTTGTCCCTCGTATGTTTCAACAACGAGATATCAGAGACTATAAAAGAGCCTGTAAACTTGGATTTTTTGCTTGCTTTGATTGTGATGAAAAAGTAAAAAAAAAAGAAAAAATGTTTTCGCTCAGGGATGTATGTTCTTTAAAATAAGTAAATTGAACGAAGAAAATCTTAATAAGAAAATTTGCAAAAAATAAAAAACTCGTTGCCCAACAATAGAGGCCTCTGCTTCTAATTTGTGTGATTCTAGGCGTGATTCTTCAGCTGATCTCCATACCATAACGTTGTTGTTGCTGGTTATCTCTGTTTCCAGGTAGACAAAGTTACCAACAACATTGAAGTTGAAATTCTCCTTACTTACAGACCAATCAAGACGCGACGTTAGTTTGCGAGTGAACACGCAGTTTCCCTTCGCCGCTTGACGTGGCTGTTTCTCAATCTCTGAGAACACCTTGCTGCTCGTTCGTTCCTCTGATATTAATGTCATCATCATACGCGTATAGCATCAGTTCCTTATGGAAGATTGTGCCCGATCGTTTTAGGTATGGGCATGGGATGTGCTCGGGAAAGGCTCGGAGACGATTTCTGTTTGTATTACCGTCATATTGCAAAGACAAATGATTTTTACTGGAATACCAAGTATGCCAAAGAACATCGTTCTTATCGACGTGTCGAAAGCGGCCTTATAATCGACAAATAGGTGGATTGTGTCTTCATGTACTAACGGGTCTATTCTTTAGGATTTGTTGTAGAGTGTAAATTTGGTCACAGTTCGTCCTCTTTGGTCTGAATACTGATACTGTCCTATCAGTGTATCCGTGTGTGGCCCCAGCCGTTTACACATACGCGGGACACAATTTGTATCCCATTGAATGGAGATTTATTCACGATATTGTTCGCTTCATCGCCTAGGTTAGAGAAGTGACTTTCATCATAGTCTCAGGGATTCCTGTGCATCTGTAACCAGCTTGCTAAAATACTAATTCTTTTCGATCAAGTTGTGTTAATTCCATATACATGAATATTATCCAACAGTAGCAAATTATAGCGCATTGTCAAGTCACTCGTACATATATGCTGAAATTCAAAATGTCTGCTTATTTTCTGTCTTGCTGCCAGGCCGTCTGTCTGTTTATTTTAGAGCACAGCTTCATTCGCTGCCAGATTGCTATCATTTCGAAACCTTTGCACGAAAGGTATCACTCCGATTGTGTACCCCATTGCTTTTTGGTTGCCAATAAGAAAACAATGTATAAGTGTGTGCAACCTCGTTGCATTTAAATTATTGCCGCTTGCAATGGTTTTCGCTGTTTCGATTGTTGTTTATTGCATTACAAGCTGTCAGATTGAACAGGATGTTGGTTGTTTCTTACTTTTTTGTTTCATTTTCGAGGGTGTTCATTATATTTAAGTAGGGATAAGTTATTTTCGATTTGATTTTAACATTGTGTTCGTAATATAATAGAAAGGGAGAGAAGCAAAATATGCGTTTAAATCATTTAAGGAAACATGTGTTCCAGTTTTTTTAAAATTAGTTTTCAATATTCAAGGTTTTTATACTGCTCATAAAGTTTATTACAATAAGTTCATTATTGGTTTGAAAGCTAGGAGTCATTAAAGAAATGAATCAATAAATATATCAGAATTTGTGTGTTTGTAAGAATAATAAATACTGGCGTATAAAAAAGTTTCGTAGATATGCCGATTTTCTACGAGGTTTGCAACGTCCAGGTATCCCAAAAGTATATACGATAACATGAGCTGTCAATGGCATGGAAGTGAATTATTTGGGCGAAGGCGTTGTACTCACGAATGTAACATCCATTAGTTATTTTTTTATTGAAATCTTTTTGAAGGCAGGTATTTATGTGAGCATTGAACATCAAGCATGGAAAATCGTTATTGAACGGCGGTTTAGTAATAAACAAGAGAAAGAATAAGTAAAAACTATTTGTGAATTGTAAGTGCTATTTAGTTTAAATCGAAAGTTTAATACACAGTATTTGAAACAAATAAATATACGAAGTGACGTTTCCGGGTATTCCGGGACATCTCAACTTTTTTATTACTTGATCTATACTTTAAAATTTTGCTTTTTTGTCTTGTATACCTTCTGAAAATTAGGTACCTAAATTTGCTGATCTGGTACTGACAGATAATAGCCTACCTTAAGGTTAATGTCTCGTTTGAATCGATGCACCTCGTATTCACCTGAAAATGAACCATGTGACTTTTCCAGTTAGCACTGTGCGGAAACCGTTTTGAGGCTATGAAACAGAAACAAAATTGGTCTTTAATATACATTTTAAAGACTGAAAGAAGCATCTAATAAAGGTTACTTAGTAGAGGACAAAATAAATATCCGAGAATAATTAAATCGGCTTTGTTTTATTGACATGTTTTATTATTAAGATATTTCGTGCAGTTTTCGTTCAAAAGTTTTCATGCTATGCTTTCAAATACACAACATCTCTCAGACCGGAAAGTCATCAAACCTCCTACGGAGACTCTACCGAGTCTTCATTTAAGTAAACAATATCCAAAATTTCTTCACTTTAATAAGTAGTTTAGTATCTGCAAACAGATAAACGAGTTAAACTAAAAATTATATACGTATGTTATTCGTTCCCTTAGTATATTAGAACGATTTGTTAAAACTATTTTTCATTGTTAAATCAATTTTAAAACAGCAGTGTCTATTTTAACTCTAATTGCAGCAGTATAAACATAATTATTCAATTATGTATAAAATATTTTAAACAAGAAAAAAAGTGAAACCGATAATGAAACCTCAATTAAAGATCAATCATGGTTTGTATTAATATCGCTGAAGTCGTCGTCTTCGTTCCCTGCTCTTACAACCAGAGAACCAAACTTGAAATATTAAATTCATAAAAAGTTTAAAATTAATTTGATGCTAGTACGCAGCAACAACAATATTTCATATATATATATATATATATATATATATATATATATATATATATATATATATATACAAGATAGCAAGATGTAACATAAACAACAACAACAAAAAAGCAAAGAATTTCAAAAACATTTGAATAAATTTACAAGAATAGCTGGGAAATTCCCGACTGTGTGATACCCTTGCACAGTACCATGCTGTGGTGTGTAATATCACTGGAAGTCTGAAAATAGTTCACTCCAAAACCTTCCTTGCTTCCTTTTAAAACGATGCGTTTCGTATTATTTATGATGTTATACCCTCATACCAAATTTCTTCAATAAAGCGGTCTACCTTTGACATAGTCCTGGATTATCTCCTCTTTATTTAATATTTAGCTGCATAACTTTTTTTTTTTTAAAGGAAAGACAGCACAGAGCCTACCCGATTCTGGAAATCGTTGTGCAGGAACACTTTACAGTCTTCGAAAGTTTTGCGTTCCATCTGCCGTGTTTCATTGTTTTCCGAGTGAATCTATGTGTATATTCTAAGCTCGGTGGTCGTTTAGCATGCTTACCTCTGCTACCATTTTTAAACCTATTCTTCCACAAAATATCTCTCTATTTCTCTAAATGTCGTTTTTAATCATGTTTTTTTGTTTTTGTTTTAAGTGGTAAGTAATTGGGCCGTCTAAGAACTGTTTCTTTACTTGTCTCCAAATTTAGAAAATGTTTTATTTATGTAGTTGGTGCAAAAGGATTTCGCTTGGAGTATCTTATCCGAACTGTTATTCTTTTACATATTACCCGGGATCTCCTGAGATCTCTTGTCTGAACTTCGAGGTAGGTTTACTATTATTTTTTTGATCCCAACTTTAAGTACATGTGTATTTCATTTGTCTTTTTGTCCTGATTTTGAAGCCACACACAATTTGGCTGTGTTTGTTCTTACAAAAGAAACGAAAAAAGCAAATATTTTGCCATAATAGCGCATTTGCAGACATGACAAAATTCAGCGTGGCAAACAATTGCATGCAAAACATTTCGTGGTCAGACATGTGGCAAACGCACATATTTGACGCTTTGTTTTAGGCGTTTTTATCCAAATGTTACGTCTGACCTTAGTTTGTCCGACTTTGCGCCGGAAATAGAGTCAAAAGTTTTAATATCAGATTTACCTAACTGCTCTAAACAATCAATATCAGTTTATAGAGCTCTTTCGGCAACTATTTCAGTGTGTTACATAATTCCTGAAAGTTCAACAAACACAATATCAATCACTTCACTCATATATTATGAGGGCAGGGTATAAAAACAAGAACTGCACGACCTCGACATGCAATACAGCGGCGGCGGCATCAAATCTGGACATTGCCCAGAGACAACAACAAACTTATCTAAATTGGCTAAGAAGACTGTGTGCAAGCGAGAAGCATATGCTATTATTGGTATGCTTAAGCGGCGCTCTTAACAGAAAGAAGCTTTAACTGTGGATTGTGTTGTGGTGTTTTGTGGAACTTAAGCATCTATAGTGCTTGCAGTTTTTTTAGCGCTCTCTCTCTCTCTCTCTCTCTCTCTATATATATATATATATATATCGCTAAGTAATACTCTTTCGTATGTGTGACAACAAACGGTAACTCTTGCACATTCGCTTTTCATTTGTTTTCAGTTAATAACTGTTGTTAACGTTTGAGCCAAGGCAGCGAAGAAAAAAAGCTCTTTTACAAGCCACAAACACGCAAAGAACTGAAATTGAATTTTTTAGTCTGCCACAAGCGTGGCTCGTAAGCGGTCGTATAATTTCGTTGTTCCATTTTAACTGTTGCACGAAGATACATTTCGAAACTAGGTTATTCGTCGTGTGATCGTTGAGATACATTGCTGCTCTCGTAGTTGGTTGCGCCTGCGCAGTATTTCGTAATTTGTGCTAGTTTTTTAGTATCAAACTTCTCTGTCTCTGTCTTTCTCACGGTATCACGATACATAAATCAAGTGCTGAAAAATCTATTTTGAAATACCACACAAATGGCTTGTGGCAGGCTTTGCTTGCAATGATTGTATCTTTAAATATATATTTTGAAAAGTGCAGTGCTTAAATTAATCGCTAAACCATAAATTTATTCAAGTTATGTACGAAAAAATTCACACAATAAACAAACAAAGGACTTTTAATTTATACGCGCATCAATATTATTATGAGACCAAATGTCGGTGGTTATTGCGCACAGGAAAGCACAACAACGCTTAGATATATAGCACATCAACAGCACCCACACCATCACCACCAGCACCAACACTACGTGACAACATTGCCAACGCAGCATCAGCAGCATTTATTAACAACAACTGCTGGCGCTTGGACCCAAAATCCACAGCAGCAACATCATCAGCAGCAACATGTCTCTTACACAAATTTATCGCATGGAGTACGACAAGGATTACCACCAACAGCGACAACAACAGCGCCGTCAACTGGCGCATATCACGCCCAACTGAGTCACCAACAGCAGCACGCAGCAGCAACGACGCTGCCGCAACATATGCAACGTACAGCAGCGGCTGCGTCTATTTATCATGCGAACAATCAAACATTAGCAACTGCTGCTGCTGCTGCTGGCTATAACAATACACAGCATTCGCATAATTATGCCAAATTACCGCCAAATGTGGTCAATCAACAGCGTATTAACGAATGCGCCGGTATACCGCTCATCTCAAATGCCAGCGCACATTTAACGCCTGCACAGCGTCAGCGTATTTTGCGTAAAACAACGCATTCACCATCGCGTAATCTGCAAACAGCGCCGCGTAGTTGGGCGCCAATTATAACGGCGCCCACAGCAGCCGGAGCATTTAACAGCCAGCAGTGTGCAGCAACGAGCAACATTACACAATTGGCAGCACATGCACAAGGATTGCCACTACAGCAACAACAACAACAGAAGCAGCTGTGCACAAAAACATGGCCAACAAATTATAACAATACTGCACAACGCTATTTGCAGACGCAATCACCGCCAGCACAATATAAAATGGATAAATCACGAGTACTACGCTATCAAAATTCTGCGCCTGCTGCACTTAATGCTGTAACGCGTGTCAAGGATAATACAATACAAAGTATTAGCGTCGAACAAACAAAGTGCACGGAGACAGCGACAACTGAGAAAGATACAACAACGGAGACATGTCTGCCACGCATTATTAAACCACGCAAGCGCCGTAAAAAAGACCGTAAACCAGCCAATGGTGTCTTTCTCAAATTGGATGCTGAGGTGCAGCAAAAATTAAATCAAATGCCTAGCAAAATGCACAAATCAACTGAAGATTTGTTATACGATAGTTTCGCAACGCAATTACAACAAAGTGCTAGTTGCAATCAAGTTGTCGGTTCGTATCCGCAACAACATAGCCAGCAACAGCAGCACATATTAGCGCACAAACGTCACAATAGCGATACAACACATGGCATTTGTTTTTGTGCAAATTGTGATCCATTACGTTCTATTTGGGATTATCCGTTGCGTCGCTCATTTTCAGATTCTTCGAATAGCGAAAAGTGTTCATCTTCGACTAGCTCACAACATTCGGATACATCCTGTGCCTCATCAGAATCCTCCAGCAGTATTATGCATACGGCGATAGTTACGGCAACGTTGCCGCATAATTTTGATGAAACCGAACATTTTTCACCAATTACGGGTAGCAGCAAACGTGCTGAAATTGTTGGAGTTATTGGCTCAAATCGTACAACATGCAATGATAATGATGCTGGCAGCAATCAAAAGCAAGCAGCACAAAATACTTGCTGTTTGAGTGATTCAAATGATTCTGGATATGGCGATATACTGAGTGGCATAAATATTGTAGATGATTTGTTTAGACATGCAGCGACGGCGCCCACTAGTAAGCATAATAACAGCAGCAACACGACAACTTCCTTATTGGTGCACATGCCCGAAACGGAAGAAACGCTGCTTAACGAACGTCTTAATGAAATTTCGCGTAAATTAATCGAAACCTGTGGCAGCGTCAACGAACTGTCAGCTTTGCCGCTGACTGACACTGATGCAACGCCTACGACGGCAACGACGAGTTTCGCGACAAATACAGCAAAGCGCTGCAGTTCTATATCCTCTCACGCCAACATGAGCTTATTGACTTGCAATGCGAATTATACGCATACGGATAGCGGCATAGACAGCGCGGGTAGTGCTTCATCAAGTCTAGGCGGCACCAGCGCTTATACATGCAATGAACTAATCTTTAATTTCGAGCATTTGAATATGAACAACAACAAGGTTGGCACGAATTTTCTAACAACGCCTACAATGGATTTTCTTTTGGATTATAATAATAATAATAATAATAATAATAATAATAGTACCAACAGCGGCGGCGGCAGCGGCAGCTTAGTTATAGCAAATACTGCCAAACCGAAAGGATTGTCAACAACTGCAGCAGCGCAACACAAACAACAACAACAACAGCAGCAGTACTTTAGCAATTGTTTCGATTTGGTGTGGCAGAATATTGTCGCAACTGGTGATGATGATGATAATGATGCTGCTGCTAAACTTAAGATTGAGATTGATAGAAAGCAGCTGGCTGACAGCTGCAACAACGGCAGTACGCCTACATCTACGTTGATGTTTGGTAACATTGGAGAACTCAAATCAACGTTTTCCACCACAATCTCTTGATGGAGGTACATTGAAAATGCTAAACACACAGGGCTTGCTTGTGTTTTTTTTTCTCATGAAGTTGTTTGCCGCAGATCTTGTCGAAAGTTTTATAGCGACGCATTTGACAAACGATATAAAATTCGAAAGGCGTACATTATTTTTTTGTTACGATCATATATGCTGCATACCAAATGTTGTAAGATAATACTGCCTAATTGGAAAACATAAAAGACGCAAACGCTTTATGCAGACGTGCATTTCATTTTATGCACTTCAGATACAACGAAATTTAAATACATGGATACAAACCTAAATGTTGCATAACAAAATTGTGTAGATACTTTTAAAACTAACAATGCACAAAAGAAGTTAAAACCCAGTATAACCCAGAAAAACTAACAACAAAACAAAACAAACAAAAAAATAATAAGCTACAAAAACAATTACGATTTCGACATTTGTCTAAAATAAAAAAGATACAAAGAAAAAGAAAACCACAAAGAAACAAACAAAAAATCAAGCGCAAAAACAATAGTGTAGAAATTAACCACCAACCAACGAAAACAAAAAAAAAAAAAAAATACAAAAAAAAAACGAAACTTCAATGCGTGATATCTCCATATGGACAACAATTGCTGCAAAACTGACAAAAAGGCGGCAGGCGGCAGTAACCAAATACAAAAAACAAAACAAAAATTATCAAGAAAAAGAAGCGGCGAAGCAGTAAAAAACAAATGCTGTTTTTTAACTTTCACTTTCACTTGGTGTTGCCGTCAGTCGACAAGTCGAGTCATCCAGCCGGCCAGTCAGCAGCACCAACAAACCAAGCTGCATCCAATGACTACAAGCAAGTTTGTCTGCCACCTATCCGACTATGTATCTAGATACATATAAAGCAACGAGATGACGTCGTCGTCGTCGTCATTCCAAAGTGTAACCCAGCTGCCCGATCTCCTCCGTTTGTATGCAGATTTGTTAGCAGCAACTAAAAAAAAAAGAAGAAAAAGAAAAAGATACGAAATGTAAAAGCAAGCTTGTAAAATTGATAAATACGTTTATTTTTTTTTTTTTTATAAACAAACATAGCCTAGTTGTAGCAGTAACCTAAGCAGTTCACTTGATTATAGTTATCTTATCGCTCATCTTTTATAAGATACATTACATAGATACAGATACACACATAGAGAAAGAGAGAGAGAGAGTGAATTTGTAGTTGTTTTTAAGCAGAAATCGAAGAATTGTTATTGTTATTTGTGCATTAACGTTTATATTTATTATAATTGTGTATGTAATTTTTATTCGACCGCTGTAAGGTGGGAGGGTTATATGCTATTTTATTTGTAGTTTCTTTTTTATCATTATCAGAGCATCATTATTTGTTATAATTATTATAATCGACATTAATATTTAATTATTGTGACTGCAACGATTCACATAATTTAGCTTGAATATCTGTCATTAAATCTCATGTACAGAGTGAAATTAATTTAGCTACAATTATTATAATACAGTGCAGTTATTGGGTTCGGCATTAAGAGTTTTTTTCATACAATATAGTATACATATCTATATATGCATTTGCTTTTTAATTTATTTAAATTCTTATATTCATTAAGTGGGTTGGGAAAAAACGTTCCTATATTAAGTTGCAGAGTTGTTATTAGGTGGAAAGGCAAACGGTTTCGATTTTGTATACGAAATGACACAAAAACAGTTTCAAATTTGAAATCGAGCATCTAATAGTTTTTTAGGGCAATACATATATAAAAAAAAAAAGACACAATTAAGGTATTCACGATCTAGTACTTTTGGATTTACGGCCATACAATTTGAAATCGCTGAGAAATTTTGCTTGGGAGTAGCTAATAGAGTGCTGCAAAAAGTTGTTTTCTGAACATTAATTCATATTCAATCGTTGTATACAGCACATTTAATGCAGAATGAATGCAGTAACATGCACTTTGAATGAATCAATCAGACGATGAATCATTTCACTATGAATGCATGGGCATTCGAAACATTTCATTCACACTTTCGAATGTTTCGATTGTTTGAATAAAATAACTTGTAGGTAGCTTTCGACAAATTAACACAAACATTATCTGTAGTGATGTTAGCTAGCGACTAGTAACATCAGAGATAAAGAAAAAGAAATATACGCTAATATAAGGCAAGACCTAGTTAGTTGGTAACGAAACCATTAAACCAAATTTTATGAATGAAGTGTGGTGATTTTGAGATGAAAAGAACACCCGAATAAATTATTTTTACTAATTAATTGATTTAAAAGTAATTACAATATAAATATTCTACCTTACCGCTTTGAAAATACCACACTAAAATCTATCGCATTCATTCATGACATTCAACTTCAAAAGCTTTCGAAAATTCAAAATTCACTAGCTTTGTATAAAATAAGCAGCAATATGAATTTATCAAAATCATTCATTGAATTCACATTCATTACTACGCATTCAACTTTTATTCACACTAATTTTAATTGTGAAATTTTCGATTGCCGTTTTAGACGCATTCTTGCAAGGCTCTAGTAGTAGCTATGCACTTGAGTAGTTTTACTGGTATTCTATAATACTTCAAATATAATGTTCTCGAATATCATGTGAAGCTAATTAAGTAAAATTTGTATATATGACTAAAAGATTCATACGCAAAAACAGAGTTATATCCCCTGTTCCGATGTACGAATCCGAAAGAAAAAAATGATCCGTAGTGATATAATAATAATCCTTTGTTTCACTTTCAGAGAGATATTGCGACAATATGCAGTTTATATTCTCAATTTATATTCTGAATTCAAATACATCTGTATATACTTCTGAAAGTGAAAAACAGAGTATTTTAGCGAAATCACTTCCGATTAAGTTTTTGTAGCAGCTTCAGGGTAAACACCTTTTCGGAAATGCTAGTTATTTTTGCTAGTTGCGGTTATCGTGACTGCTACTCTGAAAGCACAGCGATTTTAACTGCTACTGCAATCACTGCATTAAATTCATGAATGATGCATCAACTAATACTATTCACTAGCTTTTTCTACCTGCGTCTTACTGTGCTGGTCGTTGTGCTGTCAACACTAAATTTTTATTATTTTTTGCTGCTGTAGTATTTTTGCAACATTTCGCAGTGAATGATAGTTGCATTAGTAAGAGACAACTGTTACTCAATCACTGATATTTACAATATCGAATAGCAACTGCAACAGTGATTTTTCAGTCGCTTTGAAGAAATCACACGTAGTTTTATATCGCTCAACACTAATTCGATTTTTATTCTTCGATATAAACGGTCTATTAGTGTATATCCAACACAAAATATACACAAAACGATATTGTTGTGTTTTCACATCAGTCTTTGTGTATATTTGTCAATATACGCAGAGATGCACAGCGTCGTGAATACCCTAAATATGAAATTATACTTGCTGATTAAATAAGTGTTCTTAACCGAAAACTATATATATAGCGTGTACATATGTATGTAGGAATATATTTTTGGAATCAAGCTATTAAATAATATACTTAAAATGTTGAGATTTATATTTTATTAGTTTATACATTTTGATTAAACTTAGGCTAAAATTAAACTATTTCGTCGTATTACATGATTTGGAATCGTATAATCAATCAAAAGTTAAAATCGGGCGCTGTAGACTGTCAGGTTTCGTTTTTCTTTTTCTTTGGGTTAGTTTTATAATTTTGAAGTTATCAATTGTATTTGCTTAGCTATTTATGCTAATCGAAGGTTGCGCTATTATTTCTTAAAACTTTGAAGGTAAAGGTCAGGACTTTCAAATGCGGCCTGTTTGTGGCGTGTGATCATTCTTTACATTTTCTAAATATTTATTTTGTTTTACATTTTTGACAAATTAGCTGATTTGAATTAAGTAAAAAGCTAAAGAATAATCATTTTTTCAACATACTATTTATGTATCTACCTTCATACTACTTACATATGTGTATGTATTTTATGTAGAGCCAGTCAGTCAACTGAGCGTAAAATCTAAGCCAGCCCTAGTTACCTGTATAGCTATGCAGGCAGACGTTACTCTCTATCATTTTGCACGTTCATTAAAGTGAAACAAACAGATCAGACAGACAGACAGGCAAACGTACTGACTGACTGACTGACTGACAGACAGCCTTCTCTTGTGTGAAAAATTGAGTTTCGCCTTTTTAATTAGAGGCTTGTGAGACAAGATATACCAAGATTGTAAGAAAAAGAAAACAAAAATGTAAGATACATTTAATATAAGATCTGAAAGCTGAAGAGATTGAGCGTGCATACATATGTAACTACAGGTACTCTGAGTGCAGTTCCGGCTTGTGCTCTAAATGTGGCTTTAATATAAACTTTATATACTTCATAAGTATCGATTTGTCGAAAAGTTTGTAAAATGCACACAGTACAAAGTGCACACAGTTCGTTATACGCAGAAAAATAACAAAGAACAAGGAATTTGCTTATGGTATTTTCGCTGGTTTATGTAAAAAGCTACGAGAGTGTGTGTGTGTGATGTCCATAGGAACAAATAACTTATTTGAAATAAGGAACAAAACCATGTAGCATAAGAAATTCTTGGTTTGCATTTTTGTATAGGCGGTTTGCTATACACAGAAATATAATGAAGAATAAGAACATACATAGTTTGTGTAATTGTGTAGTTAATGCAAAGAGTTGCGTGTGTGCATATGATGAACATATGGCCGGCGCAGCTTTGTTATAGAAGATACAATTTTATCATAGATAATTAATGCTAAATATGTTCATGTTCTAATTTTATTTAATTCGTATTTATTATATTATTTTACTTTTTCACTCGACGCGTTTTGCGTATTTAACGCGTTTTTGCACAAATAACAACGCACATTGAAAATTTTATATTATTGATAAAAATATTTAATTTATTTTCTTGTATCTCGCGCTTATGTTTAACATTTTTCGCTTTTTACATTCATAAAACATTTTTTATTTTAAAAAAAATTTTTTGTACAAAAAAAGAAAAAAAAAATTTTTTTTTTTTTAAGAAAGAAAAACTCAATTTGTATTTTCATCAAATGTTAGTTTAAGTAAAATATATTTATTTATTAAAAGAAATACAAATATAAACACACATTTTTGAAAGAATACGATAACCTACATTTCTTTTTTACGTACTTAAATACAAGTAGGTATTTGTCTAACCTCTATTTTTTGTTTTTATTAGCTTATTTAGTTTTATTTCGTAGTGTGGGAAGCTCTTCGTTATTTTTTTTTTCTCTTTTGGAAACTCAAGTAGTATCTGTTAATAAATCACGTTTGTCACTAGAAATGCTGAAGCCAAAATCAACAACTTCAACAAGAATTCAAAACAAACAATCAAACCTACAACAACGTAATAGTAATCAAGCTGTTCCAATCAAACTTCAATGGTTATTATTGTTAAAGAAATTAAGTGTTTGGTGCCCATAGTATCAAGTTCGTTTTCGAAATTTTTTTATCATTTTTTTTTTTTTGTATGATTTTGTGCACTTTGAGATACAGTTTGTTACAATTAGTTTCTTAGAAATATTTTACTCAAGTTTTTACTTAAGTCGTTTGTTTTTCATTAGTGCTCTTACTCAAGGTTTAAATTTTTCTGCATACGTTTACTTTTTCAGTGTATGAAACATATAAAAAAAATATGGATCGCTAATTTTAGCTGTTATCAAAATTTAAATTCCCTAAATAGCCTTTAGTGCATTTGACTTGCATTTCAAATTATGATATCGTTCGACAACTAAAGCAGTTGTGTGTAAATAGGTCTCACGTGCGGTGGAGCATAAATCGTTACAAGGAGATCTGTAGCGTAAAAAAGGAACGTGACAGACCGTAACGAACATCAATGGTTCAAAAATTGAACAAGAAGACTAGAGCGAAATCCACAACGATGCTCAAATAAAATATCTAAAGAAATCAACGTATATTGCATTGGAGCATACAACATATATAGGGCATTCACATCGATTAATTGCTTAGTTGGTGAGAAAATGAAAAAGTAAAATTTATTGTGAAAAAGTAAGCAATATTCATCTACATCGACATCTACTCTTGTTTATAAATATCCACTGAAATAATTACTTTAAAGTTTTTTGAAACTCTTACAATTTGAATTAAAATCGGCAAGCAGTGCGCTCTATATTAGAGCGGAGCAATGGCATCGGAAATAAAGCCACGGTCAGACACGGAAAAATTATCATACCTTTGAAACTTACCTCAATACTAAGCAAATTTTCACAAAAGTTGACATGAAAACTCAAGAATCGTAGTTACATAAATTTATAAAAGAAACTCATTTTTTAAGCACTTATCAGTGTTGAACAGTGCGTTCACAGTACTTCGTGATTACTTTACATTTTTAATCGTTCATCGAATTGGTGTGAATACCCTAATACTGAAAAAAAAGTTCATCTCAAGCCCTACAAGATACAAAAAGTTTATAGTGTCTGTCAACGCTAGGCAGATGAAAGTACAGTTTGGAAAGAGCAAAGGAATTGAATAGCTTGGCTTAGAGCTTAGAGCTGAAATGTCGAACATGGTGTTTTCTGATGAGAAAATTTACAGCATTTCATTTCTGCTCAGCTAAGAATGTTCAGTTTGCCAGTTGCGAATCCTATTGTTTTCTCCACTGTGCTATTTTGACGAGCAAGATTTTAACTAAAATTCACGAGACTTTGGCATGAATGGAACATGAACCTAGAAAACCACATCCAGGCAGCGTGCGACTCGTTTTACCTTAGATTGGACAAAGTTGTTATCCAAATTATTGTTTAACAGCGATTTTTGATAATCAATTTGTATTTTTTAGAATATTAATACATTTTTAAGCACTTTGTCAATAGTGGTCTGCTCTATTTCAGAAATTTTTACTTGAATGTTTTGTTTCAAGTGGCACTTGTTCGAGATTTATCCACATAAACTTATTTCTACAATGCACACCAAAGAAAGAAATCGAGTGGTATTAAATCGCAGATCCGAGGTAGCCAATTGACATCTCCGAAATGACTAATTATACAATTGTTAAACTTTGACCGAAAAAGGTTCATGGTGCGCACGCGTGACTGTGTGACAAGTTAAACCGTCTTGTTGAAATCAGACATTATCTATATCGATATCTTCAAATTCCTGCGCTTCACTGTGATGACGTGTGGATTTTCCGCTGAAATAACCTCAGAGATGAAAATACGCCTCATCCGAAAAGTTTTCCGCCTCGGCAATCACAGATCCATACTTAATGTAACTTTTGGGTAATTCAAAACGTTGATCCAAATTAAAGCAATGCATATTTCCTTAGCGAAAGATTAACACTAAACTACTGTCAACAATTCGTATCGCTCGAGACGACAGAGTTAGCAATAAACTTTCGTACACGCTAGGTCCGAGGGACACACCTTTAATCGTTTTAGTACATTGAAAAGCTTATTTAAAAAATCATTTTTATACATACAAACTGCCTGATGGTGCTTCGTTTCGCATTTCAAATTTATCTGTTATACAAGTATGTGTCCAAATATAAAAAAAACTATTTAAGAGTCTAAAGAGACGAGTTTTTGAATGTCTGGTTAAAATTTAAGTGTTATTCTGCCGGTTAGCACAATAACTGACAGTTAAATTTTAAACGGACATTGAAAAACTTGCCCTAAGGTTATTGAAGCTTCAGTTCTTCAGAGTAATTTTTTCTTCTTTTTTTTTTTTGTAAAAGTTTCTTTTCAGTTTGGAATGTTTTGCAGTCCAATCTCTTTGCTACCAAACTAATTTGCACAATTTATTTTCTCTGCCATAATAATGAAAAATAGAATGCAGAAACACTTTAAAAAAAAAAAAACTCGGGTATTTACGCCAAGCTAATAACTTTTCGACACCGCTGAGAGAGTCAAACTGCTTCTGGTGGCATATAGATCAAAGTATCGCAGACCTTTCACCGAACAATTTCGTCGTGATCACAGAATAGAAACAGCTGGAGTGCAGACAAGTTTTCTTTATTTTTTGCATTTGTTTGTAGCTAATATAGAAAAGAAAAGAAATTATTAAATAAGCGTAAAATCGGTTTTGATTCTTTCACTTCAATTCGTTCATTTCATTTGGTTTCAGTAAAGTTTGTTTTTGTGAAATAGTTTTTTTTTTCACATAATCAACAGTGCCAGTTATCAAATGATAAATACCGCTTAATAACCGTAACCGACCAATTAATTCCTCTTTAGCATACTACTACATAAACGTCCATAAAAATAAATATTAACAAAATTCGCCAAATTGTCTGTCATTAAACTAATTAATGTCTCTATTTTAGTCAGCCGCCGATTTAAGTCTCGAGTGGTGAGAGACTATTAGATGTGAAACGTTCTTTTAACAGCAGGCAGCAGCGTTTGTGGCTGGACGAAGGTTGCCTTTTATATTGTGCGCCTAATATTAAATAAAAACATGAATTTATCTTTGAAATATTCTCCATGAAACACAATACGCTTTTGCTGCATACGTTTGAGTCAATTTTCGAACCACTACTGCTACTCAGAAGTGGACACTGCCAAAACGAGCTGTTTGACCCTAAACGGTAGTACTACGTCGATGATTGATTCCACTATTTGTTTTGTGCTCATCTTTTGTATAACTCTGGAAGTAGTAAATAGTAGTGCAAGCCACGGTTATAAGAATTTGCTTCGTCGATTCGACTAAGAATAACTTTTGTGTGACTTCTCTAAATTTTGTTTTGCTTTATTTAATAAGTTTTTTCTTTACGTACTACATGTACTGTTGCACTATTTAATTAAACTTAAAGTGATGGTGTTAATGAGAATGATTTTTAGCGTTTCTGACCTCGGTGAAGCAGCAGCAGTTGATGACGTGATTCTCTCAGAGCAGATTTGGTCTGGGGACTTTATTATTGACAATATCAGGGCGATAATTTTTAAGAATGCGATGCGCGAAATAAAATTAGCCGTGCCAGTTCTCGGGAACGGGTGTAAGAAACACACTGGTTAAATTTAATCTTTGTAAATCAATAAACATTACAGAAAATGGTTGTCCTGTGGGGGGTTTTTGTCATACAATTAACCAGGTATATTTTTTTTTGGCAGCCCTTACCTTGTAGAACTATGTAAATATAGTTCTAAAAATAGTCTTACGCCCAATATATATGTACATTCAGTATATTTTTTTGTTTTTATCATTTCTAGATGGAATATAGTGCTGAAACATATGTATAATGCTATACCTTACTTAGCCAAAGAGTTGACCAACACTTTTCATGGATCAAGCCATAGACAATTGGTTAACTTCGATTTCTTGCCGAAGTCTCTTATTAGAGTCATACACGCTAACAACGAAAAAAACTCTAACGACCACTATCAATTCAAAAATTCTCATGTGTGAGAGCTCGTATTGACATAGTGGAGAAGGATCCGTTTGCGGCGGTGGGTTTTCTGGCAAACGAATGGTTGTGTACTATTCAGAATTGACCTTCAACATTGCTCTAATGGAAAAGTTGCGACATGATCAGATTGCACGAATATTTTCACGAGTTAATTTCATTTTTTGACCGAGATTAATTTTTCAAGTCACTGTAAACAACACAAATAGTGCTCGTATATCGAAACGTTCTGCGTAATCTGTGCTACAAAAGTGACAAACTATTCAATGAAAATTTCAGCTAGCACCTAAAAACAGTTAGGGTTACCAAAGCGCACTATATACAAGACAACCTTCGTAATAAAAACAATAGCTGTTAAAACTCATTTGATGAGACAGACAAACAGACTGCTGAGTTCTTTCTTGCTTTGGTCGTTCCTGAATGAAACGATTCATTAGACGACGACGTCAACAACGCACTATGGACGTCCATGATGAGTGCAAAGACCAACATGTTGATGGTGTCTGCTGCACAGTCGTGCCAACTTGGACCGTCACGTCATTGTTGCTGAAGCAACAATTCTTTTTATTGCTGCTTCTTTCACAACTTCATGCCGGTCTCGCTTGGTCTGGCTATATTTGTGTGTTTGGGAGTATTGGAGCCGTTGTTGTTGCTGTTGATGTTCTTGTAGTCGTCACTATGCGCAGAAACAATGATGAGTGGGTCAGTGGATAATTGGGTCATTTGCTACAACGCCAACGTTTGCGCCATCGCAAGTAAACAACTGCAGAAGAGGAGCAGTGAGCTAGTCAGTTGGCAGTTGTAGTATTTGCTACAACGTTCTATTGCTTGCATTTCTCTTTGAAATTGCGCTGCGCCTAGCTACCTATGTACCTGCTGCCTATCCGGTTGCTACCGGGCTTGGCTATATGCTGCTGTTGCTGTTGACATGATGCCGCTTGTGGCTTCAACTGAATATGCGCTAGCGCGTGTGTTTCTTGCGGTAGCTCTTGTTGCAGTTTGCAATGTTGCCACCACTGTTGCTGTTGCTTCTGCTTATGTTGTTATTGTTGTGTTAGCGTTCACACTTTTTCCTCAAAGATTCACGCTGTTGTCTTTTAAATACTAAAAAGTGGAAATCGTCTACATTTTAATTGTTTTATTTTTATTTTCTTTTCCAGCGATTTTCTACGCTTACTCATATCGGCGCGAAAGCTTTGCTTTTTCTTGCAAGTGTTACGCACTTAAATCCAATCGAATCGACTCGACTCGTTTGCTCAAAATCTTTTACACTTTTTAATAGAAAATCTGCAGCGCAGCTGACAGAGCTTGTTAGCCTAGTCGGTCGGTCGGTCGGTCGGTCGGCCCGCCGGATGTCGGTGTGTACAGGTCGTGCGGGGAGAGTTGGCGCATTTAAATCTCTTAGTTGCAGCAGCAATTTTCTTGTTCAATGGTGTTTTTCACATTACGCTTTTCTTTTGCTATTTTTTTTTAAATTTTTTCTTTTTGTATTCCAACAAATTTTTCTTTGTTTCTTTTGTGTGTGTGCAAGTTTACCGTGAAATTGAAAGTTTAGCTACGAGATCTGTCTGGCTCGGTTACTAGATGTTTGGCACTAGTTTTCCCTGTATACCCTGCACCCATTTAAAGTATTGTGTCTGTGAACTTTCAGGGTGTTTGTGAACGCACAATCTCTAGGGTAAAAATATATAAAAGCATGATCACATCACATGATGTCTCTTACCTCTCTTACTTGCATAATTGCATATAGAGCTTGTTTTTTCATTTGTTTTTGTGGTCACCGAAGTTTTTTTTTAATCATTTGAATAAAATTATATAATTGTTCATTTTTCGTTTATTTTAGGTTAATTTGGAACTTTACAATTGTTTTTAGTATCTGACAAATTATCCACTTCCTACATCTACACATAAATCGGCTCTTTCTTCGACGTTTTCCATTAACTTTTTGAGAGTATCCTGTGAAACTGCTGCAATTTCCTTTCGTATGTTGGCCTGAAGTTGCGCTAAAAAATCTGGGTTGTTTGTATAAACCTTGCTCTTTACATATCCCCACAGGAAAATGAACGAGGTACTCAACCAAAATCACCCATTTTTGAAATTAATCGTTTAGGGAACATACGCCTCGCAACCCTCCTCAATAGTAACAGAGAACTCAAAATCACACAGAGTTGGTGCAACATTAACACGTTCAAATTGAAAGCCATGCTGTAATTGTATAATATGGTAGTAAAACTAATGTAAATGTGACAAAGCTACCTTAGACATTTATCAGAATAGGGTTTACACATGGTGCATCACAGGGAATGAAACATATTTGATCGAAACTTCACCATTAAATGAACCAATAAGAAGACTTGAACGTTGGACAGATCCTACGTATTAAAACCACATACCATCAAGTGGTATACGAATGGAACTTTGATGGCAATCTACCATTCGATCTAAATTGAGCCGAATTTGTGGATTTAAACCGAATCGGTAATTTTTTTTTTTTCTTAAGTTGGCTATCACAGTCATTGACATGCATGCCAAGTTTGAGTATATTTTAAACAAAACTCTGCGCTATAATTTTAGATGTGCACAGTTTGATATAGATAGAGGCTATCGCAACTGTGTTATTGCAAATCTATCAGACAGTCAGGCGGCGTTGAAAGCACTAAGTCGAAACTAGTGCAAGGGGCACTTAATATATTTATGAAAGTCGGTAAATACAACAGAGTTTATCTGCCGTGGGTACTGGGACACACCAATATACGAGGGCTGCTATTTATATTTCGGGAACTGGCAACACTAATGTCAAAAGCTAAAATCTGGCAACACCATAATAAACTTTGACATTTTTTTGGCATAAACGTACTCACATAGTTTTGATGTACAATTGCTATTTGTTTTGTTTACAGTGAGTTAAGAAAAGCAATTTGGCCAAAAAATGGAAATTTCAAGAAAAGGTTTTCGTTGGATTATTTTTCACAACTTTCGACGTGCATTATCTCAAAAAGAATGTATCAATGAACTCAGTTCTTTGTATGGCGATAAAGCACCATCAAAAACCACAGTATATCGCTGGTGTAGTGAATTCAATCGTGGTCGTAGCTCGGTCGCCGACAAATTCCTTGAAGGTCGTCCAAAATCGGGTCATGTGGTCACTGTTCCGCTTGAGCAACGTAGGACGGTTAATTCTGAGTGGTACACGACCATTTGTTTGCCGGAAGTCTTCGGAGAATTTCGTAAAACTAACCGCCAAAGACGAATCATTCTCCATCATGACAATGCGAGCACTCACACATCTCGTCAAACAAGTGCATTTTTGAGCAGTCAAAACATCGAATTAATGACTCATCCTCCGTACAGTTCTGATTTGGCACCCAATGACTCATCCTCCGTACAGTTCTGATTTGGCACCCAATGACTTCAACTTGTTCCCGAGTATCAAAGGTAAACTGCGTGGTCAACGATTTACGAGCTCCGGAAAAACTGCTATAACAAATGGTTTGAACGAATGCAAAAGTGTATTGATCACCAAGGGGAATATTTTGAAAAACAATAAAGCCATTTTCATTTAAAAATATTTGTTATTATTTGCTATTCCCGAAATATAAATAGTACCCCTCGTATTAGAAAATGAGAAAGCTGGTGAAAAAATTAAAATTTTTAATTCAAAAACTGGATTTTCTATAAAAATTACTTGCTCGAATTTTGGGACATCCTTTAGATGTTTAAAGTACCAGCGAGATATTTTTGTAAGATTAAATAGTTTTTAGTTCTTATCATTTTCATTTTCGATTACTTCCATTTCAACTTTTGCCAATTTACTTAAATTTTTCTCAATTAATAATACTATATAAATTATTTTTGTCTGTTTATTCATTTGCATTTAATTGTGTATAGCAAACTTCGTCGATCCGTTAACGATTGATTTGTTTTCGGATTTTTCTGTCTTGTTTGTTTGTTTTCTAAAATGTTCCAAAAAAGTAAAACAGCATCATCGCGTTATACATGCGACTCACAATTCTATTATGTATTCGCCTAATGAGTTGTAGGAAGCGAGTATACTTACATGTAGCCTACTTTTTATTTTTGGCTATATTTAACATAAAATTTTGGCCAGTTCACAGTTCAGTAGACCAAACAAAGAAAAGATCTGAGACTTTGCTGTCATCTTAAATGATCTGCTGGCCTATGCCAGTTTTGTGCTGTTTTTTGTTTTGTTTAAGAAGTTTGGCAATGTTTGAATTTAGTAAATTAAATATTGTATATGATCGAGACAAGCGCTAATATACTCGGTAAATGATTTGTGTTATATGAAGATTTGTTACGACAGCCATGCTTAAGACGGATGCATAAAATTTAAACATATATGAACAGAGGTGTAGTGTGAAGCGTAAAACTATCTATTTGAGTATGGCACGCTTAATCTTACATTCAGAACACTGAGAAGCCATACAGTTTTTTCACTTTTGCCATCAGCATGTCATACGGGTGTGTACTAACTTCTTAAAAACTTATTCCTCAATATTTTACACATTGAAGATAAAACTTTTAAAGATAAAAGCGATTAAATGATTCATTTATACAAATGAATTATGAAACTGTTGACGGTTTCCTTCACAGTAGGTTAAAACTCTATATTAGCAGTCGTACTAGTAAACTTCATTTGTTGATAAAAATTTGATCATCTAACTTAGATTTCTAGACTTATATCTAATCTAACAATATTTTGTTGTTGTTTTCATTTAACGTATTTTAAGAATTTATTTATTTTTTATCGCTGTCAGCCACTATATTTATACCTTGTATCTGTACAGACC
This sequence comes from Leucophenga montana, assembly GCA_035044765.1. NCBI lineage: Eukaryota > Metazoa > Arthropoda > Insecta > Diptera > Drosophilidae > Leucophenga > Leucophenga montana. Next base: position 179,668 of record JAWNNQ010000887.1, on the reverse strand, counting down.
ACCGAAATCCTTGAATCTGATTTTATCTTTCTAAAACTGTCCAGTTGTAATATTGCGCTTATATTCTAGACCTTTTTTAAAAAGGTTGCCAGTATTTTCCAGTTGCTTCCGTTTAATATTGTGTGACATTCCTGTTGTGATAACGACCTTTTTTTTCACAGAAGGTAATCTGTATACTGTTAGTATGGCAAAGACAATCATGAAGAAGACCTTTTTCTCTGCTTTTCTCCTATTGCACAGGATGTAATCCTCATTTTGGTCTTGCATGTGAAGACTGTAGTTCAAGCGTAGTATTTTAACTGTAGCATTAAAGATTACGGATATGGACAAAATGTCACAGTTGTGAAAAGGGATTAGTTAAAAACTGCAAAGGAATATTATTTTAATTTTTGCCAATCTTTCTACTAGTCGAAGTGAGTTTGCAGTGTGTATGTAAATATTAGTGCTAACTCCGTTTCCAACTGAATAGCATATGTATGTAGTGGTATTTTTTGGCCAATAAAAAATTTCGGATCAGTTTTTCTGCATCACTGCAATCGAAGATCTCCCAGATTTGTAATGCGTAGAAATAACGTAGCACATTATTACTTTTGATGTTACTTAAAATGTTTTATATTGTACTGGGTTGCCCGTTTTTCACCTAAGCAGTGCGTTCCAAGTACTGTTTATGACTGCCTTGGAGTCTTTTAAGTATCCCTGCCTTGTATGTTTAGAATTTCAGTGCTTCCTAAAAATTTTAAATTCTTTAATTATTTCTAGCTCCCCTCCATCAATAGTCAATTTTGCATTTCTTGCCAGTCTTTTCCTACTTTCCCCGAAACAGATTCCAGATACAATTTTTTGCAGTAAGTGTGCTGATCAAGTGTTGCAACATTTGTGAGCTTTCTGCTAATATGACCATGTCATCTGCATACATCGGTACATTTTTTTGTTATCTCCACTGTTCACTCCTCCAAGCAGCAGCGTTGCTATGTCGTTAATGTATAAGGAGAATAAGAAGGGATCCATAGACAGCCTTGTTTAATTCCTTTATTGGCTGTAAGCCAGTCTGTCATTTGCTTAGCGTTCCACATTGCCGTTTTATTTGAGGCGTACATTGCGAAACATCTTTTTGTTTACAGTGATGTCTACTATATTATATGGAATAGTACAGCCTTGATATTTAAAATGATTCATTTCATTTGAAATTCAGCAAACAAAAAAAAATATACACTTAAATTCGCACAAAAACTTCTTCAGATCGTTTCCCACAATTACCTAATACTGCCGCCAATCAAATAAACGCCTTGTTCAAATATCAATTGTTGTCTGCCTGCCTGACCTGAAACTATAATTTTTTTTTTTTGTATCTTGCTTGGCGCAACAAATTTGGCCTTTTTCATTATTTGTTAAACCTATTACCACTCTTATTGTTGGTTTTATAAAAAATGCAGTTAGCCCAAAAAGTAAAACTAAGTCGGACTAACAGAAGACGACGTCGTCGACGAGATCAAAAAGGTTATGTAAAATGTCAAACAGTTAAGAATCTAACGGCCAAATGTCATTATTACATTTATTTTTGGCTTTTATTGTTTTTTTTTTTTTTTTTTTTTTTGTTAGCGCTGAGTGTTCTACTTCATCTACAATTTCGTCTCTTATGCACTTAATTCGGTTCTCTCACACATGTACAATACCGAAAAATATACCGATATATACTATAAAATATAAAATATAAAATAATTTCACTTAACGAAAGGCTAAACAAAACCACAGCAACAACAACGAACAATATCGTCAACAATGCTCACAACGATGGAAAATGCCGACACCGTACAATGGGCCGAAATCAAACAATAAGTAGTCAAAAGTTTAAACAACAAAAATTTGTAGATATATGTATACACATACATTTTCTTTATATATAATATTCCGTCGTCCGTGTTCGTAATTATTTTCCTCATAAACGGCTGGACCGATTTTGATTAAACATTTGTGTTCTTATGGGATCTCCTGGTAGATGGATAATATCTCGTAAATATTTAAAAGAGAATAACAGGAGGAACAAGATCAAGTGGAAAAGTAGGCGGTGTCACGCCAACTAATCCAATTTTATAAATTTTTCAAACCTCAGCAACTATTTGACGTAAATGAATATTTGGTACATGTGTACTGAGTTAAAGTGTACCGAGAGAAACAAGTTTCTATGTAAAAGTGAGCGGTACCACGCCTATATATGTATAATAAAAATCAAATTCGTAATATTGCAATTATGGTATTCACTAGGTCGTGCTACATTACATCAGTGCAGGAATGCTATAAAAAATGTTGCACAACAAACAACAATTTCTACTAAAAACTTTGCACCACTTTGCTCGACTCAGACCCTTTGACCACTTGACTCTTTTTTTCTGTACATCACGTTTTGCGGGGCCAGCCATCAAGTAGAAACCAGAAAGAGCTGTAGTCGAGATGCTTGACTGTATTATAACCTGTACACTGCATAGCCCTTGATTTGCCTCCAAATTTTGCTTTCTACAAACTATATTACAAAGTATGCTAATAAATTTTTGAGATAAATCAAGGCTATACAATTATAAAATATATTTCGAAAATATTGTCAACTGAATTTATATTTTACTACTGCGGTAAAATAGTGGCGGGCTATGCAATTTCAAGTTATTTTTGGAGCAGTGCGGTACATAGAGAGGAGTCTATACCGTGAGTTTCTGAAGTGAAGTTTCTCTAAGTCTGCTCTAGACGCAGAACTTTGCTCTCGGACTGCATATATTTACTTTATGCGGTACCCCATGCTTGTTTCGCTATGTTACATACATTTTGACAGCATAACAAACCCAATACACCCTATAACAAATATTTTTTGTAAAACCACGTGTTGAAAGTCTACTTGCAACTTCAAAAACTTCTGATATCAATTTTGTGACGAAAATTTATATTTTTCATTTGTATAATTGAGATTAATTGAAATATGTAATTGTGCATTCGTCTTACAAATTCCAAGCGCGAAATACTGTGTCTCCTATAGAAAAAAAAAAACAAATTATGATGGCTAAAATGGTGATATATTCGGAATATAGCGACAATGTATCGTTGGAATCTATCAATACATACTTCAACGAGGTATAATCAGCGATTATATAACGACGCTCTTCAATATATTCAAATATATCGATATATTAACTTATTATCACTAAAAATATGAGCACGATTATTTGGTCTTCATTTTCCGCAAATCGTCAAAATGTACTTTTCAAAATTTGTTTATTTTGACCTATATTTTTTAAGTATTAAGTATGTTTTTACTTCAACTAAGCATTCATTTGAAAAATATTCGAAAGACCTTTCCATCGACATATCACAAAAAATATTAAGCCATTTGGATATTTCGGAATTCGATTTTGTATGTTTTAAAATTTTCTGAACTTACGTTTCAAGACCTTTTTAATACATTGATACAATTGACTTTTGGCCAGTTTATATCGATTCTGCTGCACTGTGCGCCGCCGAAGGTGAAGAAAAAACGACAGTAGTCATCGTCGTTGTTGCTCGCTGTTGAACGGTTGAAATTCGATGATGGCCGACGAAATATGAACAGCGGTGGGAGGGAGTTAGTGCTTGTAGCGGAGCGAACAATAAGCAGCACAGATTGTTGTTTCTACTGGTGGCTTACGAAATGAGCACAACATGATTTAATTTTTAGTTTTTATTTTATTTTTGATACACTTCGTACACATTTTATAATAGGTTGTATCAAATTGACGAAGAGTTGGTAATGGAAGAGAATAACTGTCGAATTCTTACTTTATTATTATTATAATTCTAAGTTTAATTTAATGTTTTAAGTTTAATTCAATATATCAGTTAAAAAAAAAAAATGCATACAAATTATTGATCTTTTACACAAAAATGTAATCAACTGATGGTTAGATGTTCCACTAAAGGGTAGACCAACTTGAAAGAATTGTTTTTAAAATAAAAAAAAAAAAATAATTTCCAATTTTCAAATATTTTTTTTTTGTCACCAATCTTTGTATTCAAAATTTGATGAAATTAATACAAAAAAAGAGACATTTGTAACTTCATGAGCAGAGGTTTTTCATAGTTACATACATTCGGTATGTGAATTTGTATTAAGAATTTGTGTTTGTAACTTAAAATGGTAAACCATAATGATGGACTGTTTGAAATGTTATGCTGAATCAGTTTTTTTTTTTAAAGGCCGATAAACCAACAAAACCTCGTTCCTCGAAAAAGTGAAGTAAATTGTGCTCGTAAAGAGGTCATCTGACCATTTCTCACGAGTTCGATATTGTTCGATATTGATAGATAATATCTGCATGAGACATATCGCCACACAGGTCGTTCCACAACAGCTGCATTTTCTACCAAAACAGTACCTTATTTAAGGTTAACAATGTGAAAAATACCACCGATCAATCGTCTGATTTGATTCCGTGTGACTTCATTTTATTCCCGAAACTAAAATTATCGCTACGTGAAACCAGTTTTGAGCCAATCAAAACTGTAAAAAGAAAATTCGTGCAATAAGCTGATAGCTATACAGAAAAGCACATATAAAAGGTGTTTCAAAGACTGGTAAAAACCCTGAAAAATGAGTTTTGCATCGAGTATGTATTGCCTATTTTGAAGAATATAAAATAAATTTTGATGATTAAATGAAAATTATGTATTTCAATTTCCGATACTTTTTCGATTTAATGTATAAATGTGTTATCTGCTACTCGCATGTTTTTTTTTTTCGATACGACAGTCGATATTAATATATACCTTCTGATCAAACTTGACCCGGACTGGTTAAAAAAAAAACAACATTTGTATGCATTTTAATACAAATCTTTATTATCGCCTGCAAAATATGCTCCTCTTGAGTCAATACAAGCATGCCAACGGTTAATCCAATTTTCCATACACTTGTTATACGCTTCGGCCGGGATAGCCTTTAGTTCCTTCAACGATTTTTTTTATTTTAAGTCCTCAATTGACTCGACATGTTCCCCGTAGCGGATATTTAAGTTTCGGAAACAGAAAAAAGTCATAGGGTGCCAAATCTGGTAAATACGGTATGACTTTTGTTTCATGTTTGGCCAAAAACTTCGTCACAATCAAGATGGAATGTGCAAAAAATGCAAAAAAATTCAGGACTTTTGGCATGAATCTGGCGGCGACGCGTTTCATACCCTAAACATCAACCAAAATGTGTTGAGTTGATCCATAAGAGATGTTGCGTGTCTCTGCTATCTTTCTAATGCCAACACGACGATTTTCGAGCACACTTTCCCATCACTTTTTCGATCAATTTCGGTCCAGAGATATCTACGACCCTTATTCGTATAGGTAGAAATAAATAATAAATAAAAACTATTTAATTTTGTTTTATCCTAAATGTTTCGATACTGTTTTATAACTTTTTTGCCAGTATTAAGTTTTATAAAAAAAAAATTGTTTCTTTAATGCACTTTTATCTCTTGCTCAAGGTTATTTTTTACATTACGAAATATATTTGTCATATTTTCCTCAATTTGAAACGAAAACAATAACAAGTTTTAGCCGCAGACACACACACCTACGAGTTCTCATCAGTCTGTTGGCCGAACATTGCAAATTTTATATCATTTTGAAAAATAAAAACACAAACTTTTAAATCATAAAATTTAAACTTCTAAATTTAAAATAGCGCATATCAAATTCAGTAACACTTAAACAACAATAACGGCTGACTTCCCTACTTTTTATTTAGGTTTACAACCTTTTTTCTGATGTTGCTATTATCGCTGATGAATTTTTGTTGTTGTAAAAGTTACCTAATCGTTTAATTGGCTTAAGCTTGTTTTTTCATGCGGCTGCTTTATGCTCATCAAATTTTAGAGTATCCGAATTATAGATATGTATATATGAAGTTTTGAAAACTTACATGTGCATATGTAAAATGAATATTACTTGTATAAATATATATATTATTATACGTATTTATTTTCTGGAAACCGGTATTTATTTTGTTACATATAATAAAAAAGTATTATTGTTTGAATTTGCAAAAAAAAAAAAACAAAAAAAAAAGTGCGAAAAATGTTACAAATAAAAAAATAACTAACAACGAATGACCGTTGTCCGTATGGAATAGACTCATAGATAGGTAGATAGACAGACGGTCTTGTTTAGTCACACTAATTAGATACACTCAGTTCGGACAGTGTTATAAACTGTCATGCACTGTTGTTGTTGTTGTTGGTTTTTTTTTTGTTAGTTGGCCTCAAATATGAGTGAAAGAGCGAAAAAGAAGAAGAGCAGCAACCCAATGGTAACTGTTATTTTGGTTACGAAACACCTCTTGTTTTTTATTGTGTGGTGTGGAACAAAAAACTTAAAACTTTTTCCGCTTTGATTTTTATTTCATTCGTCGTTGGGTTTTTCGCATAATTGGTCCATATTTTATATTTTATGATTTTATATTTTTAAATAATGAAAAGAAAAAATAAAAATCGGAAATGGTGTTTGTTTGGTTTATTTTTATTATGTATTTGAACGGAAGTCCAAAATATGCGACCGTGCGCCGATTTATTTTATGATTTAATTTTGTTTCTTTTTTGTGTAAGTCGTCGTCATATCAAGGTTATGACGTTGATTTGTTTTCTCTTATTGTGTATATTTTTGTCCAATTGGCAGCGGTAAGGTGATAGAAATTTGTGATTAGCGCCTCGAAATTAAATTCATAATGAAAAAGTCACGTAAAAGGAAGTTCGACATCAGAAAAAAGAAAGAAAACAAAAAAAAAAAAAAAATTGGTAATACGTAACAAAAAACAACAGCAAATATTTTTAGAAAGTGCTTTTAGCAGAGTCTAAGGGATTAGTAACAAAAATTGAGTGGTTGATTTTAATCGGCGGAACATTAAGCGGCCTTCAAATGGTATTAACTAGCAGAAAAAATTGAAAATGGTTTCCAGGCGGGCCTAGGGGCGGAATTTAATTTGGAAAAGCTGTCAGTCAAAAGATTGCTTCAAATACTTAATGAGACAATGTATTCCCAGCTGTTGAAAAGTGTTGTGATTTAAGAGATATACTTTCTTTTCAAGCGAATTGAAAGTTAAATTTCCAAGAATAAGAACAGTGAGAAACAGTATCTTCTACAAGGTTTGTATAATTTTAGACCACTTGACCTGAACAAGCAAACAAATGAATACGCAAACTGCTCAGGCTATTTTCATATGCCGAATGATAACATATATTGTATTTGAAAAGAACATATTGGCAATTTTTTTATATAAAACACATAAAATAATAAGAGGTTTTTTTTCACCATATTCCATTTTGTGTCCTTCTAAGTTATGCCGCCATCGACTTTGCCACCCAATTTCTCATACACTTTTGAAGGCAATGCCTTAAGTTCTCAATTTAATAAAAACTCCTAAATCGAAGTGGTGGATATTTGAGTTTTGGAAATAAGAATAAGTCTGTCTCACTTTTGTGAAGTTTTTTCGATGACATTCGTTAAGTTTTGGCCAAGAAGTTTCGATTTTGTGGTCCTAGGAGCGAAAAGACATACAATACTACGATACCTCATCAGCAAAAAATGGAAAGTAAAGAAATGTTTATTCAAGTTTAATTCAAGGATGGAGAAAAAAGCTCTTGCTATCCTATGAGGTACAGCACTGGTACATTGCTTCCGTCTCTAATGTGAAGATGCTGAAAAGTTTTCAGTTGAAGTTCATTCGTAGGCTCGTTAGTGCACTATACTATTTATTTAATATTATTTATTTTCAAATGCACAAAATTCGGTTATCCATGATGACTTACTGATCTCAACTGTCAAGTAGGAAATTGTATGGTTTAGCAATATATGTGTATGACATACGCCAGGAATCTTACGACAACCAATATTCGATAAACACATAAGGAGACTTAGGCGTCTCCACCTTCTGGATCTGTCCTTTGGAAGCAAAGATGAGTAATTTTTGATAATTTATGTGATTGATGTGATATGAAGCAAAAAATATATTTTCATCTCCTTGCTACACACAGAGTAAGTATGAATAGTCACAATGTCTGTAATATAGTTTCTAGAAAATAAAATTGCATACGAATCAAGGCCTATGAAGAAATTAATATATGAGCACTGCGAATTGACAGCAAAATTGGCGGGGTGTGTGCTCGGATTCAACTTATACTTAGTATTTAGAAAAATTAATTATAATACATTTATTTAGAATTGATATTAAAATTAATTATAAAAAACTAGCAGTGGCGTCAAGACCTTCCGCTCAAAGTCGGGTTAAGCTATTTGGCGTAAATGATTGAGATTCGGTTTATATGTAAAGGACACCTGAAAAAATGAGATCCAAATGGACATTTCCATGCTCGCAGCGAATCACAGATATGCTAGAATTGTTACATATGTAAAGAGTACCGGGAAAAATAAGATCAACTGAAAAAATGGGCGGTGCACGCCACCATATAAGTGAAAAACCGTAGTGTGGATGTAACAAAGCACGCCGGTTGCGCAAGTGTACATGTATTAATGAGCGTGTCTCTTCCATATATCCTTTTTAGACTTAAAAGAAAAACACTGAACTTTAGTAATCACAAAATAATCCAAGACAAAACCAAAACATATTGTGTTTTTGTTAAGTTTGATAATCTCTACTCCGAATTGGTTATATATGTAGTTGAACATTGATTTCATTTCACACAAATTTTTTTGAAATAGAATTACATATTCACATGCTACTAAAAGTAGTCGAAGTTGGGAAAATTAAAATATTGTAGTAAATTTTATGAAATGAAAGCTCACCAGCAGTTTTAACGATTAAGAAGTACTGCCTGGTTGGTAAACCTTTTACAAAAGTTCACTAAAAGGAACAAATTTTGGAATCTTTTTTTTAGTAATGATAAAGGGATTGTTATTTTTGATAATCTTTTCAAACTTTTTATAATTTTTTCTGCTAGGCAACTCTCCTCCTAACTCAGTGGCAGTCGTCGCTGACTACTCTACTGACTTTTCAATTAAATTGATGGCTGTGCCTGCTGATGCTGCTCCAGCAGCTTCCGCCCGCCAATGTCTGTCAACTCTTAGGAGAAAGTACCACGAGAGAGTTAAAAGTGGATCAAAACAAGATTGAATAAAACAATATATAAATAAATAAATGAAAAAAAAAAAATGTATATATTTTTTCTAGCGTGCGCGCTTTAAGTAGTCATAGTCATAGTGAAGGCAAAGCAAATGTGCGGCGACTGTTGCTGCTGTTCGTGGAATGAAGTGGCGCAACGAGGCGAACAGACCCACGCAATACAACAACAAACAGGGGCAACAACGAATTCGAATTCGAACAATTGTAGAAAGAGTTAAAAAAGCCGCGACGGAGGTGCAACCAACCAAGCAGGCAACTCACAGCACGAATAATTGCTGTTGTTGTTATTGTTCTGTTGGCGATATTGATTGTGATGGTAGTAGAGTTGTTGCAACACCCGCGTTGCTAAAACGAGTCTCTTCATTTGTGCCTTGATTCGAAACCGAATCTGAATAAAATGTTTCATGCTGAATAATCATCATTTAAATTGATTTCGCAGCAACGACAACAACAACAACAACAAAATTTCAAACAAGCAACAGAAATAGTGACGCAGCAACAAATATTGATGTTGCAACAGGTAGTGTGTGGGGTAAAACGACAGCAGTGGAGTCACTTGGGAGCGCATTAAAGATTGGTTTCGATTTAAATGCATCACTCGCTGCAGCTGTTGCTCATAGTCATCATTATTGTTGCAATGTTGTTTGCATAGCGTCAACAATGACGATGACGATGTCGAAAACAGTCAGTAATTGTTGTTGTAATCATTATACCCTGCAACCATAAACCTAAACGTATATGGTTATATGTTTGTATAGAGTTTGTTGAACTTGCCGAGTGTATGCAACTGTATGCGTTTCAATAGATGAATTAGTAATTGATAAATTTTTCATTATTAGAGCTTAGACCCCAAAAGTTTGAAAATATTATTGTGATCTAAATTCGATCGTTTTGCGAACAAAACTGTAACTAGTCGTGCCATTTGTGGCAGTTGAACTTTCGATCTCGATACTTCGATTAAGATATATACAATTATATATTTAGTAATAGTAACACTAGCGAAGAGCGGCCACCCGCCTTTACTGCAGCCCAAACCATCACATGACTTATGATGGCCATTCGAATGTCCAAATTATCGTAAGCCCATTTTGTAGATGTCATCATTTTGTTTAAGAAATTGTTCAAAGAAAACTATATTTGGCAACTGGACACATTCGTGCAAGCGCAACAACTCCGTTCCATTGAACCTAACTTTGTCTTTTCCTATTTGCAATTTATAAATCTAAGTTTTGAGTTTGATTTTTAATATTCGTTGCATGCTTCTTATCGAAATATTCAGCTCAGCCGCCTTTTTTTTTTTGCCACTGCGACAAACATTTCTTTGAATTGGAGTCTTCACTTTTCGAACAATAGATGGTATTAATGATGTTGTTTTCCGACCACCAACATGATGTTTGACAATGTGCCAGTATCGTCGTGCTTAAGCTGAAATGACTTGACACCTGCGATTCCTAAGTTAAAGCGGTCTGAAGTTAATTGCAGTTCACTCGGACCACCCTGTATCATATATGTATCGTATATTAAAATAATGGGAACACTTTGGGTATGAAATCCGAATATTCTTCGCGCAAAACTTGCGCAGGCGATCTGAAAGCGAAGTTTTTCGCAATATCGCAAACAAACGATTTGCTGCTTACACTTGCGATTCCGCATAGAGATAGTTTTGTCCGCAAGAGATCCGGAAATCGCTTTTTTTTTGGAAAGTTTTTAGTTGGACAACTGTATTTAGACATCAATTAAAAGAGTTTTCCTTCAATATACAAATGTGCCACACAAATATACAGGGTATTATATAGTCATGCGCTTTGACTATAACACTTTTACTTGTTACTATTTCTAGTATAGTAAGTAAATATAAAAATGCAGTTGAACTGGTTTGAAGTATGTGCACCTTTATGCATTTTTGTAATTTTAGAGGAGCACCTTAATTTTATTTTTATTTTATTTTTTTGTTTTTATATTTTTCCACTACACTCGCGTGTGAACGTCATTGAACATTGGCAGTCATTTGTTGTTGCTTTTGACAAGTATTTTTCTATGTCGTTATTGAGTGCCATAGCCACTGTGACTCTATTCAAGTCGTCGCACTTGCAACTGTAGCAAGTCCATTATTAATACCGCCACACTTGAGCACGCCACAGTCAGTTGGCGATGGCTGGCTACGTTAGTAAAAACAAGTTATCTAATTGTGGCAGTGGCCAACTTTGGCTATTAAAAAATATTGATTGTCAAAAACTGCTCGCAATATATGACGCGACTGAATAGTTAAAAAATATCCGTTTGGTATTGTTTGCTGACCGACCGCGCATAGACATACCTAACCTAGGACCGTCTGTCTGTTGCTACGTCCAGCCATTGCTGACTTGCATACGAAATGTTTGCCACTAAAATTGTTTATATGATCGAATGGGCCAACCAAATCCAATTTGAATTTCACTTTCTTTTTCGATACGCTCTCTTGGTCAAAATGACGTGGAAAAGGTAGACAGGCGGCGCGGCGCGCAAGTTCACCGCTGAAAGTCAAGACGGAGTTAGGCCGGCGCTTAGACGTCGTCGTGACTTGTGTTTATTGCTGCTTTTGTATATTTATATAAGTATTTATACAATACGTTTTTATGCGCCTCGCTTCCGATGCTAATTTACATAAAGTGCTTGACTTGACTTCACTCTCGCATCGTAATATGTACGTATGTATGTATGTATATACCTGGCGGCTATTCAACACATTCATCATTCATATGCGATAGTAATATTTAATATACGATACATATATGATGAACACTCATATTCGATTGGGTTAGGAGGTATATATTGTAGAAAGATTATATTATTTTCCATATATTACAATTAGTAGAGCATAGGAAATATATCGAGCGCTCCAGTCACAACCAACTCAAAGAATAATATTAAACAGCTTTATGTCTTGAGAGTATTCTATCAAAACTAAGCAGCTAGATCTATTAACTTCGAATATTGGCTATATTTGAAGTACGGGTTTTAAACATTTTAAAGAATCCTTAAAGATACCAAACGACATATAATTTTGTAGCATATAAATTAATATAGTCTTCTGAAACAATCTTTGCCTTTCGTTGTATAGATGTGATCAGGTATGTGATAAATTTTGATAGCATTTATATTTTTTTTTTTTTAAATTTTTTTTCCAATGTTTGCATGAAACATTTCAATTGAAGTATAATTTCGTATGTCGGAATTTTCGTTCAAAATCTATCATAGCCCTGTATATTTTGAAAGCCATTTTTAACAATTAAATTTTGTTTTTGTGACACCACTTTACCACTTTTGGTATGTGACTTAGTACTTTAGAAAGGTACAAGCTTTTCTAACTTCCAATAAAAAATTGAGATCGCGAAGGTATAGCCTTCGGTCGGTCCTTCATGATTTCGGTACAAGCCTTTTGGGTGACTGCTACGTTCACAACACAGTTTTTTTCATCGGCAAAGGTATTTTTCCGAAAAGCTAAAAGTCACACAGCGCCTAATAAGGCGAATTCGATAATGATATTGTGAAAATGTCTTCTGTACTCAATTTTTGAAAATATTGACATTTATATGTATATTTGATCCTCAAACAAATATCCATACAAAGCCTCCACCGTCCATTTCAAGTTGATAATGACTATAATAAAAACGTTTGCCATACAAAAAAACTATAATGTGGGTAAACCAAAAAGAGGGCATGGTATGTTCATATGGATAATCTACCTGCTTCCTACAAAAATAAGTCTACGATATCAGATATTGGCTTATTAGCTGTATTCACGAATGGTCATCATGTATGTCCTCACGACCGTTACACCGGATAAATAAACTTACTTTATCAAATGATAAGTTTCGTTGGATCTTTGTTTTATGCTCATTTTTTTACCGTTAACACAAACATACTGTCACTATAGACATAATAGTTCACATTCCCAATGTCCAACGCATGCTTTTCTCTCTTATAATTTAAATAATTATTTTTAATACATTAAAATAAATTTCAGATTTTTGTATGACCATAAAATAGTAATTTTCATAAGTATGTTGCTCTGGTTATAAAAAGGCTACATTAACTTTTAAACTGAAATTTCAAACGACCAGCTTGAGACGTTACGCTTGAACAATTCGCCTCACCGAGCTGATCAAGAAAATTGTATGTCTTCTTTAATGCAGTACAAACACGGTGACAAATTATTGCATGCCATTTATTCGCAGGTACTGCTGCATAACGCATCTGCATAAAATCGTTCATAATCGTTGAATAGCAGCCCATAACTCATTACTGATTTTCAGTACATAATCAGAAACTCTTCTCTTAAAATCAGTCCGACAGATTTTCAATAAAACATAAATCAGTCGACTGCATAAGAAATTAATTTTTGATTTATTTGTGCTGTGTTTGGAGTTATTGTCTGGATGCAGCAATGAAACTAATAGTATATTTTTGGAGAGAAAATACTGTCTTGCCTATATACCTTATTTGATGATCGCCCAAAAAAATTGCGTTACAGACTAACATTCTTTTTTAAAATACATGCTAATATGTATTATGATCATTTTAATTGGACTAAAGAGTTACTGCAATAACACATCACCATTCAAATGATTTAAATTTGAAAAATTTCAAATATTCCGAGGCAATTCAAGGAAGCGCTAGTCAGATATACCCGTACATATTCACATGTAGAATATTTTCTTTATATTAAGTATTATTAATGAGCATACATATTTCATATATTTTGAACTACATTTAGGTAGTTCACGTCAAAAGAAGCATAAAGTTTATATTGAAAACTAGCTGTATCCTGCCACGCCTCGCTGTGTCACATTGTCCCCTTTCACCTTTTCGTCTACCATCCTTTAAAAAAGTATGATATAAGCGCTGGAAATAAATTTTTTTCTTTCAGCAGCTTGTTAAAATAATTTGCATTTGCTTTGATCAGTTCACTTGTAATAGGCAAATTTTTAAGTATTTGTTTAGTGAATCATTGATATAGCTTAGCCTCCACTTTCGGCATTTCTCCCAATCTCAATGCTTTTCTCTTGATTCTGCCTTCACGTTTTGAAGTCACTTCCAAAATTCGCTTTTTATTTTTCTTAATAGCACAAATTGTTGATTTTGCCACTTCATATCTATGTGCAAGGGATCATATCCCTTGCTGACTCCTTTATCCAGGCTTGCTAAGATATCACTTTTTTCAGATAAGGTTAACACCTTCCGCTTCATTTTAAATGCGTGTGCATTATATATGCACATCTCTACTTTATTCGGGGAAGAACACATATCTAATACGAGAAACAGTTCAAAAAATTTCTTTTGCATTCAAACGTACGCAACCCCACCTTAATCGGGGAAGAACACATTTCTAATACGAGAAACAGTTAAAAAATTCAACGGTTGCAAGTTGTTCACATAATACTAGAGATAGGCTGTGTTCACTCATGTGGAAAAATTTTGTTGTTCACTATTCTGGATGTTTACATAAGTGGGTGTTCATATAACTGAGTGGCTACTGTATATCTGTTATATACAAATAACAGATAAACATTCAGTTTAAGTTGACGTAAACTCACTTAATATACTTTCAATTTTTTTCAAATTTGAAATTTTCTATAATTTTTACCTTCATTCGCCCACTTTGTATCTTGAAATTTTAATTAAATCCAAAACTATGACCAAGACCGTGTATTTGTGCGGGCGTTAGTCGTGACTATTTGTCTACACATTGTAAGAACTGATTCATGCAATTACACTTGCAAAAAAACTAACTAAAAACAAATTGTATGAATAAATATAAATATCCATAATTAATTTTAAGAGAAGAAGAATAAACAGAATTTTGAATTTTCCATTAATTCAATTAAATTGTAATCAAATGTCTTTTAATGGAGTCATTAAAGCCAAGCCAAAAATGATGAGACAAGTAGAAAGAAATATTTGTAATAAAAAAAAAAACAAAGATAAAATTTATTAAAAAGTGAAAGTTCCCAACAGAGAGCCACAAAAAAGCAAAAGGCAGCGAAAACAAAACGTAGCGAAATGCAAAAACAAAGAGCTCCAAAGGCAGTAAATACAACAAAAACAAAAACGTTGAAAATGAGTGCCAGCAATTGTTGGTTTGGTGAATGGTGGAGTGAGGAGTGAGAAGAGGAGCAGTGTGGTGCTTTTTGAGTTGGTTAGGTGATTGTATTCGGCATTATTGTCGTCGTTTACGTCGTTTTTGATAGGTATATATATATGTACGAGGGGTACTATTTATATTTCGGGAATAGCAAATAATAACAAACAATTTTAAATGAAAATGGCTTTATTGTTTTTCAAAATATTCCCCTTGATGATCAATACACTTTTGCATTCGTTAAAACCATTTGTTATAGCAGTTTTTCCGGAGCTCGTAAATCGTTGACCACGCAGTTTACCTTTGATACTCGGGAACAAGAAGAAGTCATTGGGTGCCTAATCAGGTCTGTACGGAGGATGAGTCATTAATTCGATGTTTTGACTGCTCAAAAATGTCGTGTACCACTCAAAATTGACCGTCCTACGTTGCTCAACCAGAACAGAGGCCACATGACCCATTCGGCCGAAGAAACAGGCGATCATTTGCTTCGCTGTGCTTCTTCTACGAACAACTTTTGTTAGATTTGGCTCGTCTTGGAATACGAACACGGTCGATTGCTGTTTTGTTTCCGGCTCATGCGCATATATCCATGATTCGTGACCTGTCACGATTTTATACACGTCTCACGATTTTATACACGTCTTTTGAAGCACCGCGGTCGAACTTTTTAATCATTTCCTTACACCAATCGACGCGAGCCTTTTTTTGAGCGATTGATAAATTATGTGGTATCCAACGAGAGTAAATTTTTTTTACAGCTAAGTGTTCATGCAAAATCGAATGTATTGAAGTGGAACTAATGTGCAAGGATGCCTCTATCTCACGATATGTCACATGACGATCTTGCATTATAAGTTCACGCACTGCATCGATATTTTTGGGCACAATAACCGATTTTGGACGACCTTCACTGAATTCGTCGGCGACCGAACTACGACCACGATTGAATTGACTATACCAGCGATATACTGTGGTTTTCGATGGTGGTTTATCGCCATACAATGAACTGAGTTCATTGACACATTCTTGTTGAGATATCCACGTCGAAAGTTGTGAAAAATAATCCAACGAAAACCTCTTGAAATTTTCATTTTTTGGCCAAATTGCTTTTCTTAACTCACTGTAAACAAAACAAATAGCAATTGTACGTCAAAACTTTGTGAGTACTTTTATGCCAAAAAATGTCAAAGTTTATTATGGTGTTGCCAGATTTTAGCTTTTGACATTAGTGTTGCTAGTTCCCGAAATATAAATAGC
The DNA here is from genome assembly GCA_035044765.1 of Leucophenga montana. Classification (NCBI taxonomy): domain Eukaryota; kingdom Metazoa; phylum Arthropoda; class Insecta; order Diptera; family Drosophilidae; genus Leucophenga; species Leucophenga montana. The sequence continues at coordinate 163,145 of JAWNNQ010000887.1, read as the reverse complement.
AGCCCTCGTATATACCTACATAATTCTTACTGTTGTGGTTGTTTGTGGCCAAGATCACGTTCGGCATAATGGCGTTAAAATAAAGTTTACAACAACAATAATAAAAACTTCGTTTTCGCTTTCGTCTCTTTCAAGAACAACAACAACAAATACAACAAAATTGAAACAATAAATTCAATCCGCATGCGTCAAAAGACAATCGAAAAAATAATGTTAACAAGTAAAATTGAAACAGCACACAGTGCGTTTAATAATTATATGCATATCTATATATAACTATTTAAAATTTACAACAATTTGTTTCATTGTGCTATCCACAAAACTAGTCAACAACTTAATGAGAACGGCGTATGTTATTTTTAAAAAAATTATAGTTTAAAAAAACTAAAAAAACACGCTTTAATAGTAATGTGAACTAAAAAGTAAAAAATAATTTTGAATAAGTTTAAAATGAGAATTAAGTGATTGTGACAGTAAAATAGCTTTAATATAAAAAAACGTTGGGTGCTTAATATTAATTGTTATAAGTATGAACTGAGTTCATTGACACATTGGTAGCTATTTGTAAATATAAACTTATTATAATAATATATTACAGAGCACCTCACGCTTTATTTTTATGTTAAAGTTAATTTTCTGTCAATCACTTCATTCTCATTTTAAACTTATTCAAAATTATTTTTTACTTTTTAGTTCACATTACTATTAAAGCGTGTTTTTTTAGTTTTTTTTTTTAACTATAATTTTATTTCCAGTGGAATTTAATTCTTTAAATAGTTTCTAAGATGTATTGGTATGGAAAATCGTGCGCGACCGTTCAACATTTGAGCATCGACGTAGAATGTACTCCAACAGGAGATTTAAAAAACCTTGAGAAAGGTTCGAAGAGGTTATTTCCTACTCTGACGACGATTTGTATATGTGATAGAGTCATAATGCAAAGACGAATGATCTTTACAGGGATACCAAGTTCAAACATGGCGTTGAAAAATTTCATTCTTATTGGCGTGTGGAAAGTGAAAACCTTATAATAGATAAATATGTGATGTGTGTCTTGTACACATGGGTCTTTTCCAGGATTCGTCGTATAGTGAATATTTAATCACTGGTCGACCTTTTCGATCTGAAGCCACACTGATACTGTTGTATTAGTGTATGGCTCCAGCATTTTACATAGTACGCGGAACAAAATTATATACCCGATTGAAAGGAAACTTATTTTACAATAGTTCGCGGAGGCAGCAGGTCGCCTTTCTTGCAGATATGACAAATAACACTGAACTTATAATAATTTGGCATGCATTCATCGTACCATATCTTGCATAAGAGTTGGTGCTTTCGCCTTACCAACTCTTCGTCACCGGTCTTCAATAACTCAGCTGGCAGCTCATTTGAGTCCACCGCTTTGTTATTCTTCAGTTTTTTAATTACTGAGTCGACCTCGTTATCATTCAGTGGCTCTACAAGAGAGCCTACATCAAAATACTTCTCTATAGTTGGCATTGTTCCCATCATCGCCTCGAAGTAGGTTAGAGAAGTGACTTCTTCATAGTCTCAGTGATTCCTGTGCATATGTTACCAGCCTTCCATTTTCATCCATATAGACACAATCCCAGGACTTAAAACATTCCATCAGACGCTTGATGTTTTGATAAAATGTTGGAGCTTCATTTCTATCAAAAAACACCTCAAGCTTACGTCTTTCTTTCTCTTTTTTTTTTTTTTTTTTGCATCTGAGAATACGTTTCTCATCTCTCCGTTTCTCAATATATCGCTATTTAACAGCTTGCGTTGCTGTCAAATGCAGAGTTCTTCTGTAGGCGGCGTCTTTCTCTATAGTAGCTGGGCGACACTCCTCGTCATACCAAGAGTGCGTCAAAGGTCTGATGTAAGCAATGACCTCCTTAGCAGCCGTACCCATGGAATGAAAGATATGTCTACATTGTTCACATACATCTTTAGAAGGTGGAGAGTATTTCCGAAACAGTTGGTAGAGTCTGGTTCAAAATGATTCGGTGTCTGCTTTTTTATAATGACTCTGCCATATTCATAGCATTTCATATTTTACACAACATTGATTGCTGTTTTAAAATCTGAACCGCTCATCCAATATAGTTATTTTCTCTGTGAAAAGTAGAGGCGAGTCTGTCTGGTAATTGTTGCGCATGTTTAAGATATTCTGAAACACAACCTTTAGATTTATTTTAATTACACTCAAATAGATTAATCATATTGACATGCTACTCCCACTTTTTGAGGTAGCCTCCATACACACTATTCGCCCACGTTTTCCTTTTTGTATGGAAGACCTCTTTATGCAGCCACTCTTGTAAATTATACAATATTGAAAACAAAACAAATTGTTTTCTTTTATTTCACTCATTTATTAATGAAGTAATGCCTCAAATCATCATCGGAATTTACGGTTTTTAACCTTTTTGGATCCTCAATGATGCACTGACAAAGTGAAATCAATAACAAATTGTTGCAATGTAAAAAACTTCTGTTTGGTATTTGAACTCTTTGCTCTAGGGAAGTTTTTCACGGGACGTATACTGACAACACATTGACAAGATACTAGACAAAGAAGCTCATGTTGTTTGGACAGAAGTATTTCTATAGGGAGTATTAGAGTCTAATTTAGTATACGGTTTACTTTTTTTATATTCTGACCCTAGGTTTCAATTAACCCACTAACAGAGTGTTGCAAGTTGCTTACACGAATGCATATGCTGCAAACAAAACAAGATTTTTATGATAAAAATAAGCGTCACCTTCTGCTAGGCACAGACTTGTTGTATACGCCAGTTGACGTTGTTACAAAGTGTTTGCTTTTGATGATGGCAATTTGGTTTACGGAAGTAATTTGTATGTCACTTTCACCATTTTCGTGTGCATATGTATATGTACATACATACGTATGCTTATATGTACAGTTCTGCTTCTTGGTTTTTGTTTTGCGCGGGTGTTAATTTCCCGATTATACAAGCATTTAAATATGAATTTAGAAAAAAGAAATAAGATGACTTTTATTATGCTCTTTCTCTTGCAGTTTCGGTTACGCCACCGCCGCAAAGGCCATGGATACCATTAGCAAAGCCGAACAAATCACGTCCAGCCTGTAAGTGTAGTATTTACTACATTTGTGTTTTGCTGCTGGTAAACTAATTTTATTAATTTTATGTAGGCATTTTCACCGTCATGTGCTATAATGTACTCTGCGATAAGTATGCGACCCGGCAGATGTATGGCTACTGTCCATCATGGGCACTTTGCTGGGAATATCGGAAAAAGGCAATAATCGATGAAATACGTCATTATTCAGCGGACATTATTAGTTTGCAAGAGATCGAAACGGAGCAGTTTTATCATTTCTTTTTGCCCGAGCTGAAGAATGATGGTTATGAGGGTATTTTCTCGCCGAAATCGCGGGCCAAGACAATGTCCGAGCTGGAACGCAAATATGTGGATGGCTGTGCCATATTTTTCCGTGCTGCTAAGTGAGTAATTTATTTAAAATACATTTTATAACTGAATATTTAATATAATTGTTTTTTTATGTGCATATAGATTCACACTAATCAAAGAACATCTGATCGAATTCAATCAGCTTGCCATGGCTAATGCCGAAGGATCGGATAACATGTTAAATCGTGTTATGCCCAAGGACAACATCGGTCTGGCTGCCTTGTTAAAAGTCAAGGAGGGCGCCTGGGATCCATTGAGTGAAGTTACACAAATTTCGCAGCCTTTACTCGTCTGCACGGCGCACATACATTGGGATCCTGAATTTTGTGATGTGAAACTTATACAAACCATGATGCTTAGCAATGAGCTTAAAACGATTATTGACGAAGCAAGTCACAGTTTCCGGCCGGGACACAAGAACGATTCAAATAGTGTACAATTGCTGCTATGCGGTGATTTTAATTCACTACCCGATTCGGGTGTCATTGAGTTCTTGGGCAAGGGACGCGTCTGTATGGACCATAACGATTTCAAGGACATGGGCTACAAATCATGCCTGCAGCGTTTGCTATCAAATGACACGAATGAGTTTACGCATTCCTTTAAGCTGGCATCGGCATACAGCGAGGACATAATGCCACACACCAACTACACATTTGATTTTAAGGGCATTATTGACTATATATTCTATACGAAAACCGGCATGGTGCCCTTGGGTCTATTAGGACCGGTATCGAATGAATGGCTGCGCGATAACAAAGTTGTAGGCTGTCCACATCCGCACATACCGTCAGATCATTTTCCGCTGCTGGTTGAACTGGAATTGATGCACACAGCTGGTCAACAGGCGCCACCAAATGGCCTAATAAGTCGTCGGTAGCAATAAAGGTTAAGGAAACATCATCAAGTAACAAATAAGAAAAGTAGTAATCATAGTAACAGTAGCAACAGCAGCAGTACCAACAATAATAATAACAACAGTAACAGTAGTAACATTAGCGGTATAGGTGCCGCCGATCAAACTACTGTCGCTAAAGCCTCAACTGAAATTGCGACCATCATTAGTGGTGGTGGTGGTGGTGGTAGTAATGCAGCAGACTTGACTGCCGTAAGGACCATTAAATCAATAACTACAACAACAACAACAATAGCATCAGCAACAAAAGGAGCATTTTTAACAAACAACACATCATCAGCGTCAGCGACAGCGACAGTGATAACAACAAAAGTTAATACGGAAACATGAAGCGCCAGTTTAACAAATCAAATCAAAATAAAAAATAAAATAAAAACGTTTATCATTCAAAATAAACTCTCATTTCATATTATGAAAACAGAGTATTTTATAAAAGCATAAGTTGTGTGTAAAGGATCTGTCATCTGTACCCTTCTGACTAAAATCAAATGCAATACAAGAGATAATATTCTGACTTAATATCCTAGTTTAGAATGTATCAGCTGTAGCTTGGTTTGTGTGCTCGACTTAGCGCTGGCGCGTACCTAGATTACCTCCCTGACAAGCGTTCCAAACGTACGCGAACGCTCTCACACAAAACAACAAATACAAATAATATAAAAAGAAAAAATACTTAAGACAAATGTTAAAACAGCTATCGATTCTATAAAACTACTTGCTAGCCTAGCCCAATTAACATCCAGTTTTGTTTATTTTATTTTATTGCTTGTTTTTGCGCTTCTTTTAAAACTATTGAAAAGAAGAGAACATCATTCTTATTGTTAAGTACAGATTTCTCTCATTCGGGAAAAGTTCCGCCCCCCCCCCCCCACACACACACAAATTACCCACACAACTACTAATATATTCACATTGTGTTGTCCATTTTATTAGAAATTTATTAAATATATTTCATAAGCACTTAAATGTATTAATTTAGCAAAAAAACATTTCTTTTAATTAAATCTGAAGAAAAATGCAAAAAAAAAATTAGTTTAAAAAAAAAAAGAAAATTGTAAAAATGAATAATCAAATTTAGTTTCATATCAAACAATTTACAAGGGCTATCTAAATCTTTATATAATATATAATAATATCTTCTCCCGTGTTTCCTTACGTCATCAACTCATACTTCCCGAAATAGTAGTCATGCATTATAAGTATTGCATTCAGTTTTCATTTAGTGTACTTTTTTAAATTTAATGACAAGAAAATAAATAAAATAAAAGCGAAAAATGATTAATTAAAATCAAAAGCGAAACTTAAAATTTATATTACAGATTATATATTTGTTTAAAGCGCTATTCAGACGATCATATAGTATATGTGATATATTTTACATATTGCAATGAAAATAGTGTCAAAACATTAATGTGAGGGAACTAAACGAAAATTTGTTTAAAATTCTGAATCTTTGTCACATATGCTATATGAAAGGGCATAAAGAGAAACTTATAATTTCAAATAAATTATGAACATTTTCAATGCGTTCGCTTTCAAGCATACAAGATGTTCACTTTTAAAAACCAATTTAGACGATGCGTGCTCATTCCTGCGAACCGAAGCTCTAAAACCATTGAAACGAAATTTGAAATCATATTGTAAAACATAAAAGTCGGGTGGGTTTATTTATCTAGCTGATATTGACTTTAATAAAGAAGTTTTTTATACGAATACATGAAGGTGAACGATGGGTTTATATGTGGGGTTAACACAAAAAATGGGAGGAATACGCCGATTTGTATAGTATGTACATAAAACGGCTGTCCACAAAAAGCCACCACACCGAATTTAAAGCTAATATTGATTTAAATAAAGAAGTTTTTCATTAAAAAAAAAAACACAAAAATAGGCAGTGAGTTTGTATGAGTGCTACTCCAAAAAGTTGGCTTGCTGGGTCAATCTTGATACTCTATTAAACAGCTATAAAAAGAAGTGAATAAGCCAATTTTCAACTGTATACCATAATACCAACCCAAAAAATGCGAAACTAGAAGCAGACGGACATAGCTAGTTCGACGCGTCTTGTCGAGCTGATCAAGAATATACTATATACTTTATGGGCTCTACGCTGTCTACTTAAATGCATTACAAACTGATAATACCATTTCACACTACTATGTGTGAATAGTATAACAACACAAATATAGGACTGACTCGTTGAAAATTCCCTAAGCAGTACTCTATTTTTTATGTAGGAGGAGGCTTTAAAATACGCTGCATGTGCACACATCGTCTAAATTGGCACTAAGCAAACCTTTAAATTGCGTAAAAAACTAAATTAAAAAATTATTCCCGGACAAAAATGTCTGTCTACAATAGTTGAGGATGCATATTTAAAAACAGATACAATATAAAAATTAGCGAAACCTTAAGCAACAAATTCTAAATAATATTAACGAATACATTAGAAAATCGAAAAGCGAATACAATTTTTAATCACAAATCGAATTATAACTTAAAAAATTATAATTATAATAATAGTAATAGTGACTCGTTATAATTTAAAGCAATTGATCAATTATATAATGAAACACATTTTCATTTAATGCGCAGAAGTCGTAACAAATTACATTTAAAAAATAATAATAATGAAAACAATTACGAATAAATTGTTTTGATTTTCATGATTAATTCATCTTTAAATGCAAAGTTTTTAAGTGATTTAAGTCGTTAGTTTCTTATATAGGGCAAACGATTTTATTAACATGACAACTGCTCTGCTGTACATACGAGTACATAAAACAAAGAAACAAAATACAATAGAAAAAAAAAAATAATAAAAAAAATACTTATAATTTAAAAACATAAATGATCTTGTGTTCTTATTAAAGGCAGTGCATTATGGATTTATATCAACTAGTTTCAGAAAGCGTTATTAGTGAGATAAATAGCTCTTTTTCATGCATTATCCACCACATTGGCCAACGTCACAATTTCGCCGGATTATTTTGGTTAAATTGTACTGAAACGCTGTTTCCAAAATATGCTTCATGGCGAGAATTTCTAAGTTGTTCAATATTTCCGGTTATAGTTATATAAATACTTCAACAGCTCGTCGATACAATCTAGCCATGTCCATCTGTCAGATAGTTGTGCATTTTATTTTCAGATTACAAGATATACAGCTGAAACCCGGTGGCTAGACTTATTTTCGTTGCAGTCAAATAAAGTATTCATATGAACTTGCCACGCCCATTTTTTGTAGTAGTGCCGTACAAACAACCGATCCATTCTTGTTTTTTTTTTTTGTATACATTTTTTTTTTATTATTATTACAATCAATATCAACTACAAATGTACAATTTTGGCTAAGCATCTCATTTGGTTAAATAAGCATGACACGCACGCCCACTATACTTAGAAGTCACACGGTCAATTTTTGTGCTTGACGACTTGAAAGCCAAACATGGGAATAAAGAAATCTTTGGCCCAACAGTTGGAAAATGTAGCTTTCACAACGCTATCTGCAGCACGGTAGTGATGCTAATCTAATTCACCGCAGATCGGAGCATGGTAATCACTAGCAAAAGATTTCTACACCTTAACATCCACAATCCCTATCAAAGTACACGTAATAAAATTGTTCATATTGTGATCGACGGATGACATTTATCAGTAGTTTTGGACATGCGAACCATACGAAGTGCCAACATCGACACGGAACACTACCTTGTCGCAGTCAAGATGCACACCTCAGCACTGTAATCACAATATAAACACCTTTTCAGATGCAAAAAAAGGAGCAAGAAAGGAGAGAGCTTGAGGATGTTGTGGTGTTATGTGATAGAAATGAAGCTCGAACATTTTATAAAAAAAATTTAAGCGTCCGACCGAAGATATTAGTCCGGAGCTACATTCTGTAAGCACAAAAATTGAAGGCTGGTTACAGATGTAATACAAATACTGAGACTATGGAGTTACTTCTTCAGGAACAATGCCAGCGATAGTGATGTATGTATTTCTATTACCACCAGTTGATTACGGCACTCTTGTTGAACCACTGGACTATTACTAGATCAACTGAGTAACTAAACACACAAAATTATAATAACAAAGAAGAGGCTCCGATGTGCTGACTGCCGGCTGAGTTATACAAGATCGGTGGCGAAGAGTTGGTAAGGCGTCTCAGTGTTCTTTATCCAATCTTCAAGAAAGGAGACCCGGCTACTACGCGAACTAACGTGGAATAAGTCTTCTTTCAATTGGATAAAAATCTACGATAAACCCGTGAGTACAACAAAGACACACACCACCTATTTGTAGATTATAAGGCCGCCTTCAAAACGTTGATAGGAACGAAGCTCTTCTACGCGTTGTCTGTACTTGGTATTTTTCATCTTTGCATGATGACGCTATCACACACACTAAGCGTTTTCAGAGTAGTAAAGAGCAATGAGTTTTTGGCAGTGTGATGCTTTAACGTGCGATTTTTTTAGTATCATAATAGAGTATATCCCACGCCGATGTTCATACGTAGAGCAGACGGGCAAGATCCGGTGGTGCTACTCGCGAATGCTGATGATGTTGACATCATCGAACTGCGAGTTTGCAACGCATTCTCGAATATTGAGAAACAGTCACACCTGATAGGTCTAGCAGTGAACGAGGACAAGACGAAATACTTGCAAACCATCATCGCGCCTTGTACGGTCACTGAGGATGGAGAATTGAAGAATGGAGAACGAAATACTTGGTGTTCACTTGCAAACCATCATCGCGCCTTGTATGGTCAGTGAGGATGGAGAATTTCAACTTCATTGAGAGATGACCAGCAAAAACAGCCTGGATAACAAACGAATAATCACACTTGCTAATCGATGCTATTTTTTTGCTCTGGAAGCAAATTAGAAATAGAACCCACTCTCGAAGTACGAAGGTAATAATCTATGAAGCTAAAAATTTCTGTCCTGCTGTATGGCGAAGATGCAGATTTTCGAGAGAAACAGTTTTCGTAGGATTTTGGACATACTCGATGTTGGTGACGAGTTTCGGATCCGTACAACGCATAAAATATTGGAACCCAAAGCTTATTCGTGGATAACGTCCGAAAGGGCGACCGAGCATGCGTTGGAAAGACCAAGTCTGAGAAAATATTTGCAAAATTAGTATTAACAACTGGCACCAGCACTAGACTATAGCATCTGATACGCTTGTAGCGTCACATAAGTAAGTGACCAAGAAATCAGCTTCCGTCACAATTCATTTTTTTCACTTATTTTCTTTATTAGTAAATATTGTTGTGCATCATTCACATCATGTAGCACAGTTTGCTAAGTCCCAAGGAAAATGACTACATCATTCCTGGACAAAATCCTGCGCCTGTTCTTGTGTTTAAGCTTTCTTCTGTGTCTGACAATTTTTCCAAAGTGACCAAAATGTCTTTGTAATGATACCATGCCAAATTTACGGCTCCACCGTGTATGCTGCACCATTTGTAAACTTTTTCCCGTTGCTGGTCTGATACTAACTTTCCAATGATATGTGGGTATGGAAAAAAATTAATAGCATCGTTCTAATGTACCGAAAAAGTTAACGAATTTCTAAAATTTGGTTTATTCAACGCACCTTACTCAATTTCAATATTGCCTTTAAGGCAGTTTTAAGTTAAGAATACTACAATATACATTTTTTTCTTAAAATATAAATAGTCTACTTGTGAGAAATTTATTAATTTATACAAGGAAACTCTTTGCCAATGCAATCTTGCAATATAAGCTGAGTTTCGACTTCACGCCAAATGCTGCTGACACGCGAAAATGTATTCATATTACCAACAATATAGAGTCCCCATTTCGCACGAGAAAGTGAGACACAAATACGATTCGCTTGACGCACAAATCCAACTATATTTTCTGAATTGCTGCGCACCAGCGAAAGCAGTACAATATTTGCCTCAAGTCCTTGAAAGCTATCTACGGTGGTTATTTTTATTTGCGCTGTTTCTCTGGATTGCGAGAACTGAAAAACAGAAAATAAAAATGCAAATTAATAAAGAGTAAAGTTTGTAGCATAAATTCTTGTGTTAGTTTAGATCAGTAATGCACAGCCCTAGACTCTTTCATATATATAGTAAAGAGTAGTAGCATTGTTTTGTTGTTGTTTTCACACTTCTCCATCAGTACATGCACATATGCACGTACAAAATGTTCATGTTGGCTATACGAAAGAGACTATGGCTATGCAGCACTGATTTAGATACACATACCAAATTGTTAAGCTTTTCCACTTGGCCTTGGTAAGGCGTCAAAACAACTATATCACTCGGTGTATAGTTAGATACTTGCAGAAGATGTTCTGACAATTGGAAGAGTTTCTGAGACTCGAATTCATTGATAAACGACATGTCGTTCTAAAATGAGGTAAAATATATAATTCAAAGAACAGCAAGTTAATTAATAGTCACCCACCCGTTTGATTTCATTCATTTCGTGTGTTAAAAAATACAAATTTTTAGACATATGCCGCACAGCGGCATAATCCTTCACATTTGCGCCGCACTCTAATCGTTCATATATTACGGGACATATCAGAGCCGCTATCTCCTTGCGCATACGATATTGTGTGTCCAATACAGAAACCTTAAAGTCTTGTTTAATTAAACGCTCAAATAGTGAGATATTTAATTCATTAGAACGGCTATGCTCATAGCTGCTGGTGTATGGCTGCAATTGTTTGTGATCTCCAATCATTATGACGTGCTGCGTATGACTAGTCAGACAGGCAAGTGTATGGGATTCAAGTATTTCGGCTGCTTCTTCGAAAACCACTGCAAATATGTACATATATTTATTAGATTTTTCCAATCTTATCACTATACATCACTGTACTATGTACTTACCAATTTTAGATTTCAGCAAACGGAATAGAAAATTTATTTTTGCTGCATAAGTAGTGGTCATGCCAATGATCAGTTTATCACGTGACGTATAATATTGCGTTAGTATGGGAATAGTGTTAAGCTTTTCTGTTGTGGCACGCAATTTATTCTGTGTCGCAACAATGCGTTGATAGGCTTCATCAGTGCCATCAAATTCGTCGTGTAACTTTTGCAATTCCGTAAATGTTTGTTTGTACTCCGTATTCACAAGCCAGTATAGACGCTTTAGACGCGGCGTTGCTATTGTTACGTCGTTATGTTGTGCATTAAATTTGGCCACCTCCGGTAGACGCGTTTGACTGCCAAAACGCACTATGCTTTGCGTATGTGCGGAGAGTTTTAAAAGAAATTTATCCAGCGATTCGTTTGTATAAGCAATCACAACTATTGGCGTGGCAATGTCTCGTGCATTTTCAATTAATGTTCGTACTATTTCCACGGAAATATGTGTTTTGCCAGTACCGGGTGGACCTTGTATAAGACAAAAATCGTTTGTCAATGTGGCATTAAATGCCACTTTTTGTGCATCGTTGAAGGGCAACTCCTGCGGTACAGCACCGCTATTAAGTTGGAATGGTTTAGCATTGTATGTGTAGACGGTCTTGTTGGCACAATATGGCGGGCATTTAGTTTGTGTCTGCAAGTATGTAAATTGTTTTAGTTGATGAATTACTTACTATTGTAAGATTATCATGAGGCTTACCTCGCCCTTAACTATATAGTGTTCCATTGGAAAATTGACTACACTACATTTTTTCAAATAATTGTATACTCTGTTATACGGCTCAAAGAATGCAGGCGATGGAAACATGATTAGCGATTTTCCATAAATGTTTCCAATATTAAATTGTCGCACGATTTCTATGCCAATCTATGGGTAAAGATATTGTTAATTAAATTTTAATATACATATAACACACAGAACGGTAAAGTGAAACATAGAACACTGAAAAGCCATTCCAGATGTTTCACTTTTGGTATCATCGTGTCATATACAAGTACTATGTACAGCTCTGTAAACAAAGACAGTTACTTAAGCACCCAACCAAACATATATGTACATATAAAGATGACAACAATTGAGTTAAAAAATACATGAATGCTGCAGTCTTGAGTTCACATTTACGTTATACCCTGTCCCCTATCTTATGTAGACTTATGCACAAAGCAACAAAGTTTCATAAACTTGTTTCATATGGAGCTAAAATATCCTAACTCTAGCTTTTACATTCTCTGAGCTCTCATATTTAGTACTTCTTCTGTCTGTTACATATCCTTAGAATTCCAGCTCAGGGATAAAACTCAGGTACAGTCGAATGTGACCGGCTACGACTTGTTACTCTGTACCCAGCCGAGGGTTCTCGATTCGAACCACTGATTTATACTTGGGACAACATTATAAAGTGATCCATCTAGAAACATGTGCAATATTTTGTCGGATTTAACAAAAGATACAATTAGGGCGTATCTACCTTAATTACCTTAACTACCTGTTCCTACAAAAACTGGCAGGCAAGTTCTGTATAAGGGTAACTCCTTCTAGAGCGGTTAGCTCGTTCATTTTACAATAATCCATCTGAGTTTATCTTTTATAGACAAAGAGATCTCATTAACATGAATCATTTTCAGTAGATTTAAACGTAGAAAAACAATACAAATATTAAACTTCGAGTTACTTCCTCTCGCTGTAGTTGTGTGTGCCCGTCTTCGAGATACCCTATACCTTGTCCAAGGATTTTTGTTTGAGTGATTCTATGTGGGACATTTTATTTGGATAGAAGTAATATACTATATAATATATTATATAATATAGATTTGATGTTCGATACCCCAAATCTTACGTTTCTAGCCAATTCACAACAAAAATAATATGGGGCAGATTTATATGCGAGCTACGCCTTTTAGTGGAGTTAGCACGTTTAGAAGAGACTAAATATTCAAACTTGAACTCTGTATCTTTCAGACGGTCGCATTGACGGACTTGTCTATATTGAATAAACTTTTGATGATGGTCAAGAATATATATATTCTTTATGGGTTCTAACATGCCTCATTTATACGTTCTACGCATTGCTACAAACTTGAAATAGTTTTTCACCCCACGAAATAAATATTACATTGTCTTATAGGTAAAGTTCGGGAACCTATGGAACAGCCCTAGTATAAATGTATATCTTACGTAACCATTTTTCAAAGTCTCTTCATCCGTGTACATAGTAGTTGCTAGTACGAGATCTTCGAAATCATAACTGCTGCTGAAGCAAATGAGTGCACCAACTTTCATATTATGTATAAATAATTTTTCAGACTGTGAAAGTTTAACTAAATCATTCTCCCGTTTTGATGGTAATAAATCCACGAATATCAAACCATGTCGTTTGGCTTCAACGAACTGTGGATTAAGTATGATATGCGACTGTTCAAACAGCGTTCCCTGCTCAATGAGTGCATTTATGTTCTGCCTATTGCGTAATCTGTCGGCTAACATGCGTAATGGTATCAGGAAATCCTCACGCAGTAGCTCGCGTTGTATCTTGATGTATTCTGCCGAAGTTGCATATTTGTTTGAAACGGTGCTAAATGTTTTAGAAGCAGGCGTAAACAATTCAGCTATTGTAGGATACATCTAGAAGAGGTTTTATGTAATTTTTATAGGCTATTCATGTACGCAAATTAGAAGCCGAATTACCTCTTCAGTTGTGACCTTTGTGACTGGACTAGTTATGGGATCATCATTTGTAAGCGATATTTCATCTAGTTCCGCTGTCAATTCGCCAATTATCTTATAGTTCGATATTTTCGTTGATTTACATTGTTTCAACAAAATTTTGAACAGCCTTAACATTTCTATTCCGTACGTATGTAAAACTCCTGCCTTATAGGCACGAAGTAATAGAAATTTTATAGACTCCAGCAACGTTTGTTCCTTTTCATCCCAGCTCCGTTTGATGGCAAACAATTGCGCCATGATGCGTTTATAGTGTTCAAAGAGTGCGCTCTGTGCTGCAAAAGAGCGTAGTACTTCTATCTCGAAACCGGGTAGCTCAATTTTGCAAACTGTCGTAAGTATCTGCGTATATTGTATGATACGTAGCTGGCTAGTTTTGCCGGTCATTTGCTCCGCAAATATATCGCGATTCATTTCGGTCATTATGTAAAGAAACATATCCAATGGTTCTATTTCCACAATTTTACGCAGCTCAGTGGCATTGAATTTAGACGTTTCTGATTTCGTGGCATTCTCCGCACTCACTGAGGCATTAATATTCAGTTCTTTCAGGTATTCCACAGCTGCGGAAAGAAAATTTTGCTTTAAATCCAAAACATGCACGTTTTTTGAATGTACTATTTACCTGCGCTGGAATGACATTCAATAATCTCCTCCGTATTCTGTGCCGCTTTCTGAGTCTCCACATGACTTTGCAGATTAATTGCTAACTGCTCTTCATCCTTATTGAACCAGGAATCGTCGTCCTCCTCAGAGTCCCGGTTGCCAAGCATCTTATATGTAGGTACTTCTGAATATTATTAGAGAATAAACGCGCAACCAAGATATAGCTTCAGATTATATGGAGTCATATATTAATAAGTACAATGAATTAAGCTCAGCAACAATTGATCAAGTTTCAATTCGCAACTCACCAAATAAACTGGCCAAAACAGATGATATGAAACAAACATATAAACAACTACACGTGTGTTCTGCACTCCTATTTCGTATGATTTTACTGAATACAAGAACTGAAAACCGTGTACAGAAAGGTTAATCTAAATCAACCGTAGGTAAATAAGGCGCTGTTCACGGCCGAGATTCTTGATATGTTGCCAAATGCTACAAATTTGTGACAAAGCGTTGCAAGGGAAAACGAGGTCAATAAAGGCAATAAATTGCATTACGTAATTCTTAAACAGCCCCTTATCTTATCACTAGTTTACTATTGTAGTTTAATTTTTAAAATAATAGTAACTATCTCTTACATTTTATAGAGTAATTTGGGTGCGCTAAACATGAATTTACGCCATTCATCTAGATAACGGTATATTTGTGTTTTTCGATGTATGATTTTACTATAACCAGCGTCCAGTGTGAACGTTGCCGTTATCGGTTATTAAGCTTATAAACGTATTGCCTACTTCGAAGAAATTTATATTTCAAGTCTTTGAAGTATATACATTGATTTGTCCGAGTAGACAATACGTTTATAGGCTTAATAACAGAGATGACATTGAAAACTAGGATATAGTGTGAAAAAAAATAACTTTAAAGATATGGACAAGTCGTGAAAATAGCCCAAAATGTTTTTCAATACAATAAAATATCGTATATTTATTCTAAAACAATGTTTTTATTAAAATTTAACTAGTCCGAAGTGGCTTATTTTTCAGTTGGCTCTGAGTTTGTTTTTTTTTTCATTCCTCAATTTTTTCTATAAAGTTTACATAGAGCTGAATTGCGTCTATTTCAAAAGACGAGTGTTTATTCAGTTTGTTTTTTTTTTTTTTTGTCTGATTCCACTCAAAGAAATATACATATTTCTGTTTTGCCGCGTATTATTTGCCGTTGTTATTGTCAAAACAAAACAAATGCTTTACTACGGCGTCTTCATCGCTTCAAAAACAAATTTCGAAGGCTCCGTGGATCTATGCTCCGGCTCTGTGGCTGCCATCAACTATAAGCCGGATGTGCCGCCGTACACTGTTGCTGCTGCTGTTGCTGGTTCAATGTTAACAACTGTGCCCAGGGTCTTATACTCACGAGCTTCCTACGTTTTTGGTCGATTCACCTCTTTGGTTTGTCTTCAAGGAAAAAGGGAAAGCTCTCAATGTGCTCCGCCAGTACAAGGATGCACGTCTACGTGAATTTGCAACGTTGAAACAGGCAGAGCGGTATGTAGAATTTGGTTTTGAAGTGGACAAGGTAGACAATGCCGTTAGCGATTTTGATACTTTCAACGGCAATAGTACGTCTAACATACCGATAACACGCAGCTCCATTGATAATGCAAGCAGTGCTTCATTAAACACCGAGCAGTCACCATTTTCTGCCCCGACCAAACAAAAACTGGTAGAGTTTCGTAAAAGCATCGAATCGGGCGATTATAAACATGCTTATTGTTACAATCCACGTTATCTTACAATTGATGGTCATACAGCGACCAATTTGAAGGAAGACTATCGCTACAATGCCATGCATATCTGTGCACAGTTTGATCAGCCACAAATTGCGGAATTCATACTACAGGTACTATCAAATCCAGATTTTGTAAATCATTATATGGGCAAACGTGCCACTCCCTCGGCGTGCGATACACTGACTAAATCATTATTGGATTATTACCTTAACATGCCGGATAAAGCACGCGGCGAGACGCCGCTGCATTTTGCACCGAAAAGTGGCAACGTACAGATGGTCACCTTGCTCACTCCTTATATGGAGTGAAAAAGTATGCGTAACAAAGATGGACAGTTTCCACAAGATATAATCTGTGAGCGAGCACGCAATCCTGATCCAGAGACACACAAGAACAGCTGCTTAGTGAGCTTTTCTATGTGCCTATTTGGCGCACTGCCGATCCGACAATACCAGCAACTGTTGGTGAGCCATTCTGTCTCAAAGACTTACCGATTTTTGAAGCTTTGGATGAGAAAAGAGCATCTCCGCTAACACCAAAGCTTAAGATACAAAAATTGGCTGGACCAATGCCTAAAGGAGAGGCCCACAATTTGTGTCGCAGATGGAAGAGACAGCCAAGTAATGTCAGAAATCATGAAAATGCGAATTCGCCGCAGTTTCAACGTCGCAAGCTCTTTGATGCCAAACTCGAAACGAACGATTTCCCATCAAAACAGTTAAAAGAGACTATCACTGGCAGCATTGATGGTAATGATGGAAATTTTTGCCAAACTTTTGGTAGTTTGACATTTTGGAGTCCAGAGTTATCTTATCTTTCGCATAAGTGCTCATTTGTGTCAACTTTGTTTTAGTTTCATCTTTTTATTAAACTATATTTCAACCTCTCACACTTGTAGAATATTTGCTTTGTCTATTTTCTGAACTGCTCTGACAAAAATGAAGGTGAAAATGTATGCTCATATTTTTTTGATTGCCATGCGGCCAATAGAAATTGTTTAGATATTTACTTCCTTATGACTTCTATTTTTTCAGTATATACTTCATTTTGACTATCAGCGGTGTAGATTTCACCATCAAAAGTTTTAAGATATTGTACCGTGTTATTGAATCCATATGTGCATGTCTAATCTCATCTTATTTCGCACATTAAAAGTGTGTTAAAAATTGGTTCCAGGATTTGACTATTACACACACACAGTAAGTTAAATAAAACATAAATGATAATTAAAAAAAAATGAACAACGTTAAACTTATGGAATAAAATTGGTTCTTTGTTTTATTGTTTTCTTAATTTTGCTGTTGATTGGTTACACTTCGCTTTAACGGTATTGTATAGTTAATATATAGTTTTTGATATTGTATGGGCAGTTGTCACGACTTACCGATAAAAAAGAAAATACTTTTCACGACATCACAATTATAATAAACCAATTTTGAGTAGCCCTGGAGAATATTTGAAGAGGTGGACAGTCCAATTGTAAAAACGTAAACAAAATAAAATTATAAATTAGCAGACAAAAAATGGATGAGAGTGAGCGCCACCGCTGTAGAAAAATACGAGCCAATCTATGAATATAATGTGCACGTTTGCATTTAAAATTTTAATACAAAATTTCAATTGTGTTTGTTTTCACTTTGCTTTTGCTTTGGTTTTTTATCGATCGAGTTGGCAGGTCACTTAAAAAAAAAATGTTGATAAATTTATCGGCTTGCCGAACTCGGCGTTATGGTTATAGGCTTAATTAGAGTCGTGACATTGAAAAGTAGCATAACGCCTGAAAAATATGAGCGATAAAGTTATAGCAAGTCATGAGAACGGCCCTATGAACAGTTATTTAGCAGAAAATTCCATGCAAAATACGAATTGTTAGTAAGGAGGATACAGAACACCATTGTGTTTTTAACTTTATTATTACTTGGCAACCCTGCATATGCCTTCTTTTGCTGAAAAGGCGACATCCATGACGAGTTAAGTGGTTTGGCAACAGTGTGTGTTTACAGCAGGCGTCGCAGCATCAACTAATTTATGTGGATTTTACGAAAACAAAAAAAAAAAATTAATATATATAAATATAAATAAGTTGCACGTTTTTTTTTGGTAAAAATGCCAAAATATTACTGCGACTATTGCGACACATATCTGACGCACGACTCGCCGTCAGTACGCAAGACACACTGCACCGGACGTAAGCATCGCGACAATGTGAAATTTTATTATCAAAAATGGATGGAAGAACAGGCGCAACATCTCATTGATGCTACTACCGCTGCGTTCAAGGCTGGCAAGATCACACAGAATCCGTTTGCGGGCGGACCGCCGCCGGGTGGAAAACCCGGTGGTGGCGTATCCATACCACCACCAAATATGGCGACGGCGCCGCCACGTCCCGGCATGCCGATTATGCCACCCTACATGATGGCACCGGGAGGTATGCGCCCGCCACCTATAATGAATCCAATGGCAATGATGGGACCACCACCACCGCTCGGAACAATACCCGGCGTTCGGCCACCTATTATGAATGGACCAAAATAAAACACTGCGAAGGTGGGCACAGCAAACAGCGTGCAGCAGTAGTCGCATGTAACTACATACATACATACAATTAGTAAGCAACTTGTAATACATAAAGTTAATTTGTAATAAAAATAAAAAAAATACGTAAAAATCATTTGTGTATATAGTATATAGTTTATTTTTGGCAACACACATAGGTACCAATTACAATGTTTAAAATACATAATTTTTAGACAGTTTAGCGTTAAAAAAGAGGAAAAAATCAGTTTCGGTACAAAATTATAGACTAACAAAAAACCGAAAAGAAATTTAAACTTAAACTAGTACAGATTATAGCTAAATAGTGATGATCAAAAATACATTAAAAAGGGAACTGAAAAATCATCCAGTTTATATTAACTAAATTATGTGTTAAATTGCAACTAAATACTAACAATAGCGTGTTGTTTTTTTTTAGTTTTGTCCATAATGCTTCCTTCTCGAAATGCAGTGTTAGCTGGAGAGGCGCTGTCGTTTGCTGGGTGAGACCAATACAGCTTGTGGTTGTTGTGTGGCTGAGATTGCATCGAATATGCTCGTCTCGGAACGTTTATACTCTGTGCCAATATTTTCCAGATTAAGATCAGCATTCAGCACGAGAACCTATAATAGAAAATAATTATATTATTTTTTAATGTTTCAAACTAAAAGTGGCAGTTTTTCTTTAATTTGTTTAAATTTGATGGCAAATGGTTTTCTATGTTACACTTTACTCGTGTCTTTTGTGCAAATGTATGTTACGTGCAAGACCCTATAAAGTATATATATTCTTGATCAGCATCGGAAGACGAGTCGGTATCGACATGCCCGAACGAACAGATCTAGCAGACTTTAAAATATAGAGACTTCATGTTTTGATATTTAGACTCTCCTTTTCCGGTTTAAAGATAACTAGTATTAAATGAATATAAGGTGTTTTGAAGAAACACTTTTCGCGCTATGCTTTACAACATAACAAGTATGAATTCCACTTCAATGCAAAGGATCTAAAAATGCTCAAGTTGAAAATCATTTGTTGCGTTTCCAACGTGAAACAGTACATACACCACTCGTCCCATAGTACAGCCAAGAACTGCAATTACAGCAAATTCTATAGGATACAACTGACCGAAACGTACTATTCAAAATCAATTAAGATGGTGGTCTGCGAACTGTGCATTGTGGCAGTTTGCTTAGAGAGAAAGAGGTTCAAAATTTATCATTTCCATTTCTAGCGAAATATATACATAGATGATAACACGCCACACACAAAAAGTGGTCAGGACATGTTTTATATACATTTTGGACTCTCTGATACCTAATCCAGTCTTCATTGTACACCATTCCGTCAGACCTGGTCCTCAGCCCAGAATTGTTTTAAGTTTTTGTGGCTGTGAAGACTTTTTGAGGAGAATTTCAACTGCAATGTTGTAGAAAACTGTGTCTATGTGGGAACAGAAATTACCAGCTAAAACATTAGTCTAGAGTTCAGACAAAGAATCATGCTTGCTAATCGCTGCTACTTTCGGTTCAGCAAGCAAATTAGGAGTAGAGTCATCTCTCGAACCACGAAGATAAAAATCTATGACACTGCTTACCCGGTCCTGCTGTATGGCGCAGAAACATAAACCCTGACATCAATGAATACAGTGTTTTTGTGCGAGAGAAAGGATTTTTGGTCCCCTTAGAGTTGGCGTCGAATTTAGGACCTGTATGAAGCACGACCTGTGTGATGGGGTTGACATAGTCCAGCGCATTAAAATCCAGGTGCTGCACTGGTCACCTCATTCAGATGAACCCCGAAGCTCCAACACTAATGGTTTATGACGCAAATCTGAACTTGATTAGTGGATGGCGTAAAAGTGGACGTCCGAGCTTAAGATGGCAACATCAGGTCTATAATGAGCTGAAGAAGCGGCCTTGACCGATATAGGGTTGTAGAACCACCTAAGATAGACTTTTTGAGCTAGTGTTAACCTTACGTAATGGGGTAAAATCTATTTCGGATTCAGTTTCAGCGACACCAAATACATACATATAAATGCATGTTTTCGATCTGGGCGTTGGGTCAGACAGAGCAACAGCTCCAAAAGGGCACTCCCTGAAACGTTTTCTTATTTTATTCTTGATTAAACCAAAAGGTGTTGGGATCGAATAGATTACACTCGAAATGTTAAATATGGCGTGTCTTACGTCAAGCCTTTCCAAAAATTTGTAGGCTCAGTTTAAACACCTGAAACCACAAATTTGGTGTATGTTAAGTAAATCCTAACAAAATATACCGCATTGGTACAGATCGAACCACTATAAGGTGTAACCGCCATACACACTTGGCCACCATTTTGTATGAAATTTTTGGTTTTTGTTCTTAATTAAGCTAGAAAAGCCAAATATGGCGTATCTTACATAAATCCCTACAAAATGTTCCATATTGGCCCAGGTCGGGCCACCTTAATGGGTAGTCCCATGGAAACTTGTCCCAGTTTACAATATTTCATCAATTCAAATAAAATATCCCGCATATGTACAGATCGGAGCACTAGAGAATATAATATATGGTTCATATAAGGAGGTGTATCACCAACCCAAGCACAATCGACTGCAGCGTGCTTTTTTTTGCGTGGTTTCATTACAGGCATTTTAATCATATACTGATATTTATGTATGCATATAAAATCTTAGGCTTACTAAAATTATTTCACAAAAAGCTGAAAAATACTTTTTATCAACAAATTGAATTTTAGTTTTTCTTTTATTATTTATAGCTTACTATCCCTACATATGTATGTTTAAACTGTTTATAATTGATATGGCTATTTAATCTAACTGATCAGAAGGATATGCTCTTGCAAACTGGTCAATGTTAGAAAAGTCAAGTCAGTTTTCTGTCTTAGCACGCATCTAAAGTGTGTGTGTACTAATGTTGGTCAAATTCTATGCGTGACTGTACTAGCTACGCAGTACATACGATGGTCTTATTTATATGCAATGCCAACTCAAAACTACATATGTACATATGTAGTTAGAAAACTATGTATGTATGTATACGAAGAGCTTGTGTTTGATATTTAAAACAAATACGTTGCACTCACCTTGGTCGCTTGACCGACTCTATTGTGTATGAGCCAATTCTCGTGCAGATCATGGAGTTCTTGCAGGTACTTTAGTGGTACGCAGCTCTCCTCGGAACGCGCACGTTTCATCATTCGCTCGTATACAACTTCTGGCGAGGTTCTTAGATATACTATATAAACGAAAAACATATTATAGCAAAAAAAAAACGTATGTACGGGTATTTCACAACTAAATTATCTATCTTCGACTCACTAATTAGGTCAGCTTGCACATGTATAGACTGCTCAATGAATTTATACCATTCCTGCAGCACATTGTACATGCCCTCGTCGATTGTATTGTTCCGGTACATATTTTCCACGAAGCAATACCTTGAGCTGAATATGGAGCGTTCCATAATCTTAAGACGTTTATCCGTTGGTTGCGTGTGTGTCTGAAGCATGGTCAGCGTTACGTATGATTGGAAAGGCATTGCCCATCTTGTTGGTTCCTTGTACATTAACTCCAGTAAATTTACGCCCGAAACGTTGCGCCACTTCTCCACAGGCTCTGTGATTAGGCATATGTCGTCTTGAAACTTTTCGAAATGTTTAAGAAAAGTTGTCTTTCCGCTGCCAATATTGCCCTCGATGAGCACTGTAAAAGGCTGGGTTCCCTCTGCATATCTTTTGGGCGCGATCGTTGATGCTGCCTTTGATGTTGTAGCTGCAGACATAATGCGTCCTATTTGTTTGCAATAAACAAGTTACAAATGCTTTAATAAATGTTTACTTTAATTTGGAGAAATAAAAGGCGTTAGCGCGTCTAGTTAATAGATCAAGATAGATTAATACATCAAGGCGTTGATGCAGAGAAGTGAATGAACCGAAAATGTCTGCTACTCATCATTCGAGAGTCAAAAGCGCGGAAAAAAAGGCGCCAAATAGCAGCTGTGCTGTCAGAGTTGCCAGATTAAGTGGTTACCCCTAGTTATGTGGTTTTACATTTTGTAAAGAAATGTAGATAATAAGATATCGTTGAGTGAAAATAATTAAAATATTAAATATATTGAAAAAAAAAAAAGATCATTTGATTGGTCGGAAACTAATAATTGTACTGATTTTTTACAAAAATTGTTGAAATAAAGCAAATTAAAAATCATTATAAGAAAAAATTAATAATACTTTTATATTGTGGTACCAAAGTAGTTTGATCTAAACTGAATTACCAAAATTTAAAATTAAAACACGAATTATTTAAATTTTGAAAGTCAACGTCTTACGTGAAATTTTATTTAATATTTTATACTAATTTTAATTTCATGCGTATTGAAAAGCATGCTTCCATAAAAACTTAAATGATTTAATATGTAGTAACTTAATACAAGAAACATAATGATGTGTTTATATGTGAGCTGCACATTTTAGTGATTTTAGTTGAAATCAGCATATGGTTGAGGAAAGTCTCTATTGCAAATTTCAAATTGGTATCTTAAAATCGAATACACTGGAAATTTAAACAATTTTTGTTGAGTTTGCTATCATTTCTATTTGACTTTGGATGAGTTTTGATACTATTTACAATGCAGTGAGAGAAATGTATCACATATACATACATACATATATGAAGAGGTCATACGTGAAAATAGGTGCAGATATAGATGTTAATGGTTGCACTGAGTTGTGGATTAAAATAAATTTTAATTGTGCATAGTCATGGAATTGTAAATAAACACATTTCTCGGTTCAAAGGTAAAGATAACAACTCTCAGACCTTTTTAGACGGGTTCTACTGTGGACCGATCTGGACATACATATGCAGCACACGGTATTTACAGCAAAAACAAAGTTTTTTTTACAAAACTGAGAATTGGGCTTTGGTATGAAGTCTCCCCTTATTTTACGGTTAGGAATTTCATATAAAACACATTACCTGATATTACCTGAAGAGAATTTGGTCGAAATATCCAAATTCTATCTTTTATAGTTTCCAAGATCTAGATTTTCAAACAGACGGCCAAACGAACATGATTGCATCAACTCAGCACCCGATGCAAATCAAAAATATATATGTATACTTTAAGGGTTGACCTAAATTTACACAAACTTGATATACTCTTTTACCTAATGGTACCGGATATATTAAACAAATGATGATTTAAATTTTTCTCACGATTGTTGTGCACGATTATCACAATTTAAAGTCAAACAATGATCTGAAAGCCAACACCGGACGTGAATAGCCGACATGTCATCCGAAACACTCAAAAAAGTGGTAATAATTCTAAGTAACGTGCACATTGTGTCATGAGGGTTGAGCAGTCGTTTTAAAAATTTAAATACTTCCTTGGATATGTAAGGTACTCCCGTTATACGCTATAGTGTTCCCATCCCATATTTAATTGAGAAATTTTAATCTTAATCATTAATACTACATGTCAAGAGAATAAAAAATCGACAATAGTTGGAGTACAGTACATTTGAATAAATTTGGGAATCATTAAGAGGTTGAATTAAACAATTATGGAACAACTGCTTTTGAAAAAGAAATTGAGTTTAAATTATTCACAAATACATTAGCTGCTTGGGCACTTTTAAAGAAAGAACTACTTAATATGGTAAGGTCCAACAGGTATTCCCGCGTTGTCCGATTGTGAATTTTTGCAAAATCGGTGAAAGACCTGCTTAATTATTTGTTGAGTAGAGTACACACTCACCAATTGAATGCATTCGAATGTGTGTTTATATGAACCATACATTATATTTAGTGGTCCGATCTGTACATATGCGGCAGATTTTATTACAATTGATGAAAATTAAAATTAAAAATAAAAAATGTTCTTAAAAAATCTTATAAAGGGAGGAAGAAGTATCGCATGAGCCTATATCTTAAAGGGCTCTGATCTGGGACTGTATGGAATAAATTGTAAGAATTAAAACAATACAAAAAAATTTCATACAAAAAACTTAAAAATGAAGTCCCATCTGCACCTAGACAACATATTTTATTAGGATTTACGTCAGATATACCAAATATGTGTATTCCAGCATTGTTAACAACAACAAAAAATAAAAGTTTTTGTCAAAAACTTAAACATATGGTTGGTGTTATTACATACTTTTGCACAAGCTTAGTATACCCTTTTAACCTACATATGTGTACAACGTATAAGAATTACTGACATTAATTAAATTTGTTTGGTCACCCTAGTTGAGCAGATGGCGCTACATGACCTCCTGCAGCCCGCGCGCAGATTCTAAACGGTCGACAAACTGTGCAGCAACTTAGTTTTAATGCAATTTTATAGCAAACACTTATTGATTTTTCAACTTACGCAGCGATTGCAGAAACATATTTATAATGTGTACTGTTCACGGCAACATGTATCACTTAACACATTTTCTTTTGTTTTTGCAAGCGTACATTTATTTATTATTTTTAGTTTCACAACAAAAACATGCAATTTACCATCCGATTACACGAATTAGACAGCCGATTAGTGACTGCATTTCTCGATGACATCGATAGCAGATTAGAATTCAGTTATGTGTAATTATCGATAACACTCGTGACACAAAATCAATTGATTTAATTTAATGTTATTTTTTATTTAAATGTCTTTCTAGTTTAAATTGAATTATTTAATAATATTAATAATAGATAATTGCAGTAACACTAATTGCAAGTCAGTTTTTAAGTTCGTTAAATGTAAAAATGCTTAACAATTTTTCAGTTTTATTTACTACGTTTATTTTTTTTTCTCTTAATTTCTGAAAACGAATAAGCAATAATTTTACTAATCGTAATAAAACTCAAATGAATATTCAGAATGATGGAAAAATTAAGAGTTTAAAAATAAATTAAATAAAATTAAATTATTGTTGTTTTGGATTAAAAATATAAAACGTTAATATTTAAATATAATAATACATATTAGAGAAGAAAGTTAAAGAAACAAATAAAAACTTAATATTTAAGTAGTAAGAATTTAAGTTTAGGAGCATAATATTTAAATGTATAGATTGCTTGGATAAGCAAGTTTTTGTTTTTTGTTTTAATTGTGATGCAACACCAATATTCTTTATTGTTCCAGTGAAGTAATTCATTTATAAAGAATTGAAATCAGAGAGCTATGCCTAATAGGAACTACATTTTTAACATATGTTGACCGTGAAAATATAATTCTCTGAATTAAGTAGATGGGTTCTTTGCTAAATATTAATAAAGATATTTATGTAAGATATCCACGGTTTTCGTAAACGCTGCATATTCTCTTTTACTATACAGTTCTTACGATAATATAAATCAAAACGCAGTCCTGTATGAATATTAACACGAAGAAAATGTTTAAAAACTTGATTAAATTGAAAACTGCAAAATGAAGAAAATTGTCATTATCACAATTAACATAAAAAGGGATTGAGGTATTACTTGCGTTGACATCAATAAGTAAATATAATTGATGTATATTTCACTGGATATATTTTACAAAATTGCTGTTGTGGTACTTTTGTCAACGCTGAACGCTGCTGCTATTCGCATGAATCTACTCTATCAGTAGAAACACGTTCTTCATCCGGAACATTTAGAGCATTAGATATAGCAACGGCAGTTGCACAATGGCACAATGGATTCGGAAAGTATGCATTATTTGAGTCGATCTTTTTGGTAAACGATTTCCAGTAACCAATCTGAGCTTTTATCAACTCAATTTTATACTTTTCCTTTTCAATTGCCAATTCCATAAGGTACTCATTGTGCTGTTTCTTCGTGGAATTGGCAGTAGTGCCAGCATTGGGATTAGGCGGTGTATTGTAGTCACTCGACTGGTTTTGTACGGCACTGTCGCTGCCACTTACATTACCATTACCGGAATTTAGCTGAAGTGCTTCGCTGTGTGTCATTGGCTTCAAAGTTTGGCCTTCAATATGAATAGCTGGTAGCACATTTCCTGGCGAATCCACTGCACTTAAGCCGAGTAGCAAATTATGAGCCAGCTGTGCCGGTGACAATCCATGCTGTGTCGATGTAGATGTATTGATGTTGTCGCCATCATTTCCAACTTCATTGGCATTGCGGTTGTTTGAGGCGTCACCATGACTGTTGTTGTGCTGTTTCAGTTGATTCAAATCGGTGGTAAAGAGTTTGTCTTCCTTATTGAGACAAACTTCTAGCGCTTTGGGAGAGTTATCATAATCAATTCCAGTTTCGTGTTCATTGACGCTAGTGGTCGCGGAATCAGTGAGACTAACAGCAGCATCCATAGTCACGCGGTGCATCTACCGGTGTAGAAAAGAAGTATGATAATACACATATATGAATGACAAATGTATACCGTCAAATTTATCTTACTAACTCAATATACAAACTGTGGGCCAGCATTGTATTCAATTAGCTATGTGTGTATAACCGCTTGGCGTTAGAGGCAATGCTTCTCAGTTAGCTCAGCTCACTCACTTGGTCTGTGTGGCGCGCTACCTAAACCAATTTATATACTCACCTTTGAATCATGTAAGTTATCGCTCATTGCGTTTACAACACCGCCTCCATTACTGGACATCCCGCTATAGCTTGCACCGGAACCGGCACCGTCACATGCACTATCAGGTGGAATCTGTTCGGTTATACACTGAGCCACTGAATCAAGATTCGCAAACGAATTAAGTAACTCCTCGAACGAACGATTACCACGATCCTCAACGCTTAGATCCTTTTTCAATTGCGACTTTAATTTTTTGTACAAATGCCGTAATTGTACGGCGGAACGTTGATGATTGGCACTTGCATTAAATTGGTTTGCGATTGAATGCCACACTTCAGCCTTTTTGCGATTAATTGTCGGATTTATGCGTTTATTCTCGATGATATCCTTGTTGCGAGCCACATAAGTCAGTAACATATTGCGCTCCCGCTGCGTATAGCGACGAATCTTTCCCATTTTATGTTGCTTGTCACACCGCCTACTTATAGAAATAAATAAAACCTATGAAGATCGTTAACTTTAGTGAAAGAACAGCTCTAGTACCATTCACAGGAAATTTCAAAATATAGAGTAGCACGACTATATGACGCAACCAAAGAACAAATTTTTGGTGAATATACACCCTTGTTCTGATTTCCAAATCCTAATAAAATGTTTGGATGTAATTTCGATAAAATGGCATGTTTTTCACTTTCAGAAGGATATCGATATTTGATTTCACTTGACATTGAGAATATGTATTTCGCACTACAAATTCCAAGGGAAATCAATTCGCGATATCCTTCCGATAGTGAAAAACAGGCCACAGTTTTGCATGCAGCGTTTAATATTCCCTCTTTGAATCATGAAAGTCATTGCTCATTGCGTCTCCAACGCCGCATTCATTACTGGACAATTCGCTATTGGTTGCACCGGCACCGGCACCGGCACCGTCATATGCGCTATCAGGTGGAATCTGTTCGTTTATGTACTGCGCCAAGGAATCCAGATTTGAAAGTGAATTAAGTATCTCCATTAAGGAACGATTGCCACGATCCTCAACGCTTAGATCCTTTTTCAACTGCGCCTTCATTTTCTTGTACAAATAGCGGAGCTGTGTGGCTGAACGTTGATGATCGGCGCTCTCATTAAACAGATTTGCGATTTGTTGCCACACTTCAGCCTTTTTGCGATTTGTTGCGACATCTGTGCCAGCACCATATTGCGCTCCCGCTGTGTATAACGAATTTTTCCCATTTTTAGTTTCATGTCACAACGTCTACAATAAAACAAAGACAGAACGTTAAGTTTGGTGAAACAGAAGCTCTAGTACCATTCACAGGAAATTACAAAATTTAGAGTAGCACGACTATATGACGCAACCAAAGAATAATTACACCCTTGTTCCGGTTTCCAAATCCTAATAAATCCTAGTAACTGTGATTTCGATAAAATGGCAGGTTTTTCACTTTCAGACGGATATCGCAATTTGACTTCACTTGGCATTGAGAATATGTATTTCGCACTACAAATTCAAAGAGAAATCAATTCGCGTAATCCATCTTATAGTGACAAACAGGCCATTTTATCGAAATGATTTTAATTTTGCGAATAGTTTTGAATTCTGAGTTCAATATTCCTTCAAGTTTTCGCTGCTTGGGTCCGAAATTTGTAAACCTGTGTTCGTTTAGACACTAGCTGTCATACAAAAATTATAGATACAAAATAAACAAGTTCTCGGACTTTTCACAAAATACTCTTAGAAATAAAAACTTTACTATCGTGTCCTGACCGGGATTCGAAACCGGCGCCTTTTTGATGCATTGCACTCGTGCAGCATCTTAAACACTATGCACCGCGCCGGTTGGCTCAAATCTAGTTTACTAGATTTTTTATGTAGCATTATTGTAAGAAAACCGTAGACTTGTTTTTTGTTCGAGTACTTACTTATTGCTTATAGTTACATATATAACTATTCTCGAAATATAATAATAGAAGGTGCGCTCTTTTACATTTTCATCACATTATGCGCCACTTCAGTTATAGATAAATTCACCATGACTTCAGTTATGCTTCACTTCCTTCCTTTATAAATCGCATTTTTTTTAGAGTTTCTTCATTTGCTATTTAAAACGGTTTAAATAACCATTCAACAGTAAAATTTTTCCAATTTATATATAGTAGGTATATATTTATTAAAAAATTCAGCTTAAAAAGTCTAACTTAACTTTTGTTCGCACAAGAATGTCTTTATTTACCTCTCATTTGTTTTAATTTTCTGTTATTACAATACGCAATCTCTTCATGTCGGGCTCGCAGAGACTTACAATCTTTGCTGCTCGCATGCTAGCTTTTATCCAGTGTGTATTTCCTGTAAAGCTGTATGTACGTGTGTTTTATTCGTTGTGTGAGTGACGATTATTTAAACGTTTTACGTCCAAACTATTCAACCGATTTTGATAAAATAAAAATTATGTACATCTGCAAATGATTACCTTTCACATGGTATATTTTTTTGTCAAAATCTTTTGTTGAATTTTAAAACGTATATAACAGAAGAAGGGTCGGAGATGGTCTTTATAAATATTAAAAATTCGCATTGAATGACACTAAACTTGGACTGTAAAAGAACTACTACTATTAGTTAGCGAACCACTTGAGAACGGTAGTACCGATTTCTCAAATTGTTTTTTAAATAATCCAAATAGTTCGCAAAAGGATTTTCAGGGAAAGGAAAATAGGAAAAGTTAGCCGGATAATTAATTTTCAAGAATAAACTTGTTGCGTTTTGTAGACCAATAAGTTTGCTACCGACTTTCTTAAAAATATTTGAAAGAATTTTTCTTGGTTGAATGTTAACTGCTTTGGGCATCCAGAGTGCCTTTCCCGATCATCAGTTTGGCTGTAGGCTTGACCATGGTATCCCAGAACAAGTGCATCGAGTCTTCCAACATATTCTTAAGGCTTAGTAAGTGACAACATGCTGCCATTCTCGCAAACTCAAACTGTTCGCGAATGAAGCTTCATTGTAGTTTTTCAACGTTTAGCCAACCGCTGAAATATACGTGTTAATAGTGAGTGTTCGCAGTCACTGTACTTTTACATTGAAGGGAAGTGCTCACCCGTTTTGCTGAACAATTTGGCCATACCAAACATTGACCTCAACTGGAGGCTTTGAGTATTAGGCTTTGACTTTGAAAGGTGTGGCATCTGGCGTAAGCATGTTCCCAAAACTGCAGCTGTTTGTTACGCTAAACTCAAAAATTTTAACTGTTTACTTCGCCCTAGCAGTAAACTCAGCCTTGAAAAGAAACTGCTGGTTTACAAGATAATTATTATGCCTCCCTGGATGTATGGCATGCAGCTATAGAGCACTGCATCCGCTACAAATATCAACCGCATATAAGTTCTTCAAAATACCTGAGAGTGGCACTTGAGGATGGCAACAGTCATGTAGCATATAATCTTCCACAGCAGCTGACCTATTGGCTTCGCATGTTAATCAACTAGCAGCGGCTCTGGTCGTTAACAACTGTCGTATATTGCTTAAAGAATTTCACCCGAAAGATCTTCTAAATAGGCATTAAGCCTTATTTATTTTTATCAGTCATGTTCATTTTCAAACTCAAAACTAAAAGCCTTAATGTAACTCTTTAACATGTTATTCTAATGTACTATAGTTTTTTAAGTAAACTTATTGACATTTATATACGAAGTGAATAAAAAGAAGAAAAAAATTAACTCAAGATTACTTTCTGGTTATATATAATTTGGAAATAATAGGCAGCGTCTCGCCTCTATCTATAAAACAGAAAATAAGAATTCGTCATAACTCAGCAACTATTTGACTTATCGTTATGAATGTCATAGAGTGTGTTACTATCGTTCAGCAAAATGCTTTTGGCTTCCATAAGAATGCATCGTATCGAATTTCAAGTGTAATAATAATAAATAAATACAAAAACCGAAATGAGGGTGGTGGGTTTGTATGGAGCAACCGCTAAAAGTGGATGTGGCATGGTCACTAGTACGTATATTCGTCCATGGAATATAGAAAGTCTCCATACCCAATTTCAGATCGATATCTTAAAAACTGAGGGACTAGTTTTGATTCACATAGATAGGAGCCAGATGGCCAGTTAGATTCGCCTCGTCGCGCTCATCCAGAAGTTTATAGGGTGCCCCATGTTTCTTTTAATGCTTTACAAATTACGTGGCAAAGTATAATAATGTTCACACTATGCGGGAAGAGTATAAAAATAGTCGGTGTTACGGAGAAAACAAAAGGAGGTGTAGGTCAAAATTAGAAGGTACAAACATTTAATAATTATTTTTATTATAATGATAAGGTCAAAATAACTACACTATTTATAAGAAAGAAAAAACAAGAAAAAACGTTAACTTCGGTTGAACCGAAGTTCTAATACCATTCTCACAAAACTTTAAATAGTATTGTAATACATAAAAGTGGTGGTTTAAATAGAGCCTACCCCTCACTAGTAGATGTGTATGAAGCGATGTAGTAGATGTATAAGATGTCGCCATATCGAATTTCAAATTAATATTGACGTTTTCCATACAAATGCATAAAAGTGAGCTATGGGTTTATATGGGACTACCTCAAAAAGTGGGCGGAACACGCCCATTTGCATATGTATATGAAGTGGTTGTCCACTAAAATCCACCAAATCAAATTGCAAGCGAATATTGATTTAAAAATGCAGAATTTTTCATAAAAAACACAAAATTGCACGGTGTGTTTGTATAGTGGCTACCCCAAAAAGTGGACGGGCCACGCCCATTAGTCTATGTATGTAAAGCGGCTGTCTATAAAATTGCACTATATCTCATTTCAACCTAATATTGACTTTAATAAAGAAGTTTTTCTTACAAAAACACAAAAGTGGGCAGTATGTTTGTATGGGGGCGACCCTAAAAAGTGAGCGAGTAACAACCGTGTATGTAAAGCGGCTGACCATAAAAAGGCACCACATTGCATTTCAACCTAATATTGAATTTAATAAAGAAGTTTTCTTATAAAATATCAAAAGTCGGCAGTAGGCTTGTATAGGGGCTACCCCAAATAGTGGGTGAGTCTCACCTATTAATGTATATATCAAGCATACGTCGACTAGTAGTTATCATATCAATTATTAAGTTTATATTGACTACATAAAGTCAAAAGTGGGCGCTGGGTTTGTATGGGGGCTACCCCAAAAAGTGGGCGTGTCGATTCAATCTTGACACTCAATTAAACTGCAATAAAAAAGAGGGGAATGTGCAAAAATTCAACTGGATAGCATTAAAATTGGATAGCAAAAAATGCGCAACAACATACAGACGAACAAACCGACAGACAGACGGACATGGCTAGATCGACTCGTCTCGTCGAGCTGATCAAGAATATATTTACTTTATAGGATCTCCTTTAATGCGTTACAAACTTTCAGACAAGCTTTCCCACTATGTGTGAATGGTATAAAAAATTAAGAAAATTGTCATTAACAATAACAGAAACAAAATTAAACGTGATTAAATACATATAATATTGTAAAATAATTAAATTGTTTTATGAAGGCTTGCTTCAATTTTTGTACTGTTTATTTTTTAGTAAAATTCGAAACAGGTTTTATAGATTTCATTTCATAGTTTGTTATCAATTTCAATAAAATTTTTTTTAGATTTGAAGTATGGTTAAAACTAACACAATAAACTTTCGGAAGAAACCATTAAAGCAAGTATTAGAGAATTCGTTTTATATGCACTGAGATGACGGATTAAAAAAATGTAATAGTAATAAGAAGACACTGGAGACTATTTAGAAAATAAGCTTCGCTGGTTACGCATGTTTGTTAAGCCCAAAACTTTTGCCGAAGAGTGTTTTCAAAGTTACTTTGGCGTTTCTTCTTGAAGTGTCTCTCCTACTGCAGGCTCTTCATCCGGCACGTTCAGAACATTAGATATTGCAAAGGCATTTATGATACCAGTACCAGGGAAGTGACATACGCACAATGGATTCAGAAAGTATACATTGTTAGATTCGATCGTTTTGGTAAGCGTTTTCCAGTAATCGATTTTCGATTTTAGCAATTCGATCTTATACTTCTCCTTTTCAATAGTCAATTCCAAACGGCACTCATTTTGCTGTTTCTTTCTGGAAGATGTTAAATTGGCAGTAGTGCCAGCGTTATGATTAGCCTGTGTATTTCCGCCACTCGTCTCATTTGGTACACCACTGCCATTGCCACTTACATTAGCATTACCGGAATATAGCTGAAGTGCCTCGTTGTGTGTCATTGGTGTCAACGTTTGGCCTTCAATATGGATTTCTGGTAGCGCATTTGCTGCCGGATCTACTGCATTCAAGCCGTTGAGTATCAAACTTTGTTGCAGCTGTTCCGGTGATAATTGATGTTGTGCTGTTGCATATGTATTGCTGGTATTGCCATCATTTCGCACTCCATTGGCATTAGCCGTGAGCAGTGAATTACTGTTGTCAGTTTGTATCGTTTTACTTTGCAATGTACCGATGCTTATACTATCGGACAGATGAGGTGTACGGTCATATAATGTACAACTGCGTCCAAGAGTGTTTGAGGCGTCATCACTGCTGTTGTTGTTGTGCTGACTCAATTGACTCAAATTGGTGAGAAATAATTGATTGTCTTCCTCTGGAGATACGACAGAGTAATCATTGTTCATACCATTTTCCTGCTCATTGTCGCTGTTGGATTCGGATTCAATGATAATAACATCAGTATCCATATTCTCGAAGTGCATCTACCAGTGTAGAGAGGGAATAAGTTAATAAATAGTATTACTGACAAAAGTTATATAGTATCAAATTTATATTGCAAGCTTACTCAAACACAAACTGTTGGCCAGCCTTACTATATGTATTCATTTTGCTAGGTAAAAGCGCTTAGATATTTAGGCGCTGCTTATCAATTGGCTGTGCTGACTCATTTAGTTCGTGTGGCGCGCTACCTAAACCAATTTATTTACTCACCTTTAAATCATCAAAGTCATCATGCACTGCAGGCATTGCGCCTCCAATGCCGCATCCATTATTTGACATGCCGCTATAACTAGCGCCACTACCGCCACATGCGCTATCAGGTGAAATCGTAAGCGTACTCTGTACCTCCATAAACGTAGGTTTAGCACGATTCTTATCGCTTAGATCCTTTTTCAATTGCGCCTTCATATTCTTGTACAGAAATTGCAACTGTTCTGCTGAACGTTGATAATCGGCGCTTAAATTAAACTGCTGTGTGATTTGATGCCAGACTTCAACCTTTTTGCGATTCGTTGCGGCATCTGTGCGTTTATTCTCGATGATGTCCTTCTTGCGTCCCACATAAGCCAGTAACATATTGCGCTCCCGCTGTGTGGAACATGGAGCCTTTCTGAATTTCTTCTCACACGATTTGGGCCTGTTGATAAAAAAAAGTTTATTTTTAGCGGAACTGAAGCTCTAATATCATTCACAGAAAATTGTAAATCTTAGAGTAGCTACGACTATGGTATATAACCCAACCAAAGAGAAATTTGTTTATGATTTTAAGATAGTCCAAAAGATTGCTAACCAAAAAAGAAATGTTTGGCACATTTAGGCTAGAATATGAAATTTTTACTTGATGCAGCAATTCTGCGACCCTTTTTGGATGCTGCTTGGCACCAAAAGTTGTCCGAAATTTGTAAACCTTGCGTTAGTTTAGACACCAGCTTTCATACACTAACTATAGATACAAATCAATCATATATTAAAATGAGTAAGAATGGAGCCAGTCGGTTGTTTACCAGCACGAAATACCCCACACCCTTGGTAATGTAGTTCTATGTGGTCTACAAAGCTTTAAATTACAAACAAAAATTTGCTTTTTTTAATAAAAAAAATTGGTTTTCATAATGAACAATTTTTGCATTTAATTTAAAAACAAAAAAATCAAAGTCAAATTAATTAATTGTAAAGAACAACAAAATAAAAAGGAAAAACAATTTTTTTTCCGGCTATGTGGTCTTGAATAATATAAGGGTCACATGGCTGTATTATTGGCGTGGTGGGCGTGACATTTAATTTAATACATATAGTAAGACATCTGCATATGTTGAAGGAAAATCGAATGGTCGAAGTTTCTAGTCTCTATCTCTTACAGTTGCTAAGATCCATTGTCTCATACATCCAAACATTGGCCGGACGGACAGACGAACATATCTACAACGGCTCAGTTTCCGATGCTGATCAGGAATATATATAAGTACTTTATGTGGTCTACCAGACCTGCTTCTGTCTGTTACGTACACTCGCACATAGTACTATACCCTTGTCGTTTTGAGTACAGGGTATAAATGTGCCGCTGGCTATTTGCAGTCGGACTTTTCACTCAAAATACTGCTACAAATAAATACTTTACTCTCATGGCCTGACAGCGATTATAACAATGCCGGTTGGCTCAACTGTATAATTTACAAGATTTTCGACGTATTTTTAACAAAACCAAAGAATTGTTTTATGATCGATTACTTACATATTATATAATATTTATGTAAGTTCACTTAATATTCACTTTACTATTTTCGAAAGCACCTTGCAAGACGAAACCTAAATTCGAACTAAATTCGTTCGACACTTCGGTAAAATCAGCAACTAACGACTGAGACAGGCTGTATAGTAAGCTCGATAAAACGCGAAATAGAACATAACAGCAGTACAAAACAATGAGATGATGAATAATCTGAGATGACGAATTCGCTTGTTTGTTAGTTTATTACTGAGAACGTTAGATCGCTATAGAGATATTGATTGAGATAGCTAACTGGGGTAACAGAGAAACCGAAAGGAACGCAAAACAGTGCATGTACTGTGGGTTGGGGGGACAAGTGGTGGTCGCCTTAGAGGAAACACCAATTTGAAGAAGAATTGAGATCTTGGAAACTGTAAAATATAGAGACATCAAGTTTGAATATTCTGGCTCTTCTGTCGCTCTTCACACATACTCTGTATTAAAATAAGGGTAAACGACTATAAGGGGAAGCCTTCATACAAACCTCATACACAAACCTCTTTGGTGGAAGATGAAATGATTTTAATGGTTATAGTTTATAAGGGTAAACTTTCATGTTTCATGGTTTTCGATGTTAGGTGAGTTATAGTAGAAATGTATATATAGACCGCCGATGTAGTTTTTAATGATATGTTTAAAGACTTCAATGCATTAGATAAAAGAAAAACTGCTTTCTACTGCAGCGAGAATACTGGAAATCAGATATGTCATGAAGTATATTTGCAATATAATATTTAACATTTTTTTTTTTAGTTTTGAGTACAGTTCTCTCTTTCCCTTTGTGAATTTCTGGGTACGCCCTTGTCTCTATTTAAAGTTTTTGTATGCATTTGAGGTTAGGCTATTTCGTATTCCATTCCATTCTTACTTGTGTAATGATTTTGTATTGTTAGACGTTTGTTGGGTGTTTTTTTTTGTTCCTCACTTTGAGCTTAGGGGCCCCTAGAACTATATGTTTCTTTGAAATTATTCAATCTTGTACTTAATAAACGTTGTAGTTGAGAAAAAGCTCAATCGAGTATAAACCTACATCAGCTTGCTGTGAGCACACATTGATAGTTGTGAAATCTGATCTATCACAATACTTTTTATCGATTTTTTAACTAAATACAAACATTACATTCTTATCCATTTTCATAAGAACTAATTAACATTAAATTTATTAATTAGAACATTAAAAATTAGTTATATACAATATATTAAAAGGAGTTAAAATTAAAATTCTGTAAAATATCTTGAAAACTGTACTACTTTCTTAATATTGGATTACATTTTTGGAATCAGCGTTCGGTTTTACATAGTATATGACTGTCAAATGTAATGGATTGCAAAATGTTTTAAAATTTTTATTGGGAGTTATTGATAAAGATATTTTGTAATATGTGACGCTTACACACTAACTCAACTCAATGCCCTTGTTCTCCTCGCCACTTCATAATAACACACCAACCTCATTCACCTTTTTTCATAAGTCATCTTACAACCTCTCCCTGTTCCGTCCGCTCAAAGTGATTCAGTAAGCGGAGAATTCAATATGATAAGCGGCTCCGTCTTCAACTAGACTGGAAAAACAATTTGGCGGGTGGCGTTGATGCGTCTCTAATTTGTTTGGCTGTGTGTGTAGATATGTAGATTGGGGATACGTCTATGACAAGTAAAAAGCGTTAATGCTCGTAGTTCCTAGAATGCGTCACAAGCAATGCAAGCAAAAACATATCAACACATAAATAAAAAGCCATCTGATCCTAAGCTCAAATTTTATTACTTCTAGATTTTAAGTTGAACAAGAGAAAATGTTATTGTTATTAATTTTGGTAGAATCAAAGCTATCGTATTTAGCAAAAAAAAAAAAAAAAAAAACTTCGGTTAACTTCGGTTGAACCGAAGCTCTAATACCATTCACACGACATTTTAAATAGTATTGTAATACATAAAAGTGGGGGTTTAAATGTGGGTGGTACACGCTCACTAGTAGATGTGTATGAAGCGATTTAGTAGATGTGTAAGATGACGCCATATCGAATTTCAAGTTGATATTGACGTTTTCCATACAAATGCATAATAGTGAACTGTGGGTTTGTATGGGGGCTACCTCAAAACGTGGGCGAGCCACGCCAATTGTCTTTGTTGTTAAGCGGCTGTCTCTTAAAAGGCACCATATCGCATTTCAACCTAATATTGACCTTAATAAAGAAGTTTTTCTTAGAAAAAGTGGGCAGTATGTTTGTATGGGGTCTGCCCCAGAAAATGGGCGTGGCGGGTCAATCTTGGCACTCTATTAATCTGGAATAAAAGGAAGTGTACGTGCAAAATTTTAACTAGACAGAATAAAAATTGGTCCCCAAAAAATGCGCAACAACATACAGACGGACAGACATGAAACAGATGGACATGGCTAGATCGACTCGTCTCGTCGAGCAGATCAAGAATATATATATACTTTATGGTGTCTACGATGTCTCCTTTAAAGTGTTACAAACTTTCAGACAAACTGATAATACCATTTCACACTATGTGTGAATGGTATCAAAAAAAAAAAAGAAAAAAAAACAGAAAAACAAGAAACAATCGAAGAGATTCGTCGACAGTCACAATCATTTGGAGAAG
The DNA here is from genome assembly GCA_035044765.1 of Leucophenga montana. Lineage (NCBI taxonomy): Eukaryota > Metazoa > Arthropoda > Insecta > Diptera > Drosophilidae > Leucophenga > Leucophenga montana. The sequence goes on along the minus strand of JAWNNQ010000887.1, from coordinate 124,483 downwards.
TGCTTCTTACAAAATTGTTTTGAACAGAGTCAGGAACTTAGTTTTTCAGCTAATCATCAGTTTGATTTTAGCGCCAAATCCAAAAATTCATTGCTAGTCATTGCTACAATTCTCAGTTGTAGCACCATTTTTAACGGTTTAGTTTTAGTTTTTGAAAAGCTTTCGACTACTGATACTTTTGAGCAAAGAAATATAAATTTGTAGCAATTTAAATAAATTAACTAAATAATAATTTTGATAAAGAATGATAGTGCTGCGAGTAAGAAAGCCCATTGGCTTACCTGACTAATATAGATGTTATTAAAACCTCTTAACAATTTTCAACTTGATTACAGGTCATCAGGAGCGAATCTGCGAAGATAGTCGCCTAAATTCGATAATTGTGAGGCGAAATGATTTAAGTGCGCAAGTAGGATAAGATTGATAAGATTGTTATGTTCGATAATAAGGACAAAAATCTGGACAAAAAAAGCCTTTCGAATATTTCGGACAATACTGGAAGAAAGCTTATCGGTCTATATGAGCTTACGTCTTCTGTGTAACTTTTCATTGATTAGCAAAAACGGTCCCATCGTAGGATTGCCTTCCTTAAGTAATTATATCATAACCAGGCGCTTTTTTATCTTTCCCCTTTATTATTTATTTTATACTTCGCGTGGGCAGAAGTTTTTTAGTGGAAAATCCATTTATAGCGGTGAGTCCAAGAAATGAAGCGTCTATATTACTGGTTGGAAAAGGCTGAAAGTCATCTGGTGTTTCTGCCCTATCTCGATCGTTTCTAGCCCATGTATTTTTCCTTTTTTTAATAGGTGGAATGCACTGTGTTGCTTGAACTATGTTTCTCGTGGTCTTCCATAGTGAGTAGTAAGTCGCTTGTGGTCCTAGGTCAGGCTTTGCTTTATGAGCTGATTTGGGGAGCAATATACCGATGCTAAAGTAAGTTGCATAAATTGTACAGATAATAAAATCGTAGCATTTCGAACCCTTTTTTCAGAGCTATAATTATTCTATTCTATAAAATAGTTTAATTTTTTAATAAAAATTTGGCCCCGATTTTGAGTTAAATATGAGAATACAAGTTCTAGTTTAGCATTTTGTAAATTTATAAATTCAAATTTCGCGCGCACCGAGCAGCAGTGTTGGCTAATTATTTTTGTTATTTTCTAGTATGTACTGCACAATGAGTGTCACGACATGTCACGATATACTTTCCAACAGGCAAATTTAGTACATTTTCTTTTTGTTTATATTCTTAGTAATTATTTGCAGCGAATGAATTAAATGGCCAATCTGCAATTAACACAAGAAAAACTGTAAGTAAGAGACTATGATTGAGTCAATTGTGCAATAGTTAATAGCTAATATTCATTGCATGTCTAGAGACGCGCTGCGTTCGGAATATAAGCAAAGAAATTCGCCGCTCAAGTATCCGCGGCCAAAAACAAAACCGGAATATACGCTCTGGTATCCTTGGCTGCTGCTGGACGACAGAGATCCGCACTTTGTATTCTGCACGGTGTGCGAGTGCCGGCTGAGCGCAAAGCGTTCGGATCTGGGTAAACATGAGGGCAGCATGAAACACACGGAGAATGCGCAGCGCAAGGGGCTTTTGGCGGCAAAAACACAGACTGACGGAGAGACAACAGACAGCGGTGAAACAGCCGGATTGATGGAAACTTTGCCAACGGAAGTAAAGTGGGAATATAATGATGAGCAATTTGCGTAAGTAAATTGGTGTCAAAGAGATACAGTGATACTTATGCATGCTGTCCGACTATTTATAGCGATGTCAATCTGCTACAGTTCGCTGGCAATATGCAGCAGGATAACAAATCGGAATTATCTGATAGAAACGTGGATGATGACAGTGTTGATGATGATGTTGGTCAACATGCTGTTGCTATAGAAAACGATAATGCGGTTGTGATCAACGATGACGAGGACGACGACGACGATGATGAGGAAGACGCAGTGGACGAAACCTTATATGAACCCAGCAATAAACGTTGCATTTCTGATTCAGACTCACAACATTCCGGTCTGCTTGAATATCTGCCACTGCAAGTAACCATCAATGAATCGCCAACGAATCTTTCACAATTGCCCATGACGAATGGCAGCGGCGGCGCCGGAATGCAGCAGTTGGGCAATGGTGCACTGTATCAACCATCACCATGTCGCATTACAATTAAGAAAGTCACTGCACCTGTGATTAAACCAGTGCTTAATACTCAACCCAATGAAATTACTACAAAAGCAACTATTACGCCAATAGCTAACAATTATGCTATGACGCCGGCGCAGCAGCAACAGCAACCACAACAACCACTAAAGCAATCATTGTATGCTACACAAACGGCAGTCGATCTACCGGTACGTGATTCATTTGATCTCTTCTTTGACAGCATTTGCGCCACTGTCAAAGCACTGCCGCCCAAACTGGCTACCGAGGGTAAAATACGTGTTATGCAGCTTATTGGTGAGCTTGAAATGCGCGCTATCAGTGAGCGTGAGGCACAGCAGAGTAATGGCGGTGTGCTAGGTGTTCCTGGACATGTTGCCGCTGCAATTATGCCTAGCACAAATGCAGCGGTGGTTCAGCAGAACGCTACTGTCGCCTCGACAACTAAATGAATTGCAATGCATTAACTTAGTTATAGTTAGCTATTCTTTTGATTTATACATATTTGAAATTTTCACATTTATTTATAAGTATCTACATATGTAGTTAAATTTTTTTTTGATACCCATCGTTTTTCATGCAATATTTATAGACTTTTAGGTTGTAGATATTAAAACACACGTGCAACGTTTGCTCTATGAAATTGTGTGCTACATATTTGAAAGTTATTCAAGACCATTGGCGAAGATTTGGTTAGACGTTTGCAGCAAGTCTGCAAGATATGCTGCGATGAATGCATGCCCAACGATTGGAATCACCGTGTTCTTTGTACTATCTTCAAGATAGGACATCACGCTGTCTGCGTGAGAGACATCGGCATATGTCTCCTTTCAATTGGATATAGAATTCTGTTCGCGTGCTATGTAATCGGCGGGAGCCATATACGAACGCAATGTTAGCACAGTATTACAGTGGCTTCAGAGCAAAGAGGTCGACCCGTGACCAAATTTTCACTTTTCCTGGAGTAGATTCGTGAGTTAACCTAACTGGTGGATGGCGTCAGAAAGGACGTCCGAGCTTAGAGAGTAACTCACCAATCATGATATTTCCGCCACGATAAAGACTTAAGCGGCTGGTTGATCTTCCTACGTGCGGTCATGACTGAAATACGATTGTAGGGTCATTTAAGTAACATATTTGAAATGTGATTTCCCTTAGTGCAGGGGATTTTTAAATATTGCTCCAGTCAATACACATAACGTTGATTTCGATTTTTCGAAATTAGTTCTTATCTAATCAATCGATGTTTAACTACAAAGTCGTCATGCATATCAGCCAAATTTAGTCTGCTTTTTAGCATTTATAATTCTTACGCACATTTTTATACGCTATGAGTTTATCAGTTTGCTTTATTATTATTGCGAAGAAAAAGTAGTCGGATACTACATATTTACATTTCGTAGTCTGAATTTGCTTCCTACAGTTTTCGAAATAATTAGCTGTAGTTTCTTGATATGGGCTGGTTTCTGTCTCAATGGCAAAACACATTTGTATTTAATACCAGAATTCTAAATCAACATGGCCACGACAATTTGGAGGCGGTAGATCTTTCCTGAAATCGACAGCACTTTTTCGAAGAAGGATTGACATTTCAGCAAGATTTCGCACAGGAAAAACTTTCTTAATTTTATCACATTGCATCCATATTTGACGGATCTTATTCCAATGTACTACAGTATTTGGCCCAGTTTGGAAATGCGGATCTTGTGATAAGCCCTTTCAAAATTGGAGGCCCAGATACAGTATGAAGTGACTGAATAACTATTGAATGGTAGCCGAAAACTTTATTAGGCATTTGAAGCTCTGTATTCATGTTAGGAGTGGCCACTGTTTCAGTTTCTATGGTTAGTTTACTATTTTCTTTAATTATAAATAAATTTTACATAAAATGTTGCATACTGTTATTCTTTGTCACCCTGTAATTTTGTTATGACATTTTTAATACTAAGAAGGTGACATCAGAAACTCCACAAAGTACATATGTATATAAATATGGAGCCGATCATGTTCTATTTTCTAAATATTTTTAAAACTATTTTCAAAATATCTTTATAAAACCCCGTGTGGAGGTTTTCAAGAACCGGTAATTATTCCAACTGACCAAGTCGGTATTCTTCACCGACTTTGAGGGTTTTGTATTGAAATACTTTTTCTATTGCAACCAATATGATGGTTCGTATGGACAGACATTTACGATTTTGTACAATGGGTGTGGGAGCGGTATCCTCACTACCACACACATGAAAGTTTTCTGTATTCAAAAATTTTTCATTACAACTAATGAAAATTTGAAATTCGGTATGCAAGTTTCTTATACACGTACAAATCTTAATAAGTGTGCCGCACCCACCGCCCACTTTTAAATAAATATTTTTATTACAACCAATCTCGTTTTGAATTTCTACATACATATACGATTTCTATGTTTACAAGCTTTACTTCTATTTACATGGGTTATTCCAGTGGTGGATCCACGGGGAAAGTGTGTTTAACTGGAGAACATAAATTGAATCTTGCTTTATTGTGCAGGTACAATTACATATGTCATTATGTATGAAGTAGTAACTGCATTCGTTGGCTACATTTTCTAATGTTATTCTGGTAATGGCTTCCTATCCAGATAGCCCGCCTGGAGTTAGACTTCCGGACATCCCTGCACAGTGAGTGGGTCACGCTGACGCATTTGTCCAGGTTTATACCGATGTTCCAGCGTTTTGCCCATTGCCCAAACTAGTGAAGATATAGTTGGAGTACATCGGTAGCATTGTAGACACACTTATCCCTGGCCAGGATGGCTGTATCGTCAGCAAACGTAGTAATCATGAGGTCCTGCAGATCATATATAAGAATAGAAGAGCCTGTGGGCATATCTCTGGTGAATGAATAGCTAGTAAAGCTTTGGGCCGCAGTATGCAGCCTTGTGTCACACCAGCATTGATTGCTCTCATTATTGAATCCGCTCCATCCAGAACAACGGAGTAGGTTCTGTCGTTCAGATAACTCTGCACCAACAAGAACAATTGACGCGGTAGTACTCTGAGTTTGTACAGGACGAAAGTAAAGGTTTTCTCATATTATTTTTGCAAATAGAACCTTCAAAAAATAATGTTTCATAAAAATATCTGATACATAAAGAAGTCGGATTTTCAACTTTATTATTACAGAAGCAAAATTTCAAATTCGGTGCGATCTCGTCAGATGAATATTATATTGAGTAATTGTATTTTTAAGGCAAAACGTTTTTGGCGGCAGCTTGAGATCAGACCGAGATTCATCAGATTTCAAATAAGAGCTTTCCAACGGTTCAAGTTGGAAGACCTTATCAATGCGTATCAATCTCTCAGTTGCACGGCGGAACATCGCTAAAGTGATTCGGTTAGTCAAATTTATCCAATGAAAATTATATTTTCTTTAGGTTTAGTGGATGCTAAGGTAAACGCGTATGAATTACTAAAAACGATGGTGGGGGGTTCATTCCCACCCAGAATATGCAATCAATTAAGTCACATTTACTTACCCCGTTTTTCATCAATACACTGCCTACGCATAGATGTGCAAGTGTATAATACGTATGTATGTACATATATAGACGAGTTTCTCACTTGTAGCACTTGGTTCTTTTTTTTTCTGTAACCAAAAGAAACCGCCAAGATTGATAGCTCAGTTTATCGCATGCGATTTGACACATAGTAATACTGGCTCGCATGAGATTTAAACAACTTGTTGCTAGCTGTAGCTCTTTATCTCTCTCTTTCTCTCTCGCCTTTTATACACTTCAAATGCATTTTGAAAAGCGTATTATTGGTTTGTTAAGGGCGATTGTTATGTGTTTAAAGATATATTGGGGCACGTATTTATTATGAGTTAAATGAAACATTTAAATTTTTCTTAAGATTTTGAGAGCTAAATATAAATTATCATATTCATTTGTAGGTATACATAACATAAGGATGATTGAAATGAATGTGTGAATCATTATCAATGCACAGCGCGAACCGCTAATGCTAGAAAGCTGATTTACGACTAATAGTTTACTTTTGTGGTGTTAGTGTTCACTAAGGAGTAGTTTTGTGAAATTTCACCATCTAGGGAGGAAAACGGAGAGGTAAATAGTTATATGGATAAATTTTTTGTTTAAATTTTTGTTTTATGCGATCGTCTTCAATTCGGTTCGAAAGTTCTACAACACAAATAATGCAGTCCTGCTAAATGTAACTTTTAATTTCCGACGTAAATAAAAATGTATTTTTTTTTTAGGTAGTTAGGTATGTTGAATTAAAATATAGCGCTAGTTTCTTTGTAGCACAACGTAGCATACGGTTCATTACTACTGGTTCTTTAGCAATACTTCTGCCGAAACCAACCCGAAAAACGATGAGGCACATCAGAGACACGAAGCAATTATTTGTGTCTTCTGTATTCTAAGAGAATGTTACAATAAAAAATACAAAAAAAAAAAAAAATGAGTAGCGCTATGACTAGCTTTTTGAGTTGTATATGTATATGAAGCAGTTATCCATTTAAATCAAATTTTTTTATAAAAGAAACACAAGTGGGATGTCAGTTTCTATGGGACCTTCCCCAAAAAGTGGGCGGGATACGCCCATTAGTCTATGTATGTTAAGCGGCTATCCATAAAAAGCCACCACATCACATTTCAACCTAATATTGAGTTTAATAAAGAAGTTTTTCATACAAAAACACAAAATTGGGCAGTAGGTTTGTATGGAGACTACCGCAATCAGTGTGCTGGTCACACCCATTAATGTATAAGTGAAGTGTCCGTCTACTAGAAGCTAGTCAAGTTGATATTGACTACAATAAAAAAGTTTATCATACAAAAAGTAAAAAATGGGCGGTTGGTTTGTATGGTTGCTATCCCAAAGTCAATCTTGATACTCTATTAAACTGTAATAATTAGAAGTGTGTGTTCAAATTTTCAACTGGATAGATTAAAAATTGGTGACCAAAAAATGCGTAACAACATACAGGCGGACATATAGACGGACATACAGACGGACAGACAGACGGACATGGCTAGATCGACTCGTCTCGTCGAACTGATCAAGAATATATATACTTTATGGGGTCTACGATGGCTCCTTTAATGCGTTACAAACTTTCAGACAAACTGATAATACCATTTCACACTATGAGTGAATGGTATAAAAATTGTTAAATGTATTAGAAAAAATAACTTATTTTGATAGTTTGTTTCCGGGTTATTTCCATAACTTTTTAAATTTTCAGCGGATAATTTATTGGAGCCTTGTTGGATACACAACGACTTTAAATTTAAGTATCGTACGTATCCCAAATTTTCTTTCGCTTTAAGAAAACCTTGTTTCAAAATTAGTGGTTGCATATAAGTATAACATTTGTACATTACATGTAGTGTATTAAGGCGTCGATATGACCGTTTGAAATGTTTTCTCTTGCTCTATTATCATGTTTTGGTGTTTTGTATCTTCGAAGTTCAGTTGCTTTTTCAGTTCTTACTGATCGCTCGCGCTGTTTAGAAGTCTGTCGTGCATCTTTCGCTTTGTCGTTTGCGTTTTGTGAGTTGAATATATTTTTCAGCTAAATACTACAGTAAGATATCGTCTATTTAAATTGAATGCTTTAATCGCATAAGATACAGTTTTTGAATGCTGTTCGAAACTGTAGAGAAAACAGAGAGCATTTTTATAGCTACATATGTATTAAAGATGTTTTTGTTTCAAGATTTCACTGTATTTTGTTTTGGTGTTTCTAGTATGTAATTACTTTCTGTTTCTGTTTCTGTTTTTGTTGTTGTTTTTGTGTTGCGTTTTTTAAATGTTCTAAAAAATAATTTCATTTAATTAAATTGCAATAAAACAAACAAAACATTTATAAACATACTTGTACGAGTAATATTAAAACATTCTTTTGTTAAAAAAAATATAAAATATATGCGTCGTCGTGCTTTTGTAATATTTAATTATTGCTGAGAGTGCTTTAAACTTGATTAATATCGTAAGTTTATATACCGGACGATGACTTAATAGACTGAATATTTAAATTTTGACACATATATGTTTATATGTATTGTATGTGTATACATATTTATGTAAATAGATGACATAGTCACAGACACACCCCGATTATATTATCATTTTTGGTATTGTGATGATGTATGGGATCGTTCTTGAGTTTCTTAGTGTTTCTAGTTTGTTTTCTTATCAGCGTTATTAGCTGCTATGCTGTCATCTTCAATATATATATATATATATATATATATATATATATATATATATATATATATATATACTATATATATATATATATATATATATATATATATATATATATATATATATATATATATATATATATATATATCTCTCTCTCTCTCTATATATATATATATATATATATATATATATATATATATATATATATATATATATATATATATATATATATATATATATATATATATATATATATATATATATATATATATATATATATATATATATATATATATATATATATATATATATATATATATATATATATATATATATATATATATATATATATATACACATATGTATGTTTATCTTTCACTTTCGATCAGAAGTACGTAAAGGGTGTCTCAGGATTTGCGCCGAATTTGATTTTTGAATAAAAAACTGTTGTTTTTTGAAAATTTATGAAACTTTTATTGAAACATAAAGTAGACATCATGAGGTTATGTATGGAATAACACACACTATACATAGCTACATACAATTTACAAATGTTTTTTTTTTTTTTTTTACTTAGAGCCCAAAAAGCATCGAATGAGGCTAACCGCTTTCAACTTGCCAAATAGAGTCAACTTTTTAGAAACGACAATAACAAAAATACAAAAACAACAACAATAAAAGAAAAAAAATATGTTATGCATAAAATGTGTAAAAGAATTCAAATATAAATAGTTTTCGAAAAAAATTAATATGCACATCATGACTTAATAATGTAAATTCTAGGGTCGTATGTTAAATACTTGTCTTAGAAATAAAATAAAGTTCACTGTTTTGCTTTTCAATCGGCTATCTTTTTCAACCATAATTTCAGTTTTTGAGAATGATTTCGTAACTACATGCAATTTTCCATTGGCTTATCACAAACGCAAGTTCTATTAACCATAACCAGTGCGTGACGTAGTGTCTGGGCCAGAGCCGCATGACAAACAAGTGGTCACTGCGAATTAGGCTTGATCAGCTTGCAACGCTAACTAAGACTCAGTATCAGAGCTAGAACGTCTGAGTGCCATCCTAAAGGAAACAGCTACTGCGACAGAAAATTATGTCTTCTGTAACCTAGCCCGGATATGGTTAAGTTAATTTATCTATGTTTTTCTCCGTCTCTTTAATGAAACTGAGAATATCCTTAGACGAGGTGTTTCTGATTCATCAGATGTAATAAAGGGGCTATTCGTCTGCTCAATTCGGAGCCTGGCCAAGGTCGGACAATCGCAAAGCAGATGTAAACTAGTTTCATCATCCTCTAGACAGCGTCTGCACTCTGTTTCTGTGGAGATACTTAGTTTATTTAAGTGATATCTCAGTGGATCATGGCTGGCCCAAAAGCAACCTCAGGTCAGATCTATTGAGATGGTTTTTTGGGTATATAGGACAGGTTAGTAGCTTAGCCTGCCGTTGATCAGGATATTGTATCCATTACCGGGAAGCAGTGCTTTTAAAACGATCTACTATGAAAGATTTAGACTTGGCTCAGTTAAGTCCGCAAGAAGGCTCCGGACTAATGAAGGAAGTTGCTGAACCAGTCCTGGCTTGTTCATCAGCACTTTCGTTGCCCGCGATAACTTTATGGCCAGGTTTAAAACAAATCGCGACTTTACGGCCAATTGACAGTTGTTGGAGGTTTACATCAGTTTACCAAATGATCGTAGATGGTTCAGCACCAGGGATGCCATCCTCCTAGAGTGATCGACTTGGAAGGAGAATTGATAAGCGTCTGCCGAAACGCAGTTCCTCGGACAAACAATCTGAAATGTTGCAGAATTCGATGCCAGACACGGCCTATTTTGCCAGTGAATCTTATTTTTTACAGTGCTCTTTACAAATATGCACAAATCTCATCTATTTCTCGTCGTGTGCAGCTGGGTTGTATTCTTCTGTTTTTCTCTTATATGATGGCATGTCATCGCCCATTTTCAGGTAGATCTTATGTTCTGTAGTGTTCTATACATATGTAAATACTCGAAAATCGTTGAAATTGCAACGAATGACAATTCGACTTGAGCACTCAGCCTATCAATTTTGATGTCAGTACGCATTGTACGCATGTACATCTACTCGTATCATATTTTATCCAGCTGCTTCAACTAATATATAAGACATGACGATTTTGTTGTTAGTCATAATTGGAAGAGAACTTTTTCAGGTGACCTTATTTTTTTCGGTGTATTCAAATGATGTATGGATTCCCTGATTGTAACACTCTATATATTTCATAATGATCGGTCTAATAGGTTAAACGACTATAAAGAGCCTATAGATAAGTATTCATTTTTAAATACAAAAATAAGCCAAAATACATACTTTACAGTATTTTTAACTTATTTTATCTAAGAACAGACATTTGTCATACCACCCTCGCAGTGCTTGAAATGTTGTACAAATGTAGAATAACATTAACATTATATTGAATAGAGAGTTAGAGATACATTTCCTTCTAAGATACAACTCAAGATTATAGAGCTTATCAGTCCTCATCTCCTTAGTTATGTGCTTAATCTTCAATATTGGAATTTACTTTGCCATTGAAATCGTTCTAGTGAATTTTTTATGTGCGTCATTTTATGCACTGATCTAAAAGAAAAGTTACTAAAGTTTGAGTTGCTTTCTAAAACACCCTATTCGACAGATTATTTCATCGTTCGTACTAGATGAAACCTTACTCACTCAAGTTCTGATATCAGGAACTTGTTCGTCTTTTTACTTGTGCAGTGCGTCCTATTGCACTCATTAGAAGATTTGTTTTGGGAGCCTTCGATAGTCTAGTGTGTAGATGGCGGCAAATTTTGTTTTTTTCCCAGGACAAAAAATATTCTGTTTAACCTCAAAGGTACACGTAAAGATCAATTGACTTGTACCAAAAACATTGTCTAAGTAAACCACTTCGATACCCCAAACGAAATGAATATTTTCTCTCAAAAGTATTTTCATTTCCACTGAAAAAGTAAATAAATCGATGGCTTTCAAACAAGCCACCGTATTTCCATTTATAAAAACTCATTCAAGTGACTCAAAAATGAATTAACATATGCCGCGACAATTATTCATTAACGTAGAAACTAATTAGTGGAAATTAGACACTTATAATAATTGATTTTCGTTTTAGGTTTTTAACTTGTTGAACTTTGCTTTGAAGTTAATTCAGTCGTATTATTATATGACAAATTTCATAAAATATTTTCCGAAAACGTGTTGTTTATTAGTCAGACAGACTGTAGGTGTGAAGTTAGATCTTATGGATATAAGATTTACTTTATTTTACATTTTCGCTTTTTGTATGGATAACTTTCTTATTCTATGAACTTGAAATTCCCATTGGAGGCTTTTTATTAATAGTCGTAACATAATTTGTAAATGATAATCCTATACACTAAAGTATTGTATATACATATTCATATTAATATGCAAATGATATTCTTTGTCTATCAGCTATACGATTAGATCAATTAGAATCATCACTGAAAAAAAACACACGTACTTACACACTCACACTCTCTCACTGCTTTGCATAGAAGTAGAAGTGCACAGACACGATAAGGGGGAAAAAACTACAACAACAACCAACAAGGAAACAATCGACATGCTTTAATCAAAATAATACAAAAAGTAAACATAAGGCTTTTCCAGTTATGCTTTTACTTTGTCTTTTTTGCCTAGTTTCACTTTTGATTGGCCGATCGTTTTACATTTGACTTGCATTAGAGAAACCCGTACGCTAAATCTTTACATTTAACAATTACACAATTCAATTAAATAAAATTTGTTATTAAAACAAATTTATTTTTTCTCTAGTAATCGATCGATTGTATTAACCGCTGTAGTGAGTTACTAGTATTTATAATCAATCCCATTCTGACTATAATTAAAAATTCGTAAAGATTATTTATTATAGGATATATTATAACATTTACAAGGTATTAATAGGACAGGGCCGGATCCAGAATACTATCTTGGGGGGAACTCTACTACTATTAAAAAAACATATTATTTTATGATAATAAAGCAAAAGGGGAGAACGTTCCTCAGTTCCGCCCTTGGATCCGCCAATGTAATAATATTCCCAAAAGTGGTGTTAGAAAGGTTATTAATGGAATACATCCTACAGAAAGTTTGTTTTTAAGACATCAAGAAGATTAATTGCCAGGGAATTTGAGGGGAGTCTTTCAATATAGCGTGTGCCGTGTTTTCTTTTTATACCATTCACTCATAGTGTGAAATGGTATTATCAGTTTGTCTGAAAGTTTGTAACGCATTAAAGGATGCATCGTAGACCCCATAAAGTATATATATTCTCGATCAGCTCGACGAGACGAGTCGATCTAGCCTTGTCCGTCCGTCCGTCTGTTCGCCGGTCTGTCCGTCGGTATGTCCGCCTGCCTGTCCGTCTGTCTGCCCGTCTGTATGTTGTTGCGCATTTTTTGGGGACCAATTTTTATGCTATCCAGTTGAAATTTTGCGCATACACTTCTTTTTATTGCAGTTTAATAGAGTATCAAGATTAATCCGCCACGCCCACTTTTTGGGGTAGCTCTAATACCAACCCACCGCCCACTTTTGACTTTTTGTATGAAAAACTTTTTTAAGGTAGTCAATATTAACTTAATAATTATTATGATAACTTTTAGTGGACGTATGCTTGACATATATATTAATGATTGAGACCCGCCCACTGTTTGGGGGGCCAAACCTACTGCCCACTTTTGACTTTTTGTAGGAAAACTTCTTTATTAAAGTCAATATTAGGTTGAAATGCAATGTGGTGCCTTTTTTGGTCAGCCTCTTAACATACATAGACTAAGGGGCCCGCCCCCATACAAACCCACCGTGCAATTTTGCATTCGTTGTACAAACGAATGTAAAAGTGTATTGATTTTCATGGCGAATACTTTAAAAAACAGTAACTGTATTTTCATTGATTGGTTATAGTACTTTAAATAACTTCGGCTCAGTTCGAAGGCGCTATTTCAAAGCTATTTGAATGGTTTGCATGTAAAACTCGTTAGCTCATGTCTCATCACCAGTTACAATGCGTTTTATAAATATGGAGTCGGAATTGACTCGTTCTACCATCTATTGTCCATTCTTGTGAAGAAATGAAGCTGGGAACGCTTCCACCCTTCTCTACTAAAATCTTTTCACTGTAGATTTGTTGATTTACCTTTACGCCCTGTTCAATTAAAACGAGTGGTGAGCTTCCTGTGGCAGTTACCGCGGCCCAAACCATCACTGATGCAGCCGCTTGCTATCGATAGACTAAATTGATTGATCTTTTGATTTTCTATTTAACCATGCACGATCGTTTTGTTTGTTTATATATTGTTGAACCGTAAAATTTTTTTCAACTGAAAAGACCACAGTGTTGACATCACCACTCACTGTTTTAATACCATTGCTCTTGCTAGGCTAACTGCCTTTTGTAAAGGTGTTAAATCTTGCACATTTTGTATTTTGTAGGGCTTCAATCGTTGTTAATTTTTGAATATGTGGCCAATGCTACGAGCAGATACACTAAGTAGTTTCGCTTTATCGTAGACTACGTTGAATTCTGGTCTCAGCCTTTCTAACCATATCTGCCGATGTTTCTTTTTTTTTTTTTGGTATGCACACCTACGCTTTTTTCGATGCTACCAGAATTAATTTATTTTGTTCACACGTAAATAACGTAGCTCATTAACAATGGCTGGTTGTGATTTTTTCAGAAAAATACAAAGCAATAACACTGTTGCGTTTGAATTCCATTTTTAATAACTTTTTTTAACTGCGACGTAAAACGATTTGCTTCCCTAAACTTGTACACAACATAACATATTGACGCTTGACAAAACAAGCGTGCGCTCTCATTAGCCGTTTGATTGCTACATCAACGTAAAGTTGGGATATTGGGTTATTGGGTTATAACACTGCCAGACAGTTTTGTAAATAGGTGAAAAAAAAAGAAAAATATTCGTACACCTATTTTTATTGCTAAGTATTAACATTTTTAATAAAGTTCTGATTCATGTAGCGGTGGTCGTTTTTTGAATCAAGGGTGTTTGCTATTTTTTAATGCTTTAAGACTGCTGAGTTGGTTAGTTTATATTAATACTATTTCTTGTAGGGGATTACAAAACATTACTACAACATAAAAGAGCTAAAATTAAAAATATACATAGAGTATGAAAGCATTGGTTTAGCCGAAGTTACAATTTTCATTTTTGTTAGATATAAAGATTTTGATATTGCACATAGGTTCATGTTTACTTTATATTCATGTACAAAGATTTTCACCTTCTTCTTTTTGTTTTTCTGCTTTTTTTTTATAGAGGTTCAAACGAACCCAGAAACAGTCGTAAGACTTCAACCGCAACCGCAACAACAACAAAACAAACCATAAAACAAACAACAACTTCAATATGGGAAATCCAGTTTGGTTTATTTTCTGGTTTTTGGTCTTCTGGTTCGTCTCATTCTTCGTTGCATTCTTCTGCGCTTTCGTCTACATAATACTCTATGTTATTGTTGTCTGCATACCGGGTCTTTCGGTAAGTTAAAAATACAATAATAGTGGGTGATGGGAGTAGGGGAAGCATTCGCAGTGGGGGGGGGGCGTGACACTTGACTATGTTGCGTCTGAATGAAAATGCTAAATGATGTCATAAGAAAAAAATTACTAACTGCATAAGCAGCAAAGTGGCCGCCGCCGCCGCCGGCACTGAGATAAGAAGCATTGAGAGCGAGCTGACTCACACGCACGCTCTCTTATCGCATGCGAGAATAGAAAATTGCATGTGATATTTACGCGCGCTTTGCTATTTTGGAATATCAGTTAAACCTTTTTCTGATAAAACTTAAATTTTTTATTATATTTGTTTTTTTATGGCAAAATTATTGTCGTTTAGTAGTTATTAATCATTTGTTCTATTTTTTTCACAGGGCGTCACCGATATGCTGCTACAAGGCTTACAATTTCCACACTACTGCGCCAAGGCCATGATGGAGTGCAAAAATCCATTCTAGAACAAAACGTTATTTAAATATTATTTTTTATTTGCTTTCGATTTTCATGTTATCAACTAACAATTTCCATAAACTAAGCACATAATGTATTGTTATTCATATAAATAAATTACATATAATGTCAAACTATTTCAATGTTGGTAACTGATTTCATAACTTTGAAGCAATATTTTAATGATATTGCATGAACTTTTTATTAGATGATAAGAAAATTAATCATAACAAAATAGGAATTAATATTAGTATGTTATACTAGTAAACAATATTGAAGTATGTTGTGTGTGTATTTCTCCAAACTGGTAACTATATCTGACAAACCGTGTAAATGTTCGAGCTCGTAAATGAACTGTAAAAATTTGTATTGTATATTTACATTCCAAATTTACACGCATAGTTCAGTGTTGTTTTTCAGCTAAAGCCCACTACAGAGATCGATAAAATATTTTGCTACCGAAATTATAAATTACTACTATACTACTATGTCAAACAAACAAAAAACAGTGTTCCCAAATCAACATGAAATACTAAAATCAGATATTTGTTATTGTGAAAAATCCACACATTGATTTTTCTTTGGTTTTTGCTGAGGGAAATGCAAAAGCTCACACTGTTTGTCACCTTTTTTATGAGTATAGAAAGTATTTTCGGTAGCAAATATTTTTGTTAACTGAGTAATCGCTGAAAAACAGTTGGTGCCGAAAATTTTTGATTGTTGTTTGACAGCGTTTTTTATATGAAGTTTTATCGGTATCAAAAATTTTTGTCGATCTCAGTATTGAGCTTAAAGAAAAAGTTTAAATTTATGCGTGCACCTTTCTGTTCAGACATAATTCTGTACATGGTTCAAATTTACGAATAATTGTATTTTGATACCTGTCTTAAATGAAATCTTTATGCCACGTTGATCCTAATTTCTGTGAGCATCTGGGCTCTTTCACGGGTGTAGAAAAATAAAATGCTTCTTTCTGTTATTTTTCTGATATATTCTGATAGATCCAATCCTCTCTACAATAATACAATACATCCAGCATGGCATTTCGGTTTTACATAGTATTGTCCTTACAAGTTGTAGTGAAGATATGACACTTGATCAATCCTGGGAAAGACTATGTGAAAAATTGATGATTCAGTCTATTTTTGGAATCGGAAATCAAATCAGTAATAGTTGACACTAAAATTAAACCAAAACCGATGACTTACCGAAATACCATCTTTCCGCCTCAATTCCCAGGATTTTTTAAGGAATACTTCTGCTGTTACGGAAGCCCATTGACTCTCTCCTCTGTGTTTTTATGGCATTTTAAGCCAATCCTCTCCAGAAAACGGTATCAAAAAGAAGATATTCCAGTAACTGTTTGCGGCTTCTTGTAGTATGGAATTACTCCCAAAGAATTGTAGTGAAGATATGCTATTTGTTCAATCCTGGGAAGCATAATTTGGAATATACATATTTCAATGGGTTTTTTTGGCATGAGCACTGCAATCAACAATAGTTGGCATTAGAATATATACAAATCAAATCAGGTGACTACCTCTCTTTGTAAGGAGCGCATTTACTGTTACGGGAGACCAATCATTCCGACTATCTTCCACACTCTCAAATGTTGTTTTGTACCATTTTAAGCCAATCGTCTTTAGATTTAACGGCTCCTGATTTTTTTCAGTGGAGATATTTCAAGGAAAATAGGTTTGCGAATCGGCTATAGAGTTTCTGAGCAGTTTAAGCACAACATTTGCCGAGAAATTTCCGCTATTCGCAGAGTAATGTTGGAAAAAGTGAAGTCCGCTGAAGTTAGACATTTCCAAATAAAAGTTTCCAAATAAAGTTCCTCCTGACCGTGCTTTTTATCGCCGGTGCATGATGTGTTCATGCATGAATGTTTAATTTCATGCGTGATCGTGCAGAGTAAAATAAGCTTCGTGCGTGAAAGGCAACTACACGAAATAATTCAAAATTAAATGTGATACATTATCGAAAAATTATTCGTCATCGCTCTGCCTCATATAACTTAAAAGAATGGCGACTACTTTAAATTTCCGGAAATACGGAAGTGGTCCTCCTAGCTGGTCTTCAAAATAACCAAAGTCTGACTTTAGTGAAAATATGCTTGATTTCGGTATTCGTAAATTCTTCTACTGGGGGAAGATGAAAAGATTTTAATGCCCAAAATCGCGATTTTTAGAGTACAATTTTATGCTTTTTCGGTTTCCGATGAGAAAAATAGAGATTAGTAATTTGGTTTTTGAGACAAATCACTATTTACTAGTCTACGATAGTAGATATATAGTTATAATGCATAGATAACCCGCCGATATACTTTTATTCTTTAAAGAATTATGTATGCAAAGATGATTAGTTTATGAAAGGAAAGCAAAAATGAAAGAGCAACGTAGGAGAACAGAATATAAAGAAAAGAATGCGATTTATGGACTCATAAGATAGATATCATTCAAAAAACGTCGGTCTGAATTGACTCGGAAAGCTGTAAAGAATCTTATAACGAATTTCTTGCTATGTTGGTGGATTTGCAACATTGAAGTTTCAATTATCCTCACACATGTTTTGACATATTTTGATAATTTGATGATACGGGTTATGTACAGTTTTTGCCTTCGACTTAAGAAAACCCCACAAGAAAAAGTCTAATGAAGTCACAATCTCGGTGGCCAGTTCACCTCTCTTTGAGATAACTATGCCGCCCAATCACTAGTACAGAATCTCCATTGTGCCATCAGCTATATGGCATGTAGCACCGTGCTGTTGAAATCGCATGTCCTTCACATGGCATATCATCCAATTTCGGCCAAAAGAAATTGGTAATTACCGATTGGTGTTGTTGAAGAAGTATTTACCTATGATGCTGCCAATCCACAATCGACATAAAACAGCGACTTTCTGCGGATGCAATGCCACTTGGTGGACCTCGCGTGGATTGGCAACGTTCTAAGTCCGGCAATTTTTCTTCTTCACGAAATCATTGGCCTCGTCGCTGAACTCGGATCTGCTACCACCAGCTCCTAGAACACAGTTAGCGAACACACGGCGTTCTCTATGGTCGTTTTCCTTTAGCTACTGGGTCAATTGGTTATTGTACGAATGTATGCCCAAGTCTCGTTCCAAAATTCGTCCAGTTGTTGTCTCCGAATTGACTGGCGTGGAATTGACTGTCTCGGCTTCTAGGACGCGGTTAGGTGGTTGCGCTCCAAGCGGCTCTTGGGCTGAAGGCAGAAGCACGTTAACGCAGGTTTGCTAATACTTTCATCCGTGCAGTGATGCAGCTTACTGCTCATTGAATTCGCTTGGCGGTTGGCTTTATTAGACTGCCTCAGAGCTACGATATTAAGTTTCTTGGTCATTTTTTCTATTTTGATTTTATTCGCTGAGGTAGCAGTTACTAGTAATTGTTACCAAGATATCAACAGGTTGTTGTTGATGGTAGTTTCCAAATTAAATTGTAGTTGTACAATTTCGGCTATGCATTTCAAACTATGTGTGTATATGTACCTCACTTACACTATCACAGTGTAGGGTATAAAAGCTCATTGCACTAAGTAAGTTTGCGGTTTCTGTAAAAGCAAAAACAACAATAACAACAATGTTGACAGTGCAAATCTGTGGCTTTCTGTCTGCGGTTGTGCGTTTAAGCTTCAATAAAAGCTCAAAACAATAACAAAAAACACAAAGTGTAACCAAGAGAAAGACGCTAAAAGAGAACAAAAGAATGCAGCAGAGA
Organism: Leucophenga montana; assembly: GCA_035044765.1. Lineage (NCBI taxonomy): Eukaryota > Metazoa > Arthropoda > Insecta > Diptera > Drosophilidae > Leucophenga > Leucophenga montana. The sequence goes on along the minus strand of JAWNNQ010000887.1, from coordinate 105,299 downwards.
ATATGTTAAAATGTTAAAATAATAGAATAATTGCTTAACGGTATATGTGCTTGTTGTGCTTGGCTTGTTTAACATTTGACGAAGTCGTTTAGGTTCCGGCCGGTAGTAGTCTCTTCTTTCTATATGAGAAAACTGTTATACCCGGCAGAATTCAAGTGCTTGCGAGAGATAGAGAGAGCAACAGAATGTGAGAGAACTCTTGTATTTGTTGCTATTGTCGTGCTTTAGCAAATGTTTTCATATTAATTTTAGTAACAAGTACTACGCACACACACACACACACACATATATATAGTTAAATAATATATATAGATACTAGTATAATAAAGATTTGAAAAATTCATCCCGGATGAACTGAACAGCAACAGCAGCTGTGTCATTCGGTCGCGAGCATTCTTCCGCTGTGGACGTTTGTCTGTCTGTCTGTCCGACGGCGTAAATTTGTATAATTTTGTTAAAAAAAAAAACAAACATAAAATCAAAAATTTGCTGCAGGCAGCATTGAAAGTGAAAGAAAAGAAAAGTGAATTTAATTTAATTTAATTAATTGTTTAAACGAACGATAACACTTGAGCATTTTAAACTATATTAAATACTTTAAGGTGCGCATTTTGCTTGTTTTTAGTTTCAATTTAAATTTTTTTAATAAATAAATACACATATATTAACTATAGCATAAAATCAATTGGCGTAAATTAATATAGCAAACGCATAAATCTATAAATCTTTAGGGTATATTATGCAAACTTGTACACTTCGTGAGAATGCAAAAAATACTATAGCATATTTTGCGGCGCAAAATAACTTGGGCCATCGCGGCTTGTGGCAAATTGTTTAGTATAATTTGCTGCTCTTTGGACAGCCTTAGCAGAAACCGTTTGAAAAACAGCTGCCACGCGCGTTTGTGTGCGTGTACGTGTGTGTTTGTTTGTATTGATGAGTAGTAGATGTGTGACAGTGTGTGTGTTTGTCGATAGTACAACTCTCTCTATCTCCTCTCCAAATAGTAGCAGTGTTGTAGGAGAAGAGCAACAAGATGATGAAGGCAGGCAGGCGTGTGACAACGTGTGATCGATTTTTTTTTTGCCTACAACTAACAAACAAACAAACAAACAAACGGACCAACAAACAACAACAAACACAGATGTTCATCGTCATCTACATTCATACATATGCAAGGTCTGATAGAAAAGTTTATAAAAATGAATAATAATGAGCAAGTAAAATTTGTAAAAACTTATTATCGCATTCAAAATTATACACTTTTACGAGGGGTCTAATAAAATTTCACTGAGTTGCTTAGAAAAAAAATTAACAAAAATTCAGGGTTTTAGTTTTTTTTTCACTGCTTTTTTTTCTGTTTTTTTTTTTAGAGTTCGTAAAGTTAGTCAAGTAAGTAAAGTTAGACCTCATAAAATTTTTTTTTACAGCATAATCTTCATTCGGAAAAGTACACAGCACATCATTTTGCTTCTTTTTGAATACCCATTTCAAAAAAAAAAATGTTTTCAAATTCGAATTGATCACAAAAGAGTGTTCGGTTCGAGCTCCGATTATAATTAAAAAAGCCGAAAACTGACGGTTTACAACGGCATGGTGACGAACTGGTTTCCAATGTTGCAGTTGTGAGGTTACGACTTTGAAATACTCTGCCCCTTTCATGCAGTCAATAAAAACATACATCATTTTTTTTTTAACTTAAAACTTACAGTACCACGCTCTTGGAATATATACACTGCATACAAATTAACTGCCTACTTTTTATTTCTGTTTGAAATATTTTTTTATTACAGTCAATACAAACTTCAATGTCAGGGATATGTGTCCCAAGATTATGTGTGCCAGGGATATGTGTCCCAGGGATATGTGTCCTAACGGATATTTAGGAGCTGCTCGAACCACTTGCAAAAGAACAATCCGTTTACCTGTCCTCTATAGACATAATACACATATTGTATATTGTATTAAATTCATTATTTTTTTAATCATTTAAATCCATCCTTGAACAGATTTATACCATTAAACATGGAGAATCGTTTCTCTTTGTTTTGTAAGCTTGCGCTCTTTATTTTGCTCTTTGTACTTAATCTTTATGTGCAATAAGATTCATGTGTATGTATGTGTGTGTGCGTGTGTGTGCGTTTTAGTTGTCTTCTGCGATGTGAAAACTTTTTCACCTGTTTTAGTTCTTTGAAATGTTTTCTTTTCACTTTCACTCATTTCTTCTTTTCGAACTTCGTGCTTTGACTTAGCATTCGATTTGTTGATGTTGTTGTTGTTGTTGTAGTTCTCGCAATTTGGTCTAGTCTAGTCGAATTAATTCGTGCGTAAATTCGCAAATGCAATCAAAATTTAATTCAAGATTTCTTTACTTGATAAATCTAAATAAAGGATGATTATTGTATTTTTATAGTTGGGAACACTTTACACATAATGTGAATAGCTATTATAATTATGTTACGGTGTTTGCAACAATTTGAAGGAATCATTTGCTTGACGAACGAACCAAAGACTAAGCAAACTATTTTGAGAAAACCTAATGCTGTGCAATTATTGTTAAAATTATAAAAAAAAAAAAATGGCTAGGTCCGCTAACTTTAATGAAAACTTAGCAGACCAACGCTAAAATATAAGACAAATCATATCATAGCTAGTTTTGTGTACATTTTTTCTGCTCAATATTAATTCGAAGAAAACTACGACTAAGCGTGCCAAATGCTTATAGAAACTTATACAGGGTGTCTCAAAAGAAAGTTCACATTTGAAAAATCGATAAAAAAAAGTAAGTAGTTTATTGAAAAAATGTTTATTACATATTAAAATACACACTTTGGGAATTTATTTCTTAAAAATGATATTATCCAAATGTAAACCGTTGCGTTCACGGCATTCATTTAATCGAACAATAAAATTTCCTATGACGGCTCGGCAGGTATTCTCCGTGATGGCTGCCATTTCGTGACGAATATTTTCTTTTAATTGTGCTAGGGAAATCGGTTTGTTGCCGTAAACTTTAGATTTGACGTAACTCCACAGGAAAAAGTCCATAGGGGTTAAATCGGGACTTCGTGGAAGCCAATTTATGCCACCTCTCCTGGAGATCAATTTACCATGAAGAATTTCATGATCTATGCAGGTTTGAAGCAACAGCACGCTTCCGAATCGCAAGGTCCGGGTTGTCACGAAGAGACTGAGTAACACTGTCTACGTTCTCGAACGTTCTCGAAGATCTTGGACGCCCGTATTTTGATTTGTCCAGCGTTCAACCGGTCTTTTCAAACTTCTCGACCCATTTTCCAATTAGTGGAGGGCTTGGCGCATCATTTAAAAGACGAACATGTCGAATACTGCAGAATTTTCTACGCGCTACAGTCGCTGAATTACCATTTTTGTAAAACTCACGTACGCACAACGCACGGTCCGTTCCCCATAGCGACTAAATTCCCAAAAGCTAGGCTACCAATTGACATACCCACCACGCCCCTCGGAATAGTTTCGTTCACGCAATCAGCAAATCAAATGTGAACTTTCTTTTGAGACACCCTGTAGTATATTATACGCCTAATAATGAATAATGGACCCATATTCGATGCACTATTGCCATTCAAAAAGGAACTGTTTAAAGACTTCGAAATTGACCTCGCAATTTAATTTTTATGTGCGGGAACTAAAAGAAGTCATGTTCGATAATATCGAACGTGTGCTGGTCTGTAAATGAAAGTTTATCGAAGCATTCTGTCCACATTGAAAATTTTTAAAAGATAATTCCATTTCTTTACCCAGATGAATTTTTGATTGATCATTGTATTAGTCACCTCTATGGGGTAACCTCTTTATACTAAATTGGTGGCTCAACCTTTTAAAAACTATGAGTTCTCGGTATTGATACAGATGGGTAGACGAAGGAACGGGCTTGTCTATATCTACTTGACTTTTGAGGCTATTCGAGAATGTATAATAATACTATGTGTCCACCACAAGTGTACCCGTCTATAAACTTAGCTTTCCGAATTTAATTTATGGAATTCCATCATGTCATACGCATTTCGTTTGAGTCTAATTAAAAAAAATAAAAAAAATGAACTGCTTTTGTACAAAAGCCTGTCTCATACCGATTTTTTCATAGAATAATTTTAGACAAAAGAGGCTATAGGCTATGTTATTAAGCGAAAATTTCAATTATATTCTGGGTAAATAGCCTTCTTTGAACTGTTGCAGAGCCCCATTGACTGAAATTAAAGCTTGAATTCAAGACTGGCGGTTTCAATTCTTGAACCAAGATCCTGGCGTAAAATTCACCAAGATGTTCCATACTATAGCCCTAGATGCCGCGCACGTCATTGAGTCGATTGGTCAAGCTTTTCAGCCACATTCTCCGGTACAGCCGAAATATTCTCCTCACTACGTGCTGGCTGTGGTTTATTCGGTTGTGTATCATCCAATAACGTACAATAAGACTCAAATTTGCGTATGATATTGACAATAGTAGGCGCGGAAGGTCAATGATGCACACCATATATTGCTCGAAAAAAAAAACACTAAATGGAACACCCGTTAGTTTCTGAGATATGTTGTCTCATACATTCAGACGGTGTGACGGACAGATGGACATAGCTACATTGACTCAGTTTCCGATGCTGATGAAGAATATACACATATACTTTATGGGATTTGCCACGCCTACTTCTGACTTCGCAAAAACTTTTTATATCCTTGGCCCTTTGAATATAGGGTGTACAAAACGAAGGTGTTGCAGTGCACGCGTTGTAATTACGCTGGAATTGTATAAAAAAGAAAAACAAATATTAAAATCTGTTTTTAAATAAAATTGCACAATAATTCAAATGTTATAGGCTAAAAGCGATAAGAAATTGGAATGGAATAGGTACATATATACATATATGTATATAGTAATTAACAACAACAACAACAACAACAAGAGAGCTAACAAACACGCCGCAAAAGGTAAACAAAAAACACTCCAAAGAAAGAACAAAAAAAAAAGGAAAGCAAAGCATGATAAGCTTTTGACAAACTTGACCGAAGCACAAGCAACAAAAAGCAGCTGAGCGGCAGAGAAAAGAGTGTTAGTGAAAGCTTACCACAGCGCGTATGAGCAACTTAAATATTACGCTCAGCACTGTTGTTAGTATAACAGTTAATCAATAAAAGAAATGATGCGCTCTTCTGAGGCGACTGAGCAACGCACATACACACTCACACACACACACACATGCACATGCACATGCATATGTACACAAACGAACATATGAACGAGCATAGCTTATGCGAGAAGAGAGCAAATGAATGAAACGAATGCTGTGCGCTCGGCTCGCTGCAGCTGCTGCTGCTGTTGCTGCTGCTGCTGCTGGGTCGTCGTAGAACACTTTAAATCTGGCAAGCAAAAAGAATTTTCCTCTGAGTTTAGTTAGAGACGCCGTCGTGTGCGCATCGAAATATCGATAACACGCTTGTTAATTTTTGATGGTTTTTCACTGTGCTCTGCTCTGGTCTAACTAGAATAAAATCAAATAGTATATCAGCAGTTATATATATATATATATATATATATATATATATATATATATATATATATATATATATATATATATATATATATATATATATATATATATATATATATATATATATATATATATATATATATATATATATATATATATATATATATATGCATGTATAGTTTTTGTCACGCCGCTTTATATTATTGTATAAGTGTGTATGTGCCGGTGTATTTGTGTGTGTGTGTGTGTTTGTTTCTTTCGTTCTTTCTTTCTTTCTTTGTATGTGTGCATTCAAATCAGAATTCAAGTGTTTGCCAGGATATACTCTCAAAGGATATACGTACTAAAACAAACACACATACATATACATACATACATAGGCAGAGGTAAGCGCGCGTGTGCGTGCGTGTGTGTCAGCGAGCAAGTGAAAACTAGCGCGAAGTGTATAAAAAAAAAAAAAAAACAGGATTAAACATGCAAAAAAATTTTACATTGAAATATTCAAAAAATAAAAAAAAAAAATTTATTAAAAATTGAAATAAGTGCATAAAACAAAAAAAATTAGTCCAACATATTTTTATTTATTATTATTATTTTTTCATTTTCAGAACTTAAATCCAAAACAAAAAATTATCACAGATTATAATTAAAATTGTGCGAAATACTTTTAAAATAATCACAGCAAATGCTTAAATTTAAATAAAAAACAAAACAAAAAAAAAAGAAAACTTTAAACACGTAAGTACTCCACATTCTAAATTTTTAAAAGCATTTTTAGGCTTAAGTAATTTTTCCTGGAAAGAATTTTTCCTTTTGGGCGCACATAACAAGTGTCCTTTTGCGAGGATTGTTATTATTTTGCACTTGTTATTGTATTATAAGATTTCGTTTTTTTATAAATTTGATAAATAAATCGGAACTTCAGAGCGTTTAATTTTTACTACTGAATGGGTGTATGATCTATATCTGCATATATATACTCGTACAATAGGTGAAAGTATAAAACACAAATATACGCCAGAACAATAAGAATTTGCTTTAGTAAATTTATTTATTTTAACAAACTTTTTCCCTGCATTAGATCTACTCCAGCATGTGTTCTGTTAGTGTTAAAGTGTAATTACTTTAGTTATTGGAGTGCAGTCCGGAAAATGTGTATCGAGTTGATTGTGAGCTTTCTCGTACTCATCTTTCGTGTACGTTGCATCCGTTTTTTTTTTTTTTGTTTCAGATTCAGGCTCGACACTGACTTAGAGAAGTTATACCATATGCCTTTGATATATTTTGTCACTGGTTTTTATATTACTACATCTCACCTGTGCATTTTGATCTATTAAATAGAGTCCGTACTTCTTCCCTTAAGTTTTTAGAGTCCTTGCACCACCAGGAAGATGTATTACAGAACTCTACAATAGTTCGTTGGGGTATAGGCTTTACCATGGTCTCCTACTTCCTCTAAATTCTGCATACATTTTAATAACAAAAACACTTTTCTACTCATGTTAGTGACTTTCAAATGTTGCAGTAAGTTCTACATGTTTAGCTTCAATATGTCTGAAACTGCAGACTTTTGCCCAATGTATAATACTTCTAGGGAATTTGTTTGCTGTTTGCCACTCCACAGATTTTTTGATTATAACTCGTTAAAAAATCAAATGATGCTGAGCTGGAAATAATTTGAATTCGAAATAAAAAAAAATAAAAAATTCTGCAGATATTTCCAAAACTATCTAAAATGGACCACATAAAATTATGGCTTGTAGGTTGCCACCCTTGAAAAATTGCTGAAAATATAGATTCAAGTAGAAATATCTTAATTAGAACTGAGGAACTTTCCCATCCAACTAAATTTGTTTTTATTGAAACTCTGCGTACACCACAAAAAAAGTTGGAAATTTTAACTTTAATCGTAAATATCTCAGCTAATATTTTATGTAATGAATCAAATGAATCAAACTTTGTTTTATTATATAGTTTATTAATTTCTCTTAACTAATAATATTTTTGCTGCATTTTAATACTTAAAACTATAGTTTTAATTCATTTTATGCTACAACATGTCAGAAAAGCACTACCGCAAAAGTCTGCGTACATCTGCATGCCAGATACATGGAATGCGCAAATGTGCGATTACCGCTACCTAAAAATATTCTAAGAAATGCTTATCTCACTTTGGAGTTTTAGTTCATTCTTTTTCAATCAATTGGAGTGTCAAAGATTTCTTTCAATAAAATAAAAATGCTGAACAATAATTTGCATTAAATAATGCTCAAAGTGTAAAACAATAAAAAAAAAGTAAAAATTTCGAACTATTTCGTTCAAACACCTGCACTGATCAAAAAAAAAAAACAGCATTTCCGTACTTCAATTGATCTATCTATAGAGGTATTAAAAGTATGTTGAGTACGGATTTTTTTGTCTTAGTTCAATTACGGAGCTGAAATTCTTAAATTTAGCCCTCTTTAAGCTCTACTGAGCTTAATTTGCTTTTCCCATATACTATTGGTGTGAAGAAATTGGAGCAGCTGAGAGAATAAATTTGTTTTCGATCTCACGTTTTTCCTCTCAGAGATTGATTTAAGAATTTTCTACTTACTTAAAGTCAAAAACGAATTTGTTTTATATTCTGAGACTTGAGTATAGATTTGTACTTAGAATTATAGATTTTCAAACTTATTTCAAGAATTTTATACTTATTCTGAGAATTTCTACGCTTGATTTATAAATCGCCATTTCGTACATGATTCAAGAGAATTAAGTACGGATAGTTTTTAAGTATGCTTTCGAATAAAAAGAAATATCTATAATGCCTTTGTTTTTCTGTGTATTTATTTTTATTATATTCTTCCTCTTCCTCTTTTTTTTTTTTTTTTCAAAAATTGAGAAATATTTTACTCGACGAGGTCTAGTGTAACCTACACTAAGTCATCGATTTCTGGTGGGACCCGCCTACTGTGAGGGGTAGCCGCCATACAAACCTACTGCCCAGTATTGACTTTTTGTATGAAAACTTCTTTATTAAAATCAATATTAGGTTGAAATGCAATGTGGTGCCTTTTTATGGTCAGCCGATTAACTTACATAGATTAATGGGCGCGCCCCGCCCACTGGGGTTGCCACCATACAAACCCACCGTGCAATTTTGTGTTTTTTATGAAAAAATTCTTCATTTAGATCAATATTAGCTTGAAATTTGATTTAGTTGATTTAAATGGACAACCGCTTCATATACATATGTCCCGCCCCACTTTTTGAGGTAGTCCCATATAAACCCACAGCTCACTGTTATGCATTCGTTTGGAAAACGTCAATATCAATTTGAAATTCGATATGGCGTCATCTTACACATCTACTAAATCGCTTCATACACATCTACTAGTGAGCGTGTATCACCCAAATTTAAACCCCCACTTTTATTTATTACAATACTATTTAAAATTTCGTGTGAATGGTATTAGAGCTTCGGTTCAACCTAATCCTCAGACATAAAACAGGGTTGTGTTGATCTTGTGATCCGACCGTAAAAGATACTACTCTTTTTAGAAACAAATTCCAGCATATACTCCAACTAGGGGCTCTATGCTAAGTCATAGTATGTACTTTTGTGGCCATTGGTTTTTGTACAATCTTCAAAGTTGAGCCCTAGTATTTTTTGTACACTAGAAGCTTTTGCCGTTGTTAGAGTTTTTCGAGCGTGTTTCTTAGTACTATGGTGATTGAAGGCACTAAAACCAAGGCTAGGATGTAAAATTTTTCTTATTACCAAAATTATTTCTGCATGGTCCAACTTGTATTCCGCTTTTATTCGTAGATATGCTTATAAGCTAAAACGTCATGAATACCCAACTATGAAATACATTCAAGTTTCTCTTTTTTGTTTAACACAATTACCTCAGCTTTTGTTACAGCTAATGACTAGTTTAGAAAGGAGGCATCGTAGACCGCACAAAGTATATATTCTTGATCAGCTCGATGAAAAGAGTCGAACTAGCCATGTCCGTCTGTCTGTCTGTCTGTCTGTCTGTCTATCTGGTTGTTGTTGCGCATTTTTTGGGCACTAATTTTTATGGTATCCAGTTGTTCTGCATATTTTTCCCTCACTATTATCAGTCAACAAAAGAGCATCTCGTACTAATACACATACCATCGCATATCCCTGCCGAGAGTGTGTATATGTACAGTACTTCAGGGCAAAATTATAGACGCATGTGTACAATCCAGTAGTCTGTTAAAATATGAGAACATATCCCGCTGGCATTCATCGGACGCCTGAAAATATTGAAAGCTAAACTAGAGGGTGCTACGGAGTCCATTAAAGAACTTTACATAGTTGCTTACTTGTAGCTATACTAGATGGCGCTACATTGAATATCGTTAAATTTGGTGTCAAAATTTTAATTCGCAAATAGTTTTTACATATTCCATGTTCAGGGCGCGGCATAATGTTGCTGTTTAACTTCTTTTTATTTTTATATTGTTTTTTTAATTTTTATATTTTTTTTTTAATTTTTACATTTTTTTTATTTTATTCATAAAGTACGTTGTTTAAGTACGTAATTAAACGAAGAAATAAAGAACAGTGTTTTCACCACCACCAACCAGTGTGTCGGTCATTTGCAAAATTGAACAGTTCAAATACAAAATGGTTTATACAGAAGAGGGGAGAGTAAAGAAATTAGATCAAAGTGGAGCTCCAATGTACGAGAGATTTGAGAAATAACCACAAACTGCGGTTCTAGTTTTCGGGACGGGTTTTCGGGAACATTCTCCCGATAATGTTTCATTTCCACTGGTTCATTCCAATAGAGTTACCTATTTTGGTTGCATTTGTCAAAAAAAAAAAAAAAAAACATAAATTTGAAGTGTTTGAAATCTTCTGTTCCATCAAAGTTAATAATTTCTCTTGTATTTGCTTTGTTTTATTTGTTCTTGTGTTCGTTATTTTATTCTTCTTAATTTTATTTGCTTGCTTTAGTTTCTTTTGTTGTTGCATCTGCTTTTTCTTTGGTTTTATTTCAGTGTTTGCCTCGATTTTTTGCATTTAACGATTTTTGATGGTTACCGTGATCCGTAAAGTCTTGAACAATTTCACAATATATACACAGACAATGAGCGAAATATTTTTGGGGGCCGACAGGTTGCCAGGCATCGTTAGGCACAAAAGATACTATGGCAGACAAAGACACACACACACACACACACACACACACGGAGATAGTAATACACACAGATACAACAGTAGAGAGAAGGCGCGCGCGACAGCCAATAACGAAAAAAAAGGGAAGCGTCGAAGCAAAAGTATCTTATAAATTCATAATTTGGCTGTTTATATGCGTGTATGTGCCCGGCTGACTGCCGCAGTGCGTTTATTGTATGCGTGTGTGTATCTGTATGTTTATATATATATGTATATATATATATTTGTAGTTATCGAGTGGCTGGCTATATGGCTGCCTCACTGTTTCACTGCTTGACTGTGCCCAGTATTGCATCAACGGTCGTCACGTAGCAAGGCGAGTTCCTGCCTACCTTTCTTGAATTGCCTTGAATTGCTTGGTATTTAGGCTCCTTACAAACACATACACGCACGCAATGTCATAAAATATACACACAAACACACACATTAACTGAAATTGTATATGCCTTTTCGCTGTATTTCTGTGCCAGTGTGCGTGTGTGTGTGTGTGCGAATACATTTAATATTCTGATGAAAAGGCACTTTTTATTTGGTACACATTCAGGTGTATTTCTTTTAGTTTAGTAGGTCGATATTAAGGTAGATAATATTTCTTTTGCATTTGTGTTTGTTTAATTGTGTGTATGTGTATGCGTGTGTGTATGTATGTGTTTTTTTCCTTATAAGCATACACGCATGCATACTTAAATATTTCGCATATATATAAACTAAACTTCTTTGAAATACATACTTTTATATAGAAGTTTATATATTTCTCTTCTTGATAATAAAGTTTCAGGAGAAACTGCTTTTTGAAGCGTTTATTAGATTTAACTTGATTTGCTCGTTAGTACATGAGACCCCTATTTCCAATGGGCAACTGTAGTGAATAGCTTAATCTAGTCGTACTTGGAAATATAGTCCTAAATATATGTAAAAATCCAATCACTAAATGGTTATAAAATATCCAAAATGTAATATCTGAAATCTTCAAATTTTATGATAATAATTTAAGATTTTTAAATTCAACCGGGAAGTTGGTGTAATCCTTAAATTCTGCAACTAAACTCATCATGCGGAACGGCGGGGCGCCATTTTGTATTATGAATGCGGTGTCTTTTAATGGTATATTGAAAGAGGCCTTTTCATACTTTCATGACCCTAACTTCTGCCGTGGATTTTTCAACATCATAAGGCAATCAAGCCGACTTGTTCAAACTTATATATAGAGCCAAAATATGAACCTATTAAGCTGACCTAAATATATGTTCACCGGATTTGAATATCATCGAAAATGTTTGGGAATGGTTGACATGTCAAGCATATGGATCAGGACAACAATATTCGAGTTTATCCGAACTAACCCAAGCCATTGAATTAGCTTGGAGCTCGATTTCTCTAAACTATTTGGCCAATAATTTGTATGCATTCCTTCCAAACCGGATGTGTGAAGTTTTGGAGCAGAAAGCTGGCTTAACACACTATTCAAATTTTTTTACTTTTACTAACAATAACAACTTTAACTACAATAACAAAAGAAATGGTTGTCTGTAAAGTCGGTTTACGGACGATAATTTTACGTGATAACGTCATAAGAAAACATTGATGAAAAATTGCATACTTTTGTGAATTGAATTCTAATGTAATTCCAATAATTCAATCAGTACACAAACAACTTTTCATATAAAAGGGTTTCGTTACCAATAACAAAGAGTGAAATATACGCTCTCTCTTCCTCTCTCTCTTAGACTGACCACCAGCAACTTTAAAAGTCTTTTGTTGTTGTTTTTGGTACTCAAATGCAAAAGTAACTGTTATTGTCATCTTCCTTGATCTATGGTGTGCGTGCTTTGTTTACTTTGTACATGTATTTTATTTGAAACAAACTTTATTATACACTTACAATGTTCTTATTCATACATTCTACCACGTGAATACCGCACCCCACCGCGCGCTTGATAACACTAATTCGCAAACGCACACACACACACATAACTATGGCTTTCAACAAGCCAATGCACGCTGGTCTGTCTATCGCTTGCTTGTTCAGGCGGAACGACACAATCGTCACATGTATTCATATGTGTACGATTACATGTTCCGCCTTTTGCTTTTCGTTCGTTTAGTGTCGTGTCGCAACGGTAAACGGAACGTCAGAAATGAGTCATGCTTCTGCGCTAAACCAACCGAATTAATAGACGTTATCACGTCAAAACAAATAAAATTAAGTCTATAACATGCTTGGTTTGGGAGCAGTGGGCCATAGAAAACATAATTCAGGGGCGTCCTATTCAAGTGGCGTGGGGTGTATATCAAATGTGGACATCCTAATTTGTTAGAAGATTTATGTCATTCAATTTTGATTGATTTGTTTGTTGAAATCCAGCGCTTATTTTCACTCTAAATAGAAAGTATTTATACAAAGCGAAACTCAAAATTTGTTAATATGTACTTATCAAATAATTCCTTATGACGGAAGTATGCGCAAAAACTATTAATACCACATTTGAATATACATTTTAATATATACATACAGTATTAACAGTTTCCGTAATACATAGAGTATATAGCCAATGCTGTTCGATGAGAGACAACTACTTTGAAATTGTGTTTTGCAAAAATACAACATCACAAAATATTCAAACGTTAGGTCTCTGGCCAAAGATGGTTCTAGGGATCTATACTTCAATGTTGAGACATATAGTAACATACGCCGAACTTGTATTATGGCCTAAACTGCTGAAAACATGAGCAATAAGGCAGTGCGACAAACTGCAACGGCTTACTTGCCTGAGCATGTCCGGTGCCATGCGAACATGTCCCACTGCGGCAATGTAGGCGATCATCGGTCTACCTCTGCTACATATTTTTATTCAATCTTCAGCAGCAACAGAGGCTCTGAGACTTCAGACTGTAGACAGTCGAACGCTAAATGAACTGGGTCACTCTAGTATCCTAAAACTTATCCCTTCCATACATAAACTCATGATGTCTACTTTATGTTTCAATAAAAGTTTCACAAATTAACAAAAAACAACAGTTTTTTATTTAAAAATCAAATCCGGCGTAAATCCTGAGACACCCTGTATAAACGTGGTAATCGTTAATACATGATATTTCGATGCGAAAACTGGCTTGATCTTGTCCAAGATTATGATATAGCGTAGTTAAACGTTTTTACCGTCAGTATTTGGGATAAATGGAATAATTTTCAAGTTAATTAAACTAGTATATATGATCAGCGGTCGACTGAATCTATCGTAATCTAGAAATAATTACATATGTATATATGTATTGAGGTGTTGGAATTAATTTTAAAGGAATTTTTTCGATTTTTGAGCGTCTATTTAAATAAAATGCTACAATGTATATTATTCAAAGTATTATCCATCGTTAGCTAGAACATTTTCCCATCTATCTGGCAATTTCTGGATACCAGTTCGGAAGAACGACACGTCTTTTGAGGCAATCCACGAATTGACCCAGGGCTCTGCCATGGCGTGGGTCATCGATCTGGGCTATAAGGCGGATGTGGTAGCACATCCCAATTCAACGCCTCCAACGTTTCCTTGACGGATCTTGCAACATGTGGCCGAGGGTTGTCATGTTGCAAAACCAACTTGTCGTGTCTTTTCTCATATTCCGGCCGTTTTTGCTTCAATGCACGGCTCAATTGCATCAATTGTTGTTGGCAACGTTCACCAGTGATGGTTTGGTTAGGTTGCAGCAGCTCATAGTATAAAACACCCTTCTGATCTCACCAAATATTATTTTGGCCGTCTATGCTGATGCATGGCCAGGTGGTCCGCATGATTTTCTTTCCTTTGGGTTGTCGTAATGCATCCACTTTTCATCGCCAGTACCAATACGATGCAAAAAACTCTTCCGATTATGGCGTTGTAGCATCTGTTCGCAAGTGAAAAATCTCTTTTCGACGTCTCTTGGCTTCAATTCGTACGGCACCCAATTTTCTTGCTTTTGAATCATTCCCATGGCTTTGAGGCGTTTGCCAACTGTTGACAAGTCAACTCCCAATGTTTCTGACAATTCTTGAAGGGTTTGACAGGGATCATCGTCGAGTATTGCTTCCAATATTTTCATCTTGAAACTTTTTGGGCTGGCCCGGACGTTTTTTATCATCCGTATCACCACTTTTAAACCGACGAAGCCAGTACTCACAAGTCGAGTCAAGAAGTCACAAGTCGAGAAATCGATGGAGCATAGTTCCCGTAAGCCTCACAAAGCGTACGATGGGCTGCAGCTGCTTTTTTCTTCAAACGAAAGCACAAAAGCAAACCTTCCCGCAAATTGCGTTTTGTTGGAACAAAAGTCAACATGTTCACAGAGCAAAAAAAAAAAAATGTTGTTTACACTTCAGTGGAATGACACATACTGAAAATTGATGCTTATGAAGTAGGCTTTCATATATATAATATAGTCACAGGTTTACCCGATGCGATTTAGTGCTAGCTACGCCATCTCATATGAATCCTTTAAAATTAATTCCCAATAGTTACATTTGTTGTTATTGCAATTTCACCGCGTGCCAATCACAACAACTATAAAAGCAAACCGCATACAAAGTAAAAAATCTCTCAATCTCCCATTTCTTTGTAACTGGCTGCTCGCATGCTATCGTTTAGTTTATGTATGTGTGTGCATTTGTATTTTATGTAAAGCCTATAAATATTTGATTCATTGTGTCAGTGCTGATTGTTTAAACCTTTTATGCCCAAAATATTCAACGGATTTTGATAAAATATAGAATGTTCGGTTGTATACAGCGAGCGTAGTAGCCGTAACAAAAAATCGACTTGCCTATTTTTATATATCACAACTAATTTAAAATACTAAAAAAACATATATGTACCAGAAATTAAAATAAAGTTAAATAGTTAGTTCTAATTTGAATGAAAACAGAAAATCTAAGCAGATACATTATGCAATTTTCAAAAGAGTATATAGAACTGCATTTCAATATTCGTTTTAATTAATGCCAACATTTGTCCTTGTTTTATTTTGCGATTCGAGCTCTTAATCGAAGGTGATAGCACGTGTACTCTGCGGTTTTTATAAACATTAATAAATCGCGTTTCGTATTGACGCCAGTATCGATTTCAATGCTTTGCTTCAATATAAGCAAAGGCTATGAGAGATTTTAAAGTGAATAGTATATGTAGCCAGAGCGTTCATTAAGGTATATATACTTAATTCGACTGTCGATTTATCACACTTAACTCGTCAACAATAACAACATCAGAAGTAGCATCATCATCATCATCATCATCATCAACATTTTAGTTATATAGTTCATACACACAGATAGATACATACTACGTATATAGTAGCACACTATATTATAGAAATGGGCTGTTTGTGCTAGAGTGCGATATGATGAGATCTAAACTGATCTGATCTGATGTAATATGATGTGATGTACTGTGATGTGAGTACCACGCAGCGCTGCATAGGCTTATTAAATTGTAGGTTGATTAGTTGGACGCATACGGTACACAGTACCGTGTGTTGTATAGTTGAGATACAAATGTATCTAGATACATATTCATATACTCGTATAAGTACATGATGAGGGTGCACTTATTATGGCATGCTAAACTAGCATAGAGTGCTGCTAGTTTCACTCATATGATTTTCAAACTATTTAAATAGAGAAATATGTATTAGCGTGGTTTTACATTTATGTATCTATGATACATATACGAATATTTGTGTAACTGTCTGCTTAAGTGAGATTTATGTTTTATGCGTTTAAAGCTACTTTTAATTTTCATACAATATCTTTTCGTATTGTAAATGTAGGGATTTGGTTTATATTTAAATAGATACTTTGTATAAATACTAAACTCGTGCATAGTTCGAAATAAAATAAAACGATAAAGTCTTAAAGCGCATAAAATATACAAAAGGGGAACAAGTAAAGAGAGAGAAAAAACAATTCGCAAATATGCAAAAAAAATGTCATAAAACAATAGAAATACAGACACTTAAACGTATTTCAAAGGAGCAGCAAAGAAGACATACACGAAAAAACCAACATACATACATACTACATATACAAATATATATATATATATATATATTTCATGTATACTTATACAAATACACGCAGGTCCGCCATTTGTCTATACGCTACAGTGCTGCGCCATCGAGCCGGCAAGGACAAAAACCTCGAAACGACATCATTGGAGAAGTATCGAAATGGAAATGGCGTTCGAAATGGCAAAAATGGCAAATGCGAATTGTGCGAAACAATGGCGGCGGATGGCGAATGGCGGATGGTGGATTGCGACGGAAAACAATAAGAAAAATAATAATAAAAAACAATTTTATTGCTTACATTTAACCTCATCATTGTCTTATGATGATACCGAACGCAACGAACCAAAAAACTTAAACCGAAAATGACGACGACAACGAAGACGAAGACGACGACGACGACAACGAGGATGAGGATGACAACGGCAATGAAATCGAAGTAGTGTAATGGAAGGAAATGTAGTCGTTGATAGTAGGAAGAACTAGTGAATATTGGAAACTATGAAAGTGAAGCAGGACATAATTGTTTAGTTCCATGGAACTGAAGACATTTCTACATACTCTAAATAATACTGAATACTCTTCAAAGCTGTGGATATCCAGTTTATGGGATCTATATGCTAATGAGGTCTGATATGACCCTAGGTTTAATATTTTACTAGCATATCCAGTGTGCGTTGCTACTTCCCCTATGGGTTTGATGTTATGGTTATGGTAGCGAGGCTTAGAAGTACCATGCAGAAATGGGTGATACTATAAAGCTGATCTTATTTTTCCCATTACTCTATTCATATATTCCGTATTGTGAATGAGTCAATAAAACGAAAAATGATTATTATTTATACAAAAATATTTTCAAGTGGATCTTAGTTTTTCCGGTGGCTATATGAATCTCATTCACTTTCATCAAAGAGTTCGACTTGAGCACCCAACCCAACCATATTGCCGTCAATTCGTAGTATACATTCTACGAAACTGCGTAAGACACGATTCGCGTTGTTATTCAGTTTCAGATGCTCTTGAAGTAGTTGGAGTATTTCGGATTTATTTAATGCGTTATTCTCTTGCTTCGACTTTCCACGTTCCACTTTCCGTTGTGTCCATCGTTTGACTTGATATGGCGATTTTTTTCCATTCGACCCTTTTGAAATTTATTTACTAAACATCAAAAGTAATCCAATGTGTACAACCGCCGATTGAGACCATACTTCACAGGATCCCTTTCTTGATCTATATGAATTTTACATAAAAAGTTGAGTGCAACTGTTAGATGGTTTGGGTGTCTATAGCTAATATACAGACAACATTAATTTGTATATATGTAAACATTAGGGGGGGGAGGGGTAGTTAAAACAAACATCTGTTTAAAATAAAAAAAAGTCGGTGTTTGTAAGTAGTATGTACAAATAGGAAATAGGCTAGGTTAGCTGCTGGTTGATGTGGGTTGCACAACACACCATCACTTAGAGAATAGATGGCGCCTAATGATATTATATGATTTCTCCACTCCATCTATAGGGTCTCTCCTTCCACGATTCAGTACTAGGAATATCGATAAGGATTTAAGTCTCTTCGTACAGTGGCACAATATGTGCTTAACTAACACTTCTTCTTAAGCATTCTTAAGCAATTCTACAGAATTTCTGGCAGCTAACCTCTATGTTTGTGATGTGTCTTTCTAGAAGGTCATGGGTTGTGAGGGATAGGAGAGTCTATAGGCCTGTTTCGAGATTTGACATGTATTTATGTTATCCCAAGAAATGTCGTATGTAGTGAGAGACACAACATACAAGTAGCCATATGGAATCCTGACGTGTCTCCTTTAAAACTAAACCGACTGTGGTAAGCTTATCTGATTTACAGTTACTCTCAAAAACCGGTGGCCAGGTTTCTAGTTAAGGTGCATCATGCAGATCCACCATTTCGTTAGAAGATCTGCAACAAACTGTTGTGATTTTTGTATTAATCTTATATGAGTCAAGTGCTTTGAAAACTGCTTGACCATCACAGAAAAGGTATACCTGTTCTTATTGCTGTGTAGTCTGAGTAAGTAGTCTCCTAGATGATTAAGACTACTCACGTTAAAATGGCCGTGGATATATGAAAGTTTCGCTTTTAATCAAAATCGTGGAGAAGTTTCCTTCCCCAACTCGCGCATCTAGTTTTGAGCTATCAATTAATATACTGATGGCAGGTTGCTCCGTTGGGACGTGGTAGCAACTGAGACTATGTATTTCTTATTGCAGATTGTAGTAAGAATGCGTTTATTGCAATTCATGTTGTGTGAAACGGACTCTTGTTGAATAGCTGTGATTGTAGCTCTCTCGAGCAGTGAAATCCAGTGAAATTTAATGGAATAGAAGATTTAGAGATGGAGGTGACCAATATACGAGTATATTTTAAACGAAATGTCAGCAGTGTTGGCATTATTTATTCGTTCTTTTGCAGTTTTCGTTTCACAATCATACCCACATGATTATGGAACGAAAAGTGTATTAGCTCAATCACTGCTGGTCTTACACACAGACAGTAGAACAAACTCTGTGAAAATGAGCAGTGCGATTTGCATTTGGTTACACGACGCTTGAAGAAATTTTTGTTCGTGCTTCACGCAAGATGAGAAGCGTATATTATAGTTTTGTCTGGAACTATAAACTATAACTCTTGTTTCCATTCGAATCGAGGTTTAAACTTTAAGCAATGCTCACACTGTGAGATGAACAAAAGCAAAACAAATGCGACAAAAAGAGAGAACAAGTTAGACGAACCGATTGACAGTGGCACTTACATGCAGATAAGCACCTTTTTGAGGAATTTTTCTTTTTATTTTGCCAGAGCTTTTCCATAGATATTGTACAAAGGCTAGCAGATACACACATACACAATCAGTTTGCGCGGAATTTCACTTGTTCGCTCACTCGTTTGGCGTCAGTTGGGAAATATCTTTGGGAATATACTCCAACTCGACATGTACAAGTGGCGATGGCGGCACAGCAAAGCCAATTCATAGAAAAAAACAAACCAGAATACTACAGTCGAGCATGCTCGACAGTTAAATATCCTGTACTACTTACTACTAAAAAACAAAAAATTAGGCCGCTACAATTCGCTTCCGATTTATGGTAGATAAGTTAAATCGATGCACACAGGGAACACCACGATGAGGGTCTTATAAAAGGTGCGTCTTCATGTTTCCATTGAGCTTTGCATTATTCTCCAGGAACATACAAGAGAACAGCCAACTGAATTGCGGCGCCTATAAATAGAAAATATCTATGTATGTATATAGAAAACAATTGAACTCATTTGGCTGCTCCGAAAACGATCCGTGGTTAATCGAAATAATCGCTCAGATGGACAATTATATCGACCGCACAGTAACACTTGCAAACTGAACAACGATTTTTGAAATCAATTGGATAAATTTAAAGGTGTTATAAAATGGCAAACAGTCTAATTCTTGTCGGAAAATGGAACCTCTAAAAAAAAACACCACCTTTAGTTACCTTTTTGGCATCAATACGAACGTGCAGTTGGACGGATGCTATTGATGCTGATAAGGAATATATATTGATACTTCATATGTAAAGTCACGCCTACTTTGGATGTTACATATATTTGCACAAACTTAATTCACCCATTTACCCACTGGATACAGCGCATAAAAAAACAAAGTCAGTGTAGAGTGTAAGCAGATACGCAGATAGAGTGTAAGCAGATACGATACTACAAAGTTGCGAAAATATATTGCAAGCACATATTCAAGGCGTGCTCTTTGCCGCTGGGATTTCGCGTTTCGTACGCTCAAGGATAGCTTCTTCCTTCAGATTCAGAGTTAAAGTAACATTATTTTACTATATGCGCTCTTTATGTACTATTTAATTCATGTGTTGGGATTTTTATTGATTTTTTATGGCTTACATGAGGCGAATTTTGTTGTCTTTTTTTGCATTAAAGAGTAAATTTTTATTAAATTATTTTTAAGCTTAATACTCTCCAAGATAAATTCACATAATGTTATTTGTATTACCATAACACTTTTATATTTTGCATAGTCTGACATTTATAAAGCGTTTGCTGTCACAATTTGGACTAAGCGTGATAAAAACAGGCTAAGCTGATGTGAAAAACAAACAAAAAAAATTCTCCTTTGACAAATAGCTGCAGAATGGAAAATATTTTTGACTAGAAGCGGAAAATAGCGAAAACAGGTGAAAAACTGCTTTGCATGTTCAACATGAATATTCAGGCAACGAAATGTTTGTAAAAAAATATATATATATATATCAAATAGTTAAAGTGTCATTTGAGAACTTTTTCGATGTAAAAAATTTTTGTTGCATTAAGTTGGAGAAACTTCCCTTTATAGTAAGCTACGTAACAGAGTTTCGGTTAAAATGCTTTAAAACGCTGAGTGCTGCTAGAGCTCTTTAAGGTTTACTTTACTACTTAATAATACATTTTTAACATTCATAAGTATAGTTTCGCATTTTTCGGACCAGTATTTTATTATCTGAGAAACGAGAGTTACATTTTTATACCATTCACACATAGTGTGAAATGGTATTATCAGTTTGTCTGACAGTTTGTAACGCAATAAAGGAGCCATCGTAGACCCCATACAGAATATATATTCTTGTTCAGCTCGACGAGACGAATCGATCTAGCCATGCCCGTCTGTCTGTCTGTCCGTCTGTATGTTGTTGCGCATTTTTTGGGGACCAATTTTTATGCTATCCAGTTGAAATTTTGCACATATACTTCTTTTTATTGTAGTTTAATAGAGTAACAAGATTGACCTGCCACGCCCACTATTTGGGGTAGCTCCCATACAAACCTACTGCCCACTTTTGACTTTTTGTAAGAAAAACTTTTTTATTAAAGTCAATATTAGGTTGAAATGCGATATGGTGCCTTTTAAGAGACAGCCGCTAAACATACATAGACAATTGGGCGTGGCCTGCCCACTTTTTGAGGTAGCCCCCATACAAATCCACTGTGCAATTTTGTGTGTTTTTATGAAAAAATCCTTCATTTAGGTCAATATTAGCTTGCAATTTGATTTTGTGGTTTTTAATGGACAACCGCTTCAGTTTGAGGTAGTACCATATAAACCCACAGTTCACTTTTATGCATTTGTATGGAAAACGTCAATATCAACTTGAAATTCGATATGGCGGCATCTTACACATCTACTACATCGCTTCACACACATCTACTAGTGAGCGTGTATCACCCCCTATTTAAACACCCACTTTTATGTATTACAATACTATTTAAAGATTCGTGTGAATGGTATTAGAGCTTCGGTTCAACCGAAGTTTACTTTTTCTCTTGTTCCTTTTTAAAATTTTCATATTTCTCGTTAAATTTGGAAATATTCATGAAATTTCAAGCCTTCCCATGAAATCCGAGAAAAATGTTGTTTGTTCATAAAAATAATTACTAAAAGAGAATGCTAGTTCAAGTAATTTTGTACATTTTTGCTTTTTTGTTTATTTAAATATGAAATATAGTATGTATAAAATTTTAATATAAAAGCATCAGTGGAATAGGTGGGATGGGGTTATGGGAATTCGAACTCCAAATTTTATTTGAACTAAACATTTTACCACTTGAAATTGTCTAGTCTGAAAAAAACGCGTGTCGATTGTGGCTTTTGATTTGAACAATAAATTTTTCTCCTGTACTTAGCAGTTCCAGTTGGACAATTTTTTCTTGAAAAAAAAAAACCATGAACATTTTTCTATACTTGATTTTTTTTTTCTATAATTGATAATATATGCTATTTAAACAGATTCAAAATATACAAATTTGGTGACTCTAGCTTTTATCATCAGTTCTGTTGTTTCATACTGCCAGACGAATGGACGGGCATATATATCCTACTATCCAATAATATGATAAATGCGAAAGTTTGTACGGATGAGTGGATGTTTGCTATTCTTTCACGTAAAAATTACTGAATGGATTTTAATGAGACTTTACAATAATATAGCTTATATATCAGAATAACACATAGGCTGTATATGACGATATACACATAAATGTAATGAATAAATTTAAAAGTAAATTAAATGTAATGTAAAGTAGGCACAAATTAGTATGAGCGAGATGGTGATAATTAAAACATGATGTATAGGTGAAAGCTACAGATTGTAGAGTGTTCATGTGTTTGTCTCATATGGTCATGTGTGCGTGATCAAAGAGAAAGAACGAAAGTATACATATATTCGAAGTAAAATACGATAAAAGGATATTATCGCATTGGAAATGATCGATTAAAAACCATTGTTTGCATTTAAAAGTTCATGAGATTGCAGTTGATCTGTGGTCAATTCATATGAAAGTGTGAAAAAAATTTGTTTGAATATACATACATAGTAGTATATGTGTACGCTAGCTCTGTTCGTCATTTTGTGGTCAGAAAGCAGGTGGGTACCGAAATTCACATTAAACGCAATCATGTGATAAATTCGAAGTAGTGTTTGGCGTTACTTAAGCGCAATGTGATTTAACTGGCAACCTCCTGACTTCTGTTCGTCAGTCGGTCTCTCATGTCTGCTTTCAATGGCTGTCTGAATAATGCAGATTGCGCCAAATTTGACTATAGACTAATAATAGGTGGTTCCTAAAAGAAAAAAATGAAAATTTATTTTAAAACAACAAGCGTCATTTAACATCAGGTCGGATATTTCTACTATTATCGCACAATCATATCATACAATACATACATAAGTAGAAAAGCTGGCGGAGAGACCATTAGTACACTATATGGCTAAGACTTTCTTTCGTCGATTCTGTTCTTCAAATCTTATATATAAAAATGGAAGTATGTATGTATGTATGTATGTATGTATGTATGTATGTATGTATGTATGTATGTATGTATGTATGTTCCCTATAGACTCCGAAACCGCTCAACCGATTTTGATCAAATTTTGTGGCAATATTCAAAATTGTTCCGTGAGTGATTCTGTGAAGTTGGATAAACAGAAAAAAAAAGTTTTTATTTTTTTTTCTAAAATTTTTTTCAAGAATTTTGTATTTCCCTATATAAAGGAGCATGTGGATGGTGGGGAAGGGGGAAGGAAAGGCAGGGGAAAGGGAGCGCCGCGTACAACATCGGGGGGAGCAACTAGTTCTCTATATAATAAAGGAGAAACGGTTTGATTGAAAGTAAAAAAATGTGAACTATTTTTTGTTACAAAATGTTTCCATTGACAGTAGTGCTTAAAAAAAAAAAAAACCAATGTTTTGTATATATTAAAACTGTTTTTCTTCACCTCATCCTTTTGTCCACTGTCATCCCTGGCATATACAAAATTTTTGCATTTTCATCGGTTTGTTTGTCAATGTCCTTGAGCGAGTGAACAAGCAAAGCAGGTGAGCAAAATGTGTACCTGTCAGAAAACGATGGGTTAAAATTGCGCGCATTAAAAACTTCCTCGAAAAATGTGGATTTTTGGATAAAAAAAGCGAAAAAAAAAAAATTAAAACAATGAAAATAGAATTGAAGCATGAAATTTCAATAACAAACAAAGGTGAATTGATTTGTTTTGTTGAAGCAAAATTGCAGTTCACAGCCGGTTTTAGCCCACTTCCGTTCCGTGTCACAGCATTGCCGAGCATATTGAAAAATCCAAATCGTTTTGTGAAGGAACTTGAAGTTTGCTTTTTGCCAATTGTTGACATTTGAATTTTTAGCGAGTGAATGACAAAGAGGGAAGGAGAAAATTTCAATAGTGTACAAGTTATATAATATATTCAATGAACACTAAATCAGTTGAAATCGAAATATACTGGTACAATATATGTGTATATGTAACTATAAATAAAAGTAGTAGTAAAAAAGTAGTTTAATTATGCAACATACTAGTATGCTGGCCTATTCTGTGTTAAACTACCTAAAACCATATTATAATATTATATATTGTTCACGAAACGTGTTGTCGCGTCGACAGTTCTCAACGTACTGACCTCGAACAGGTCTCGTTGCAAAGGAGAGAAGTCAGGCTACACTGTAGTGTTGCCAACATGACGAAAATAAAATGCCTCCGGCCGTAAGAGTCTCAGTACACTTACGAATGATTGCTATTGCTCTACTCTTGAATGAAATTTGCAGTTAATTTAATTATCTTTGATATTTTACTGAACTAAATATGTTAAACCTACGTTGATATATCTTAAAATATTCAAGACTAGTTTCGAAAAAATCAAAAAAAAAGTCATATCTCAAAAAATGATTACGATTTTCGTGTTCATTAGGTTAAAATCTCTAAGAAAAATATAGCGGCATGTAGAGCGCACATATTCTTTTTTTTAAATTTTGTTGCATAGTGTAATTATCCGGCTCGAAGTACCATTTTACTTTACCTATTAAGGCGCAAATATATATTATTTGTATAGTTATACGTCTGGAATGAACAATTCTTGTTTTATTTTTTTATTAAACACATTTATTAACGGCATACTTCTATGTAAAAGTATGACATACAAGGTAAGATCTAAAAATAAACGAACTTTTGATTTAAATCATAGAACATGTAGCGCTATCTATTAAATGTTGGCAGTGTTAGAAAGGTACATTTTTCTTCTTTCAAAAGCAGCTAAGTTCATGCTAATCGTGTGACAGTTTATAAAATGACACACGTTTTAATAAAAGCAGTTTGTGTAGTTATGTCGTAAACACATAGTGGAACAAAGAGCAAATATTAAATTTTGTTTTAAACTCCGTAAAAAATTTAATGAGACTCACGAATTGTTAAAAAAAGTTTATGATAATGATTTTATGAGTCGTACTCAAGTTTACACGTGGTTTACACGATTTAAAATCGCTCGTGATGATTTAAATGATGATCCAAGATCTGAACGACCCGAAGCATCTAATCGTGCTGAGTTAATGGAAAAAGTAAGTGAAATAATCGCTATCACTGAAAGGAGAGAATGCTGGCAGAAGAATTAAATTCATCTTACTCTACAATCCATAAAATATTAACTGAAGATTTGGGTAAAAGAAAGGTGTATGCACGATATGTTCCACATTCTTTAAAATGATGATCAAAATATCGCTGGTGTACAGCATTGCAAAGAACTCATTGCAACAGCTGAAAATCATTTCAACAGTGATGAAACATGGTGTTTCAAATTATGATCCTGAAACTAAGCGACAATCTGCAGAATAGAAGTCAAAAGACGAGCCAAAACCTAAAAAATGCGTATTCAGAATTCAAGAATGAAGTCAACGATGATAACTTTCTATGATGCCAAGTGTATTGTTCACAATGAATTTGTTCCAGAAGGTCAAACTGTCAATGGAGAATATTATTTACAAATTTTACATCGTTTGTGGTCGAGAGTTCTACGTGTTAGGCTCGAATATTCCAAAAGAAACCAGCTGTTTTTAATGCATGTAAATGCAACACCTCACAAGACCTAAAAAGTCAATGAATTTTTGATGAAAAAAAAAAACCGCCTGATCTATCACATTGCGATTATTTTCTCTTCCCAAATATGAAAACTGCAATGAAAGAAGATTTTTACGATGACATTCCAGCCATACAAGCAGCCGTGACAGCAGAACATCCCAAAAAGCGAGTTTAAAATGTCTATTCATAAATTGTTTGAGCGTTCCAAACGTTGGATTGAGGTAAATGGATTGTATTTTGAATAAATATTAACTTTGAAACATAATACCATGCTTGTGTGTTTCATTTTATAACTAAAAAGTTCGGTTATTTTTAGATCTGATCGTGTATGTATATACTCGTATACATACACATACATACGAGTATCATGTTTTCGACATTTCAAATTCAAGACGATTTTGGGAACATCAATGAAGTTTTTGGCAAAATTGAAAGTGTTCAATTTAAAATTCTCATGGTATATAGTTCCAGAATATACCCTTTTATATAACTTGTGAATACAGTATATAAAAATGTCAAAATCACTAAATAGAAGTTTCTTACAAACTTACTGTACAACCTATGTACAATAAATTTTGTTCAGTAGACACACACACATCCATATATCTTGTTTATATATATATATATATATATATATATATATATATATATATATATATATATATATATATATATATATATATATATATATATATATATATATATATATATATATATATATATATATATATATATATATATATATATATATATATATATATATATATATATATATATATATATATATATATATATATATATATATATATATATATATATATATATATATATATATATATATATATATATATATATATATATATATATATATATATATATATATATATATATATATATATATATATATATATATATATATATATATATATATATATATATATAAACAAGATATACAAGTATATCAGAACGCGCGCCATTTTGCCCGCTTTCCTTCACTACGTTTTCTTACTTTTCGTTCTTTGCCAAAAGTAAATCCGTGGAGAATTCCGAAATGCTGCTGAAAGAAAAATAGCGCCATGCATAAATCGCTTAAAGTGTAAATCTCTTGAGATTTATTTTACAATTTTCTATTTGATTTTCTATTATTTCTCTTTGTTTTTTATTGTTTCTTTGCGTTGTGCATAAAGAAATCTAAGAGAGTATTTGTTTTTATTATATTCGCACATTTTTTTATTTCATTTTTTTTTTGCAGTGCTCGACCGCGACATATAAAATCTTTTAAATAAAATATTTACCGAGGTCAGCTTCATTAAAATGTCATAAAAATTTTAGTTCCTTTTTAAAGAGAGAATACACACAAAAAAAAAAAACCATGGTTCGGGCAAAATAAAGGCACAGAGGCAGAGTTTCGGGTAAGAGTGGGTCTATGGGTTGGGGTAGTAGTACTCGTATTATCAAAAGAATGGCAGCGGCTTGTTTTATTGTACAAAAAAGTGAATGAGCAAGTGAAAAGGGGCAAATATAATTAAAATAAAAAGTGTGAAAAAGCAGCCTGCCAACCTGCTTTCAAACTGTTTTATGAGGGTATATATTATTTATATGGCGGCATGCGACAAGGACAACATTCGGTTTTCGGCTTAATCTGTGTTGTACGTAATCTTGTAAAAAAATTATACAAATTTACTAAATAAAACAAATGTTAAAGGTTCAAAAACGAAATAACATGATGCAAATTAAAATAAATATATAAAACATTTTTTACGGTTGAATCTTTTAGTTAATTGTAATAAAAAATTTTCAAAAAACCGGAAGAAATTACTAAAACAACAAAAAATCCCACTGCAACAACAACAAAAAAAAAAACAAAAACAAAACGTTAAATTCAGGGAATTTTTAATACCATTCACATGAAGTTTCAAGCTGTGAACATATTTCCATTCCGGAACGATTGCACACAAAATCCCATACAAAAAAGCCATTTTCAATTTTTCGAATTTTCCGACTTTACCGGAGGGTTTTCTTTCGTAAAAACCTTCTCCTGGCAATTACGAACAACTGGAAAAAAATTTGAGCCAAATCGGCACAGCCGTTCTCCTGTCTATAACGGACATGTATATAACTATATATATAGGTACATACTTTCATTTTTATATATATAGATTTGATCTATAACTTCTCAACTAGTTGGTTTACTATAAAAACTATAAGTTTGCTTAAATATTCTTGGAAGACCTTTCCTACGATAATTTTCATGCTCCAAACTATTTTTTTTTTTTTATTATCTTAAGTTAATGTCGATCAGTTTACTTAAAAACTATAATACATTTGTATGTTAAAAAAAGTGACATTAAGGATTTTAGCTTAGAGTATGTACATTAACATAAGTAACAAAAAATAAGGCTTAATGCCTATTTTGAATATCATTTGGATGAAATCTTTAGAGCCGTCTACGACATGTATTGACGACCAGAGCCGCTGCTAAATGATTAACATGAGAAGCCAGTCGATCATTATATCTGCTGCTGTGGAAGTTCAACTGTTCCATGACTGTTGATATTTTCAAATCTCGATGTAAAACTTTATTGCGCATATACCAAGGAACATCTGTTATTTTACGCAAGACCTTGTTTTGAAGTACTTCTATACGGTTTATATTTGTGGCCTCATATTTGTATTTCATACATCCAGGTAGGCACAATGATTGATTTGTAAATAAGCTGTTTATTTTCGAGGCTGAGTTTACTACTTGGGCGAAGTAACCAGTTTAAATTTTGGAGTTTTGTTTTTGTTGAGCAAAACGGGCGGGCAGTTCCCTTGTCTCAATGAAAGTACAGTGAATAGACTTTTCGCTATTGACTTTTATATTCCAGCGATTTGCCCAACGTTGAAAATCTTCAAGATAGTTTTGAATGTTAGATGAAGCTTCGTGTGGACAGTTTGAGTTTGCAAGTATGGCCGCATCGTCAGCATATGTAGCCAGAAGCATGTTCTCATTTACTGGAACTAGCTTATCAGCAGTATACAAAGTATAAAGGACAGGACCAAGCACACTGCCTTGTGGTACACCAGCAGCAATGCGGCGGATCCCTGAGCGCTCATCTTTCACCACGACTGTGAAGGCACGGTTAAGCAATACGACTTCAAAAGAAGGAATTGCGATGTAGGCAAAATAGATTAAATTTTGAAGAGAAGTCCTTCAAACCAGACTCTATCAAAAGCTTGCTGTACATCAAGAAAAACAGCACAGCTATATTGCTTATTCTCAAAGGCCTTAAGAATATGTTGGAAAACTCTGTGCACTTGTTCAGGGGTTTTTCTTAAGCATTTTAATCTGCAGACGAACCTCTTGCGGAGAGATAGGCTTGATAGACTGCATATTTGTGTAGCTCTCTTCCAGAAAATTAGCGGTGTCTCGCACATCATCTAATTCAGCTAGATCGAAAGGTGTAAAGCGTCCTTCGAGTTCAGCGGCAAATGCCTCAGCTTTCTCTTTATCCGTGCGGCACCAGGAGTTGTTGAAGTCTTTGATAGGCACGTGTCTCAAAGGTTGCCTCTTTATGCAACGTGTCGCTTTCCATAAGTTAAACCCATAGTTCTTGTTGGGGTCAGCATTGCGAAGCATGTCATCAAAGAATTCACTGCGTACTACATACAGCAACTTTTTCAACTCAGCAGCAGCTCTTTTCCATGCCAAACGATCACGCTCATTACGGCTTCGCATTTAAAGGTGGCCTATTTAAATCTGGAAGATTCAATAATGATTGATTTTGAGTTGCAAATTCAGCCGCATCAAAGATATGTCGAGTGAACAATTCAGCAGCATCATCCACGTCCGCAGTAGAGCAAAGTTCGATATTAAGTTTGAGAAGCTGGTCAAGACGCTGTTGGAAAATCGGCAAGTTAGCTTGTCTTGGCAAAAGCCTCTGCTTATAGGCGTAGACACATGCAGAAAAGCTGGCATCAACAATAAGTGGTAAATGATCAGAGTTGAGATCCCTAGTGTCAAAGATGCGCAGTCGGCTTGATGGTATGCTAGTATATACTGCAAAATCCAGAGCATCAGGCTGACGAGTGCTATAATAAGGGTAGTAAGTCGGCTTTCCAGTTGCAAGCACTTCGAAATTTGAGTTGCCAATAAGTCTGGATCCCCAGAGGTGATGCTTAGCGTTCCAGTCACCAGCGGCCAGGAATTTGGGACCAAGCATATAAAAAAAGTCTTTAAACTGCATCTCATATTAAATATACCGAGGAGGGCAGTAAACGGCAGCAAAGATAAAGTCTCCATGGTCACTAGACACTTTAACAATAGCGGCTTGCATAGCATCAGTGCGCACAGAGCCCAAAGGATGATGATTAAGCGACGAACGAATGAGTACAGCAGCTCCACCACGCATACGGTTCTCATCAGGGTGGTTAGCTAAATGTAGATCATATCCCAACAGCTTATAATAGGATCTACTGCAGAGATGCGTCTCACTCAGCAGCATAATATCAATATGATCTTGGCGTATGAATACGAATACTCGTACTTCAAGTTCGTTGGCTTGATTTGTCAATCCATTGGCAGACTATCCAATTGATATCTAATATTTTTACTCACTACACTTAGCGGACCATCTATATTCATATATTCATTGATCATTCTACGTTTCAAGCTCGTTTTCACGGTCTATAACGTGCTTCGATCGCACTAATTAGTAAAATCAGCTCCACTGAAGTGGGTTGCATGGTCTGCTGTCCTTTGTCATACACATACGACTACAAATAAAATCATGCCAATTTACATCCTATACGCAAATTCACATATGCGCAAGTTATCTGATATACTTTGTAGCTATTTTAATTCATATAGAAATATTGCAATAAATAATCATAAATGCTCCTTTATGTGCAACACACTTGAAATCATTTCCCATGGCAGACAAATAATTTAAATTAATTCAATTAATGCTGCACTTAAGGCAATTCTCGCAAATCAGACAAATGCAAATTCAAAGAATATTGCATTCAGAGTATTGAAAAATTCCTGGTTGCGTTTGTGAATGGCATATTGAACTGCTGAGCTGAACATAATGCACACAACTGAAGATAAAATGATGAAAAGAGCTCGTTGAACTCAAATTTTATCACAGATACTTTCCGTTGCAGATACAAGATTCGCTGTCAAGGCAAGGCATAAAGCAATGAGCAAACAATGCGTACCAATTGAAGTGGATGAGCATTTCAATCGAAATGCTTGCATAGCAACCAGAGCCAGAGTAATAAATATAAATTATAGTTATGAATATGTACGGCTAAATGAATAGTGCTGAAGTTTCCAATGTGAATGTGAACATGAGATTTTTTTTTTTTGTGTTACAAATTTTGTTTAAAAACATTTGAAACATCAGAGATAAAAATAAAATTTAACAATTCTTTTCTGTGCTTGTGTAATGCTTGAACATGAAGTTGTCAAACAGCAAAAAGTTGCCATTAAGCACTTACATAAAAAAGAAATGTAGTAAAATTCTAAAATACAAAAAACAAGATGAACAAAATTATTTAGTACACAAAGTTTTTTTCTTGAGAAAAAAATGTACGTTGCATTTTTTTTGCGCAAACTAAACTGACAGTCACACAGCGAAGTACATTCACAAATGAATTTTCACTATAAACAGTTATAAAAACTCTTCTACCACTCTTTTCTTCCATCTTAAAGCCACAACTTTTGCAAAATAAGTATAAAATATTTTATTTTATAATTTTGCAATTTCAGCAATTTTTAATTAAAACTTTTATTGTTAAGTTTTTCGATTGAAAAATGATTTTAATTTGTTCGATACAAGAGAATCAATTCGAACTATAGAGTAGAAGAATTGACAAAAAATCAGTTGTTCAGTTGTACAAATACAAAGCATTCACAGAGATCCGATACACACACGCACACACACACACAAACACACACACAGATTGGTAGAGATACACATTCAACAAATGCAACGACACGTGTGCGCAAATAAATTGCAATTTAAGCACACAAAAGGACATTCGTAAGCATCATAGATGACTTTTTGCCTTTTAGTTGCAATACAAATATAATACAAACACACACACAAAGCCATACAGTTACATACGGATACAAACACACATGGATACTTGTACAATTATACGTAATTGTGGACATATACGAGATACATCGTAGGTAGTTTCATGACTCTGAGAAATATAAAATAAATGTGGCTTTATAATGAAATATTATGTACTAAATTAAAGTTAGTCTTGTTGAGTTTTGGATTGTTTAGTTCTGAACAAGTTTAATTTACTAAAGTTCCAGCATCAGCTATTGACACAATCCAGAAAATACACTGCTTGGTGCGGTTTATCGAGCCATAAATCTTTAAAGCGAAGAAGATAATAACACCTTAATAATCACAATATCGTGCAATCTTGAATGGTGTTTTGTTTTCATAAGTGCGTGATGACCGTTTGTAACGCCTATGGTTTCAACAGAATGGTGTCATATGCAAGACTTCTAGGACAACTATTACAACCATAACTAACATAATCTCCAGATCGTGTGATCTGACCCCACAAACCAACATCGATATCTGGTTTCGATGCCAGCATCGAGCGTACTAATCGTGAATTGCGGCCATAAATGCTGTTGAAAAAGTTAGAGCACCAGGATGCAGTTGCTCACACGCTCCCGTGGTGGTGTGATGCCCATAATATGCCATAAAATGTCTGTCTACCGTGTACAAAAAAAAAAAAAAAACAACAAATGTAGTCTAGTTTTAACTATTTATTTCAATTTAGAATCGTACAGCTTTTTCATAGAAAGAAAGAAACGTTGTTGATTTTACTATTTTACATAGTTGACAAACGATACCCATAATTTGCAATGTCAATTGGTATGCCAACAATAAAATCGGCAATATTGTTGATTTATCAGCCAATTTGTTTAGCAAGAATGCAAATAGTGAAATTGTAAACAGCAACTAAAGAGTTGTAGACCAACAATTTAGCAGAACTCTGGTGCCGATGAAAAAAAAGAAATTGGCGATTGTTTTAGCTGTTGCTCAACAACAGCAACAATTGTTGCAACATCTTATGGTGGCGTTAGACAAAAATGAGCAAATTAAAGACTTCGTTGATGATCACGAATCGTTTACATTTGTTGGTGCCAATATGCACGTGTCACGAGGCGTATGGATGTTTGCTAGTGCTTGCGTAGGAATCCCAGCAATTCTGATTGGAAGGCGGCTGTGCTAGATGCTATCTCCTTGAGTAGCTTTTGTTGCGCTTTTTGGTACTACTCTTGAGACTTTTGCTGCTCTTTTTGACGAGATAAATTCAAAAGCTCGTTCTGGTTATCCGCTTTGGAGCGTTTTGTTGGAGACCGACCAGTGCTTAAGTTTCCAGCGTGATGTTTACGCATCGAACTCACTAGGGTCATCAGAAAGGTACTCAGCTAATTCTGAAATAAAACCATAATGCGCATATTAATAAAATAATTATACACGTTACCCAGAGTTAGCTGCTCTGCACTGCTTTGTATTGTGGCTCCGAAAAGAGCCCAAAATGGAGTGCACCTTCTCGTAGTGAGGCCATGCAGGTGGAGCTACTCCACTCGGTCTATTCTATTTCTTTTTCTGCCTGAAAAGTATGGAAATAAACATTTACAAATAAATTTTTCCCACTGCTACTAGTAATTTAATTTTAATTACTTTTAGTACTCGTACTTGTTTTGAGTGAGGTTGTCAATCTTGGTTCGTACGCCAGATCAACCGCCTATGAACCCGGACTTCATAACGCTTGCAGCCATCTCCATATAAAAGTGGGAATTTTTATGAGCACATCTCAAATCGGCAATATTCTCTTCAAAGATATGTATCTATGTATTTTCCATGCCGGCAGTCCATTTGATGCGACTACCAGCGGTTTTTTGGCTCCCTAAAAGTTAAAATACTTTGAATTAATCATGAAAACAATATTATCATATTTATTTAGCTTACATATTTTTGTGTAAGTTGAAGACCAATTTTTTGATTTTGTATGTAATTTTATTTTGCCGCCTATTTGGTTACCATTCAATTTGTTGGTGAATGATTTGTTTTCGTTTTCGTGGTGAATGACAAATTATTAGTGATGTACTTGAAAAGTATCGAGTGGAACCGCATGAGATAGGAACATCCCACAGAGACGTTGGAATGAATGTGGAAATTTGGGCAAGGCAGAACCTTATGCAATATCTTGTCACAAGATGGTAGATGTTGCCCATAGTGAATAGTCTATTACACTCGCAAGTCCAATCTGCGTCTAGTCACTCTTCAAGATCTAAAATGACAATATTGGCTAACGATATTTTGTTTGTTCTTCGTCTATCAACAGCAACTTTATTGGAGTTCAGTTATCTTTTGAAAGAACATAACCATAAACCATAACCAGTGCGTGACGTAGTGTCTGGGCCAGAGCCGCATGACAAGCAAGTGGTCACTGCGAATCAGGCACGTTCAGCCTGTATTTCTAACTATGTCTTTTGTAACCTAGCCCGGATATGGTTAAGTTAATTTATCTATGTTCTTCTCCGTCTCTTTAATGAAACGGAGAATATCCTTAGACGAGGTGTTTCTGATCTCATCAGATGCAATAAAGGGGCTATTCGTCTGCTCAATTCTGAGCCTGGCCAAGGTCGGACTATCGCAAAGCAGATGTAGACAGAGTCTGTACTCTGTTTCTGAGGAGATAACTTGTTTATTTAAGTGATATCTCAGTGGATGACGGCCGGTGAGGTAGCCCAAAAGCAACCTCAGGTTATATAGGACGGGTTAGTAGCTTGGCTGCCGTAGACCAGGATATTGTATCCATTACCGGGAAGCAGTGCTTTTAAACCGATCTACTATGAAATATTTTGACTTAGGCCAGCTAAGTCCGGAAAAAGGTTCCGGAACTATGAAGGAAGTTGCCGAACCAGTGGCTAGCTCATCAGTACATTCGTTTCTCTCGATACCCTTATGGCCAGGTACCCAACAAATAGAGACTTTACGGCCGATATGAGCAAGAGAAATTACATGATCTTTTCCTATAAGATTTATTTACTGCATATTTAGTTGGATAATTAAGGCTTAAACCGGCTGTTTGTCGATTTCAGTTCAAATTGTAGGCGTTTCAAAACAATTCAATGTTGTTTTCTCAGAGAAAATTTTCAAAACAAAGTTAAATTACTTAGTTAGTTTCTCATTATCTGATCAACTAAGCTCTCAAATAACTAGGCGTGAATACCTTTATTAGTTTCTCATTAACTGATCAACTAAGCTCTCAAATAACTAGGCGTGAATACCTTTATTAGTTTCTCATTAACTGATCAACTAAGCTCTCAAATAACTAGGCGTGAATACCTTTATTAGTTTACGTAAAAATGGTTTTTGTAAATATTTATCAATAGCATATTTAATTATTCTATTCGAACAACCCTCGTTTTGGTAGTTACATAGTTGACAATACCATAGGATAGTCGGAAACTCGTCAACGATAGCTAAACACTGAAGCCACATCGTATACTGAATGCCTCAAGAGCTCCAAACATCTGCCTGTCTGTCTGTCTGTCTGTCTGTCACACTGAGTCCTTCCTAGCTAGATGCTTGGTGCTCAATTCGAGCTGCTCTGTGTCGCACAGATCCCCTGCAACAATTGCTCACCGCATATTTGGACCTTGTTTAATGCTTATAAATGTATTGCAGCAGCTGTTGTTGTGGCAGTTGCTGTGGATGCGATCCAACTTTATTTTCTTATGCAAGCAGTTTGGGCTTAGTATTCATGATTGCTGGTTGCTCAGAAGCCGAACTGATGCACAGTATGTAGCACGGTTCGTTGGGTAGTTAGTTTACTTGGCTGGACAGTTCAATCGTCGTTCGTAAGGCCCTATGTATATATACAATGTGGTTCAATATGCAGCTTTGGTCTTACTGTCTTGCAAAATATGTACATATATTCTGTTGTGTGTCTACTTGCAGTTTGATGAAATTTTCAAGTTAATACTATTTTAACCTTTGTTTCTTTCATTCTTGTTTGGTGCTTCATTGCATTTTGCTTGTTCTTGTTGTTTCTTCTTTTTGCAGTTTACTTCAGGAC
Source organism: Leucophenga montana (assembly GCA_035044765.1). Lineage (NCBI taxonomy): Eukaryota > Metazoa > Arthropoda > Insecta > Diptera > Drosophilidae > Leucophenga > Leucophenga montana. Next base: position 69,003 of record JAWNNQ010000887.1, on the reverse strand, counting down.
ATGCAATAATTTAAAACAAAGCTGCCTTAAGCTTCTAAAGCGGATCTGAAACAAAGCAATTTATGCGTGTACATGTCATTGTAAGAGGAAACAGATAAAAAATCATCTTGACAAAGAAGAATTCACAAAACTTCTGTTACCATACTTCTATTGTGATAAAATATTTGTAACGTATTTTACATTTGTATTGTTGGGATTGATTGTAATATGTAATCGAGGCAGCAAATGAGGTGTTTGTGTGGTACTACTGGTGTACTACTAGGTATTTCACAATTTAGCATGACACTATAAAGGTATGCTATCCTTAGCAAACCGAAAATTCTACATCTGCATAAATGACCGACAATCCTCGAGAACAATCCCTGTGGAGTGTTCACAAGTATGTTTTAATGATGGATCCAAATTGACAGTGAGGGCCGGTTTATCAGTGTTAAATTTCAAAAGAGAAGTGAAATTTAACTTCAGTGTATCCGAAGCTTAAATACTTTTGACACTTGCCCTTTGCTCGGAAATGAGGCAGTGGCAGCAGTGGATGGAAAAGAGGTGGTTGCGTATGAAATAATGAATCAATTAAAAATCAAAGAAAATTCAGTTAGAGGTGGAACCCATGACTTCTGGAATATTAGTCAGCACGATAGACAATTGAGCTATCGAGGCCTTAAAAATTTACTGATATAAGTGTACAAATCATACAATGTCTGCTATTGTTAATGAAACCTTATATGAAACTTAATTGCAATTGCAATTGCAATAATTATTATTTAAAAAATTGTGTGGCTAACAGATAAATATACATGGGCAAGGCTCCGCCCACTTTTCTCACTTCACACATTTGGTTATTCTTATTTGCTCATCTATACAATACAAATGTAAAACTAAAACATTTTCATTGTCACAATTTTGATATCCGATTTAAATTCGTTTGTCACCTCGTGTTCACCTCATCCAAAGAATTCTTATTTGATATAGAATCGATGAACAGTTTTGATACCGAAAAAACTTCATAATAAAAAACTTTGTCAAACAACATAACTGTTTTTCATCGAGATAAAAAACAGGTGTCAAACAGTGTGACCTTTTACATTTCCGTCAGAAAAAACCAAAGAAAAATTAATCTTTTCACCTAACAAATAACTAATTTTAGTATTTCAGTTGATTTGGGAATACTGTTTTTTGTTTGTTTGACATAACAGTAATAATTTACAATTTCGGTAGCAAAATATTTCATCGTTCTCAGTATGGGGAATAAGTAGTAAAAATGTAAAAAGAAAAAAAACAAGAATAAACGTTAACTTCGGAGGTATCGAAGCTTAAATGCCATTCACAAGAAGTTTCAAGCTGTGAAGAACCTAAACGTGGGATGTAGGTTTGTACGAGCCAATTTCTAAAAGATGTACAATTGGATAACTTAAAAATTGGTGCCCTAAACATGTGCATGTTAATGAGCTACGTCATTTACTCGTGAACAAAATGTTTGTGCATCGTACCATTCCACGTTACAATGATACTGGTAGCATCAATAACCGCATGTAGGTGGACATCCAAAAACAGCAAAGTGGGCAGAATGGTTAGACAAAGCGCAGTTCAATTGGTCTTTTCTGTTGAAAACACTTTTACGGTTCAGCAATATATAATAAAAAAAAAGAAAAAGAAAAAAAGAAAACGACATGTGCAAATCAAAAGACAATTTGCGCTATGCGAAAGCAAGTGATGGTTTCGGCCGCGGTAACTTTTTTTTTAATAATTTTTTTTTTAATTTAATCATTACTACTAAGTATATATATATATATATATATATATATATATATATATATATATATATGATTATGAGTTAATTTTCAATAAATAACTAGACATAACAAGCAACTAACTTTTTAACTTAAAATGGAAAATTGGTAACACTTATTATAATGTGACAGTAGATTGCTAAGTGAAAATATGCACTTTTGTTGCTGTTTGCTTTTTGCGAAAGACTGATTAAGCCACATAAGCCGATAAACATCCATAAAAAATCCGAAGTACAACACATAACATGATCCAAATGGTTCGAGTATTAACAAATTGTTTATTGCATCTTGATCGATATAAATCAATTTTCCACTGTTCTGTTTTCCACTTTTTTGGCATTTTAAATGTTTATTATTTATATGATAATCTTTAACAGCTGCTGTGGTATACACATTTGCCAAAAGCATTGAAATATCAACCCTCATTCTATTTGTCAAAATTCTGAATTACAAAAAATCACTCTTTCATGATTTCACAACGGTGCGTTCCCACAAACTCAAACCTCAAAAATTTGTGTGGACTACAAGATTTTCAATATTTCCAATTAAAACGAATACTTCTATTGAAAACAATAGCGTTTGTATGTATAATCTTTCTGATCACGAAAGTCCTAAAAAATTTTCAAAGTTCACAATTGGTATGAACAATTTTTTTTTGCTCATTACTAAAATATAAAATGTAACTCTCGATATACAGATAACTGTCATTTACAAATTGCTTCGCATCATTGTTTTGTTGTTGTGAATTTTTTCTTGCTGCTTTGTCATTTATGACGCTCTGCTCTCAGTTTTATCATTCCCTTTTTTTCATATGCGTCTCATAAGTATTTGGCCGGAGCTGAAAAAAAAAAAAAAAAAAATCAAAATTGTTGCAGGTGTTTAACAGTCTACGCAATACTTTGTCTCATCTATTCTCATATTATCATAGCTCAATCTATTGTTACTTCATTTTATTTGCTCACTTTTTGCAATCTCTCTCCTTCGTGCTCTATATTTGCATATTCATTTGTGTTGTTGTTGCATATCTTAGATACTTGATAATTTTTGGCGCTTTGCTCTCAGAGTCGTTGTACTTCCTCTCCCTTATTCAATAATTAGTTTTTTTTTGCTATAGGCATAAAGCGCAGCTCGTTACAAGAATTCAGTTAGTTGATTGCCGGTCAGTGATGAAGGTGGAGTGCGCGTCGCACAAAGTGAAAGTGTTTATCAGCAAGAAGAGAGCGAGAAGAAGAAAGAAAAGTAAATCAAGTGCGTCTAATTAATTTTCATCTTTTCTATATAAATTGTGTTAAAATTTTATGAAGAAATTTATCAAAATGCATTTAGTTAAAATAGTGTTCTAAAATAAAAATAATTCGATGCAATAATTAGTGCGATTACATAATAATAAAGAATGAGGAATGAATCTGCTATCTTACTCCTACAATATAGAATACTTTTAGCAATCGTATGCTATCTCTCTTTCGCTCAGTAAGTTATTGTTTTATTCCATTTTTATTTATATTTTATTTCAGAATTTATTTTTATTTATTTATTTATGTTTATACATACCATTCACACACAACGTGAAATCAGTTTGTCTGAAAGTTTAGAACGCATCGTAGATCTCCATAAAGAATAGATATTCTTGATCAGCCCGACGAGACGAGTGGAGCTAGCTGTCCGTGTGGATGTTATGAGCAATTTTTATGGTATTCAGTTGTAAATTGGCACTTAGATTTTTTTTATTGCAGCCAAATTGAGTATCATTATTGACCCGCCATGCTCACTTTTTGGGTTTGCCCTAATACCCACCGCCCTTTTGTGTTTTTGTAAGAAAAACTTCTTTATGTAAATTAATATCAGCTTGAAATTAGATGTGGTTTTTATGAACGGCCGCTTCATATAAAAACGTATACTAATGAGCGTATCCCGCCCACATTTTGGGGTAGCTCCATACAAATCCCCCGCTCGCTTTTATGCATTTCTATGAAAAACTTCTTCAGTTAGGTCTATATCAGCTTGAAATTCGATATGGTGGCTTAACATACATATGGTAATGGGTACCGCCCTCTATTACGAGTAGGCCCTGTATAAACCCGCCATCCATGTTAATGTTCTACAATACAACAATATTTAAAATTTCGTTTGAATGGTTTTAGAGCTTCGGTTCAACCGAAATTAACGTTTTTATTTATTTCTACTTTCACTGTTGAAAAGTCGATGTGTTTTGTTTTGTCAGTTTTCTGAACTGCTCTAACAAAAATCAAAAGCAGCTCAATAAAGAGAATATGTTGGTATCATACACTGATAAAAAAAGCAGGATTTCCGTACTTGAAGTTATCCACAGAGGAATCAATAGTATGTTCAGTACGGATTTCCTCAAACGGAGTACAAAATTTTTGGTTGAAGAACTTTTCTTCGAAATTCTTAAATTTAGCCTTCTTCAAACTCAACTCGAAAACTTGGATTGATTTGACTGGAAAAGGGCTCAAAAAAGTAAAAACAAATTTTTGTTTATTTATTTTTTATTTATTTTTTTATTTTTTGTTTGTTTTCTGTTTGATTTTTTGTTATTTTTTATTTTGTTCGGTTTATAAATATGTTCTTTTGGTGGAGAAACCTGGCATCGAACCATGGACACATGCGAAAAGCGTTGGGATGTGCCATCGTCTTAATTACCTCGGCAAACGTGCATACGATATGTGAAGTTTGCGAATCACAAACTTTTCCTTTTCGCATTTACTGTCGGTGCGAAGGAATCTATATATATGTAAATAGGCAAGTGCAAATCATTCACACTCTTTTTAACCATCTTAAACACAACATATTCGCTTGATTTTTTTTTTCTGGGCAGAATGTGAAGAGGAGCTTTAGACGAATATATTTTTTTTTCGAAAGTATTGCTTCTAAGGTTGGTCAATCTTAAAGACTCTCTCTCACAAAGCTCTCTTACACTCTCTCAGCGCTCTCAATTTGGTAAATAGTTTTTTGTTTCTATCGGTTCCTTTGGTTTCAGCAGAGTAGAGATAAAAATATTGTCTATCTCTGTCATTGTCTAAAGGGCGTTTCAGATTGTAGAGCATGTCGATCGAGGAGCTCGATGTTAGGGTCGAAATTGTTGTGGACGCACTTGCAAGCATGTTTGTAAGCATCAGTTCAGTGTGTTTCTGATAGTGTTTGTGTTGGTAAAATTTTAAAAGAAGAGAATCAAATAAATATTTAAATCAAAAAAGAGAAATAATTACTACATCAACAAATATTTTTTATAACTATGCATATAATTATTGAAAATATATTGCTCACTTATTGCCGCGTTCTTTCTGGGCTGTCCAAATGGAGAGAACCCAAAATGCGTATCCTTTCATAATCATAATTTGTATAGTGTGCCAAGATAGAAAACCAATGCAACGTAACTAATTCAAATTTTTTATTAGAATACTTTGGCATGCGTTCATGTATGTGTTCATTCGTGGGGCTATGGTTGGACAGCGTTCATTTAGAAGCGAAAGCATTTTCTGGACAATCCTGTATTTTGGATAATTTTACTAATGAGGTACTTTAATGACAAAAGGTCGAAAAGAACTTATTTAACATTCTGAGTCTGTATCCAATTGTATTCTATTTTTAAAATACATATTTTTGAATAATTTAACTGGCATAAATCGTTATTGTTACTGAGTTATTTTTATTCCCGAAGTGATACTCGATCAAGCCAGATCAAAGCTTAGTTTTAGGATATTCATGCTTGTATATTTGAGCTACCGAGACATTTGACATACAGTTTAATATAAAATTTTCCTAATAGGTTCACCCACTTATGTATATTCAATATTCTATGTGTGGTTTATCAAGCTATATATTAAAACTTAGATACTAGGTAAAGCTTATAAGCTCAATATGCCCACTTCATATACATACTCGTATGTGATTGTTTTCAGTCTTTCATTAGTTTCTTGCAAGTGTTGCAGTATTGCTTTTAGATTTATTAAAAAAATAAATATGCCAAATCATTTATACGACTATATTTACATTATGTCATATCATATGCCCTTTGCTGACACACTTGACTTTCACTCCTTCAACGGATATATACTATCTCCATTTCACTCGTTTTACCAATGCCTATTTTATATAGAATATTTTTTATTCTTACTGGCCTTGTCGATGATGTTTATATTGCTGATGCTGATGCTGCTGGGGCTGGGGCTGGTTCTGGTGCTGATGCTGATGATGTAAAATGTCATATGTACAACTCTGAAAAGGCACCGAGTCTGAACTAACAAACGAAAGGACTTTAGGTCATAGTATGCGCATCACATGGCGCCAAAGGGCAACATGTGACGTCACACTGAGTTAACGTCGCAATAAGCGCTTGACGAGGGTAAAGGGCCCATGTGGGGCAACAGCAGCAAATGTAGCAATGCGGTCGAGCATCAAGAACATTACAGAAAAGTATTCAACACAAAAATCTGCGGCAATTTAATATGTAATAAAAAATACAAAAGCCGCTTAAACTGACAGAGTGAGACAGTGTGTGTGAGAGAGAGAGATGGAGAGGGAGGGAGAGAGAAGAGACTTCATTTTGTTGCGCATTCAATTTGCAACGTCCTTTTTTCCTTTAGTCCATGTGAAGTTTTTTTTTTTTTGGGTAGTGCTTAGTATATTTTTTTACTTTTTTATGAAATTTAACTGACGTCATTAAATGTGTATATACTTATATATACGAGTATTTTGTAAGATTATAAAAACTAAAAAAAAAAAAAAATACATTTTAATATTTAATATTTTCGTCGAGGGTGAGTTAATTAGCAAAAAAAAAACTTATTTTTTCTGTCGACAAATATTTAATAAATATCTTAAACAGTAGTTTCCATTGAGCTAAGAAAGTACTTGTTTCGATATTAAAAGTATCTTTAAGATTTTAAAGTATCTTATGCAACAAACTGATGTTGTGTCGTGTTTAGAGTTTAATTTTACACTACCTGATTTGGTACTTGTCTTTCAAACATGTTCTTAGCTAGCAAATTCTACTGGTGTTTTGTGGATTGCACTCTAGCCTAGATTGCCTTTCAAAGCTTTATCTCGTTTATAAAAACATTTTATGATTCGATAATTAATTTTTATATATTGGCTGAAGCTGACGTCGACAAAAACCTGTAATTTGTTTGCCATCAATCGTGAAACAAACCATTTAACGATAGCCAACAGCTAAATAGGATAAGCAACTTGATGCTGGTCGAGATGATGTGTAATTTAATCCCCATTGATATAGAATAGATATTGATTGATAGAATAGCAGTGCAAATTTTGGTGTTGCTTTGGAAATTCGGTTGAGTACGTCCCTGTTTGCTTCTACCTCTGTAGTAAAAATATTGTCGATGTACGGAAATGATTAATTATTGTGGATTTGGCTTGATTCTACGTTGGATATAAATGTTATGGTCTTTAAATAGTCCGGTTGCCTTGGAAGTATCTATAAAATCGACCAATTTATGTTGCATGACAGAGTATCTGCGCTATCTAGCCATGTTCGTCTGTCTGTTTGTACTTCTGTCTGTGTGTTTGTCTGGAAATATTTGTTTGAAACTTAGTACGGAGACTTTTTATCACCATAAGTAGAAGGTAAAGTTTCGATACAAAACCAGAACAAGTGTGAAGTGTGTAACTTTAATACTAACTCAAATTTTTTTCAAGAAACATCAACATCAAGGTTTTTATTTTTATCATGGTGAAGTTCACGAATGAACAACGTTTGGAAATTAAATTGGTGCTCGCAATTTTAAGAGCACTTACTCCAAATTTCGGTACAATCACGCATGAAGTACACACCACACGGTCACTTTTTGTGGATGAAATGGAGTCTCTTAAAGCACATATTTTGCTTATTGACAAAACCATTAAGCAAAAAATGAACTTTATTTATAAAGACGATTTTTCTTAGTTGATATTGAATGTAATGAAAAAGTTTTTAGGATATCCGATGCTTCGTTTAATGTGTTATAAATTATAATACTATTCCAAGAACCGTACCGAATACCGAAATGAATTGGAATCTGTACCGAATCTGTAGCTTATACTGAAACACACGTAATACAGTTCGGATTTATTCCCTGATTGTAAATACAATAAACATGTCAATTTTGGATCGCCATTCGTTCGACTAGGTGCTTATTCTTCAATGGAGATGGAGATGTCAAGCTTTTCGTTCATCCTATTTAGCAGTAACTTCTACTCCAAAGTACATTTTATATGATTGGAAGTGAAATTATTCTGCTGTAGTTACAGTATTCCGTCAAGTCACCTATCTCTGCGATTGTCGTAATCAACCACTCATCAGGTAAAGGTTCTGTTTTCCATTATTGCACGTGAAGGCAGTGTAGAGCGTATACAGTTCTTACAGGACCGCTGGCTTTGTTTTATTTTTTAATGAAGATGGTGTAGTGTGATATAAAGCACTCCAAGTTCTACATCTGCTTGTAGTTTTGGAGTTGTGGATATTGTTTCAGAGAACTATTGTTTCTATCGTGTAAATTCATTGGTACATACCCGTATTGTAAGAATATTTATTAACTTGTCGCTGCATTGGCTTATGCCTATCAATGTGGTAGAACTAATTTTCAGATAGAGGGCTTCATATAGAAAATCTTACACCATTCAATTGCGCAGCTTTTTCAGTGTCTGATGATCTTTTATGGATTTAACAAAATAGTTTGTGTTGAGATAGAGAGTGTTGTTTGGTTTTAATTTGAAACTGGTTTTTTCCTCATTTGATTACTTATTCAGTGTATCTTACGTCTGAAATAGAATTGTAGAGATTTTTTGGTTGCATGATAGAACGATTTATTTAATGTTTTCTTTCTTTGCTGAGATTTTCGTTAGACAAATTGTGTCGCTTTGAGTTGGCTGGAGAAGCATAAATTGATGGTGTTTGTATTCACCACCCTTTCTTTTGAAATTGCTTCAGCTGGGAGGGGTTTCAGCTCTTTTGCTTCCCAATAATTGAAGATGAGTGCATACTGTTATATGCAAATGCTCTATAGAGCATTTGCTCCGCATCTGAATATGGCAATACCGCCAGTTTATGTTACTGCACGGCTTTCAAAGACCAACACGCCCGGATAAGGTTCGGCATTTGGTTTTTCGTTGTGGTAGTAATCATTCAATGCAGAAGTGTTGACCTATGGCAAGTCCAAAATTATTGGGTGTCAAACAACTGAAGCCTTATTGCGGTCTTCAATCCAAAGCTGAGCAGTGTATTGCTTGCTTTGAACTTGTACTTATGCTTCATACATATACTTTGAAGTAATATTGGTTGACACCCATCATAATGTTATTAGGCACGATCCATATTATTAAAGAGTATATTATTAAGAACGTCCGAAGTTTAAAATGGAATAAAACAACAAGTGTTGAAGCAAAATTCAATTGGAAACCTTTATTTTACGGTTGGTCTTATGTCATTTAAGAATATACAAGATATCATTCAAATGACCAACGCAGCTCTTTTGCATTGGCTTATCCTATAGCTCAAATTATCAATGACAGTGTGGCACACTTGAATCACATGTGAATTTTCAGGCCTACAACAACGGCATTTTTGCATATTTTAGCGAAGATGATTTTTCGATGATACTCAGAATCAATTTCCATCTGTTCTGACGTCCAATGCGCAAACTCCCGATGCAAGCGATTTTCGTTAGGCTTCAGTTCTTGTGCCAACACCATCTTATATAGATGCTGAACCAAATCCAATTGCAAAATTCGGCAGGTTATCATGCTAGATAAGCCGAGTTCTGCGGTGCAGCGAGAAACGCATAGATTTCGGTCGGCTTCAATACTTCACTTTGAACGTTGCGTACACGGGTTCAAGACTTCTGCTCGTGTAGAGTAAATTACGATACAAACTTATACTTGTAGTTCGGACTTCTCTGTTAGTAAACCGTGTATGAAGTTTGATCCACATTGGGCTTTCTTACACAGACTTGCCGCATCTATACCAAAGAAAAGCGTTTGAATTGCATTATACTCTCGTATCTCAATACACATCTGTATGTGCTCACTGTATCAGCGTAGTCAATTACTCACGTCATGAATCAGTTGTTATTTTAGTTCAGCGCATTTTTTTTTTGAATCAATCGTTTTCGCAGCGATGCGTTTTTATTTTCAAACATGAAAAATAAAAAAAAAATTGGCACACGCGACGTATGCGTAACAATTTGAATAACATCATTGTAGCATTATAAAGATACTATGTAAAGATACTTTTTTTTTTTTTAATTTTTGTTTCTTTCTTAATCAAAAGCACGTATTGCAATTATATTCATTATAATTGATGCTTTTCCTCTTATGTCTATTTTGCACGCTTAATTCGTATGCGTAGTTACGTCAGTTTCATGCAAGTATCTATAAGTCTCATAGATACTACTGCATTACTGTCATAATTAAGTTCACAGCAGCGTAAATGCTATAATTATGCTCATTATCATAATAAGCAATTTTACATATAGCGCGGTGATGTACAGATTGGTGTTGTTATACTCAGAAGTATCGCTGCGATACTTTATGCATTCGAGTGTATCTGATGTAGCTTTATGGTATGCAATTTGTAATGGAAACAATCTCATATTGTACAAAGTTCTATATGGAAATGCGCAAATTGTAATGAGTAGCGGTTGAAAATCAAAATTTAATTGGCTACACACATCAATTCATTTTTGTAATGATTACAGATTCTCCTCTTGTTCGGATTGTAGCTACTCGAAGTTTGTCGTTGTTGTTATTAATATTGTGGCTAATTAGTTCAAATGAGCTGAAATTTATAATTGCATTTGTGTAATTTAATATATATATATATATATATATATATATATATATATATATATATATATATATATAGTTGAATTCATTATCTTTTTTGCTTTTTTTTTTAAGCAATTTTACATAATTTTGCTTTCCAATGAAAAATAAAAGTCAAATCGAAATGGAAATTTACGACAAAATAAACTGATGATAAACAAATTAATCAATGAAAAGTTAAACACAAATTAACGCAATATAAATTTCGTAATTAAGAGTTTTATTAAAGTTTGCGCAGTTCTGTTATTGCCGGAATGTAGACTACTTTTTATACATTTGATGAAATAATATAAATTTCTGGGTACTAAATGCGCATTTTGTGCGAAAACTCGTTTAGGTTAGGTTAGCTAAAAACAGCTTCAACACACTTAGACCGCTTTCGGTCCATTGTAGTATCGTATCGGATCCAAAAAATCGTGTATCACCCATTATAGAGACACTAAACCAAACCGTTGCTTGTCCTAAGTTGAATAGACGCCTTAGCTAAATCGGAATTTACTGCAAAGAAAGGTCTGCCCATAAAATTCAGTCTTCTTCCTCTTTTTCTTCATCGGGGCATAGACCGTAACGAAATGGCGGACAGTCTAGCAAAAGAAGGCGTCGAGCTAAGTCGAGTAGTAACAATATACGTACGAATCTCATTAAAGATGCTATTTAGCAAACTGAAGGAGGTAGCCTGTATCAAAGCTTCAGTAATACTACCAGCTGAAATAATACAATATCAAAGATTACTATCCGCTGTAGGTCCAGTGGAGAAACTGAAGATTATTTGTAGGCATTGCCTAGCAGCCGCTCATGCAAAATGACTAGGCATAATCAACATAAACGGTTGTAGAAAATGCCAGGAACCGGTAGTTGCGGAAACTCTGGAACACTTCATCTGCATCAATCTGCCAGCAATCGTTTGAAATAACTTAACACTCTTTAGCTTGCGTCTCTGGAAGAGGACTCCAACAGGCTATTGGCATTTGCCAAACACGCAAAATCCTACAGAACTTTTTAAGCTACTGAATGACTTCTATCATCGGTCACACTAAGGATCATATTGGTCAAAACTCAATCAAGGGGCTAGCCGGCGTAACGTAACCTATTGAGGGCTGAGCACAAATATAGGAAATGAATGACCGTTTCCCCCACGTCCTTATTCCAGCAGCTTCTGTAAAAATCATTATTTGGGATATTTAATCTGATGTGGCATGTACATCACTAGCCACCTAATGGCCAGTGATGTTTTGGATAACTATCGAGCAAAGTCCCTTGCTGAGACTGCATAGTTTTACTTGCCGTGTGAGACATAAGACCCACTTGTTTTTTGTTGTTTTTTATTGGCATGCAAATATAATTCTTACCGGGATGGATCTGTGCAGCCTGCTCAGTTAAACGGTTTCCCTCAATATTCCTGTGTCTGCTATGTCGACGATTTTTTCCTGGAAGCGAATGCAGTGATCAGAAAGACATAATGAAGTATTAAGGTCTAAAAGAAAGTAATATAGTATTAAAATATTTTTGTTTATCTGTTCTATTGGGATGCAGTAGTCATTTACTACCGGTATGAATAGGTTTCCCCGTAGGTATTGTTAAATGGCCTGTTAGGATGGTTAACCAGCTACTTGGCCGCTCTTATTCCTAAAGCTGCATTAGACGCCAATTGCCTTTTCATCAAGTTTAGTGGCAGAAAATGAAGAATAATGTCAAAAACTTCTGTTGGAGTTGTGTGAAATGCGTCCCAGATGCACAGTTGCGCCGTTCGAGTACGTTCTTTTTTTTTAAGGGTTAGCTGTATAGAGCCATGTCCCATCTTACGCCTAAGGTCTTACCAGTCCCAAGAAACTGGCACTATATCTAAAAGAAATAGGAATAGAGCTTGGTGAAATGAGTGCCAAAAACTTGTATTTTTATTTTGAATGGTTTTACTCCTAAACCATATTTTGCTGCCCATATATGCCAGTTCATCCAAATTGTGTTTAATTTAAACAAAATTTCTTCAAAAACTTAAACGCTTTGAAGACATGGTAGAACGGGTCAATTAAGACTCCACATTTATCAAACGCATTTTCATTGATTGCGAGACAAGGGTGTACAACTTTGACATGCAAAGCAGTCAACAAACATAGAAATGGCGCATTCCAACTCCATTTCAGCATAATGCGTCGTTTGAGAGATTGAATTTGTCAGTGGCATAAGTATATTATTTCGGAAGGAACCTACTTTGGATAAAAAGTAAACAATTTGTGTTTTATTGACAGAATGTATTTCTCAAAGATTTAAATACAGAACATTAGAAGGTCAATTGTTGTGCAATATGATATTTCTTGAATATTTGATGAATCATATAAAAGGCAAATTAAAAAAAGTTTCAGATCAGGATCTATAACATATATCTCTCTTACAATAGCATGGTTCAGTTCCGGGATTCGTTGCTCCATCTCTTTACTATTGTAAAACGAAACCTCCGACAATTTATAATGCATTGTAAATTATTTAATACACCAATAATATTCAAAATTGTTTGTTTTAAAAAATATATGCATGAAAAAATGTGCACACTTCGTTCGTTGAAGATGGCGGCAAGAAAGGCTTTGATATAACACCGGGTATACGTGCATTCTACTTAATTAAAATGCCCTCTATGTGGCGGCACAGCATGAAAGACTCACTCAGTGGCAACAACGGCGACAATGGCATAGTAGTTTTAGTTAATCGCACAACCAGATTAAATCAAAAGCAATTAAAGTTTAAATTTCAAAATAATTACAGCACAAGCTAAACTATGAAAACATGCCTACATACACAAACACAAACACACACACATACACACACAGACACACACTAGAGAGCAGAATCGTATGTGTTAGTATTTTTCAAGCGCATAGCAACCGAAAAATACAAAATATACTACTTCTAAATTCTTATACACAGAAAATCGTGGTAATATATTTTCTTTTGCAAAAAAACTACAGAAAGAAAAATAAAGAATAACACACACTTCAGTATAAACGAAACTTATTATCCACTTCATATGTGAAGTTTTTATGTCAAGCTTAACAGGGGTATTTCCTTTTATACACATTGATTTTATTCGATTTGATTTAATTTCATCCGAAAATTTTGTGTGTGTTTCTGGCGAAGAAGATATTTGCTTTGTCATACGTTTAATTTTTCGTATTGAGACTTCTATTCATAAATATAGTTCTATTAATTTCTAAAAATAAGAGAAATTTCAGAAACACATCTCATGACTTGCCTATATCTTTATAGCTTATATTTTTAACGCTACATCCTAGTTTTCAATATCACGACTGCTATTAAGTCTATAAACGTACGGCCAAGTTCGGCGAACCAATAAATTTATTTCAAAGATACCTGCCAACTTGTCCTCACAATTGAAAAACCGAAGCAAAAGCAAATGAAAACAGACAAAATTGAAATTTAAATTTATTAAAATTTGGAATGCAAATGTTCATATTATATTCATGGATTGGCTCGTATTTTTTTACAGCGGCGGCGCTCACTCTCATCCAATTTTTTTCTTCTAATTTATAGTTTTTATGCGTTTACATTTGTGCAAATGAATGAACTATCCCACCTGCATTTTGCAGCTAATAATTGGTTGGCAAATATAGAAATTTTTGGCGTTTGGAGCACAATTAGTAAATCTATAGCATTTCTAGTATAAATAGCTCTCGATTTTTAATTTCTTTATGTTGTTCAGCTCGAGAAGGATCTGTCTGCTTATCTGTCAGTTTCTAGTCTCTCAGTTTTAAAGCTGTTTTTCCAAATATTAAAACGGAGATACACTGACAACGACACTTAGAAATGATTGATTTTATCGCAAAACTAGAGTTTTTCAGTTGTGATTAGCTTTTGTCGTTGTGATTGGCTTTTTTTGAAGCTATTCTTTAATTATTCATGGTACCGAACAGTTTTCTAATTGTGACCAAAGGACTAATAGTTGCATAATCGAAGAGACGCATTTGGCTAAATTGCATCTGTCCATCTTGTTTAATTTATCAATATGTAATAGTATATCAAATATAATTTGTGAAGAGTTCAACCTAAAAACGAAAAACTAATTTTAAAGTATAAATTTGTGTAAATGACTATGTGCTTTATTTTGATTACTAAATGTTATTTCTGTCGTAGATAGCAGTGGAATTTCGCAATTATAAATATTCCACATACAAATCGAGTTTGAAGTTATTTGAATGGTAAAAATACATAATCTTTTACTGAAGTTTTTTCTAATATAGTAGGCGAAACACGAATTTAATTATTTTTTATGTAGAGTACAAACAAATTCCAGGACGTTCGGAGTGTAAAAATGCTCCCACATAACCTTTGACCTCCCATTTCCACCATTTCTTTAGTAACGAATTTTGCAATATTACACATCATAAAAAGCTGTCCAGAAATTAGCTCTCTCTCTTGCAATAGTGGTCCCTGTTGTACATTGATGATGAATGATTGAATCAGTCCGTCAGTGGTAGGTAGTACCTACTTAATATTACAAAATATTATCGTACATTACTTTTAAAATTATTTTTATATATAAAAAATTTACGTAGTCAGATGTAAAAGTTATTAATTTATTTGCCGCTGATCGCATAACTAAAAATGCTTGCTCTGTTTCTATTGTTATCAGTTTATGCATATAAGAGAAAGAAGAAAAGCTTAACGCGAGAGTGCGAACGCTCTTACTTTTTCATTCAGTACAACATTGTCAACATTTTCACTGGCAATTTTTTGTTGTCGTTAACATGTGAGTGGCAAAATTACACTCGCTTAAAATAAAATAGCATTTTTGGTTTGGTTTGGTTTGGTTTGATTTTTGTATTTTTTTTTTGATATCGATACTAAATCGGTCATTTCATCGAAAAAAATATAATTTGTCCGGGGTGAATGGCAACATTGTACAGATTGTACAGATTGATGACTCTTAAGGGAAAATGTATAATCATGTTAAGAATATAAGAATGTTAAGAATGTTGGCCAATGGAAAGGCCCTCCTACACACACAAAATTGAACACATTCCAATAGAAAGAAAACAGTGCTTTATTCAATTATTGGTTGATCTAGGTATGGGGTGGCACTGGTGAACGTTCCTCCGAAACAGCATTTTTGTGCAATACAAACATAATATTTTTCGCATTATATTGAATTTGAATTATCAATATATATTTTTTCCTTGACATTACATGCAAATAGATTGGTCATTTCTAACTTGAGATATAGCTAAAATAGTGAACCTACATACTTAACATACTTTAAAATGTATTGAGAATTGGTTAGTGAAGAGATAAATCTACTACATTAAAAGCATTGAACCTGGTTGCAAATGCAAAAGGTCACATTCTTTGCCAACTGTTTTATTTTCGGTAGCAAACTATTATGTTATCTGAGTACTCGATGAAAAACAGGGTTTTTTTATATGAAGTTTTTTCGGTATCACAAATTTTCATCGATCTCAGTATTGAGCTTGAGCAAAATTATTTGATTTTTTTATGTTTTTCTTCTTGATGTTTAACTATTTATTAAAGAAATATGGTATTCACAAACATTTTTGTGTATTCAAAATGATAAACACGACTGGGGCATACAAGTCCCAGACCTTTCAGTAGCAGCTATAAATTGTTTATTGGTACGAAATGAATTTAGAGTTGACACTTAAGTGAGCTGATACTAACTAAAGTCGACTTTTTCTTTTGATTATTTGTAAGGTTTTGAAGAGTTACTTAAATTTTTCGATGTCCCACTTCACAATACTCGTTCGATATACATCTCACTTTTTTATTTTACCTATATAAGTATTTTATGGCTACATCCATGTTTCTTTCGGCGTGTTACAAGTTTTATGACAACGTATTTATACTGAACGCAAAGAGTACGAATATAAGCAGTGACCTTTGAACTTAATTACACCCAGGCAGCAAGCTGAGGTGCCTATAGTGTCGATAAATATATTTGGCGCCATGTAACTATAAAAAATGGCGACGTCGAAGACACCAAAATGATGGTGGCGATGATGACGAAGAAACAAACAATGGCGCACAAGAGATGAAGTAACAGTTCTTCGCGACCACTTCTTACTTATAGAACTTTTAGAATGAAATTCTTGTATATAGTATGAGTATATATGTAGTTAGATACATGGCAGCTAGATGCGTCTGTAGGGTATACAGGGTACATATGAATCTATCTATGTATGTAAGCACTAGCGTGAGTGTGCGACAGAGCAAGCCAGCGAACAGCAGGAGCCACTCAATAATGGCAGCACCACATGTGGCGCGGCTCATTTAGCGCACACAGTGTTGCCGGCGGCGGCAGCGGCGGCAACGGTTTGGGACAATAGTTGGTTGCTTGGCTTGGGTTGTTTTAGGTCGCTCCTCCATTTGCAGATGGTATGGTATGGAATGGGATGGTATGGAATGTGATGGGCATGTATGCCGTGCTGTGATATGCTGCCGATTAAGTTGGCGCTAGCGCGGCGCTAGAACGTAGATTGGATCATTAAACAAATGCCACAGCGGTGGCAATTCAATCTCATCGAAGGTGTCGCAAGTATATTCGTTAGATGTTTTTTTTTTTATTTCGGTTTTTTCAGCAGAGCATATCATTTGTCGTTCTCACAGTCGTCGTCGTGTGCCAGTCTCGTGAATTTTGTTGGTGTTGCTGCAACTACCACTTAGTCTTCTGTTTGGGTTGTACACGCTATATAGGTATATACGAGTACATAGATGTATCTACACAAGTATATGTTGTATGTAAAGGTGTGATATGACCTTGATGATATCACTAGCAAATATAAGAGAGATAAATCTTATAATATCGATAAGTAAAACATGGAATTATTCGTGTAGCTGTTTGTAACTTTTATTTGAAATAGTTTATGAATTGCTTCTAAGTTTCAATTTCTATAAAATATTAAAGTTCAAAGTTGATCAAACTAAACTGTATAACCTTTTAATACAAGGGCTGCAAATTTGGTTTGAATCGAAGCACGTTTGTGGGAATCATAAACTAAATCAATTCAGTTGTAAAAATGTGGTTATGTACAAGAAATTTTAGCACAAAAACTATAATAAAAATTAAATTTTTTTTTTGTAATTTTATGTATGAACAGAAATAATAAAGAAGGCAGTAGACGAGTGTGCCCGACTTTCAGACACCCTGTACCTTGTCTAAGGTTTTTTATTTGATCCATAGTAAAAAGGGGCTATATTAGGGTCAAGAGAATTATCTTACTAAAGACAGACACATAACTTATCTTTACCGTTTGACACGTACTATAATCGTCTTTATAGTATACTAGTTAGTATCTGACACGTTGCTGCCCTTCTCCCTGCCCACTTCTCCACTTCGCCCTTCTTCATGACCCCTCGCGTAATAAAGTTGTTCATACAAAAATGCTAAAATCGCGATTAAAAAATAGGGGGTGGTGTGGGTAAAAAATACTTAATTACGTTAATTTATTCTTCATAAATATAGCCCATGTGTTATTCTGATATATGAGCTATATTATTGAAAAGCTTCATTAAAATCTATTCAGTAGTTTTTGCGTGATGGAGTAACAAACACACATCCATAAAAACTTTCGCGTTTATAATATTAGTAGGATATTTTATATGAATTTTGGTTTATCGTTTATCTTATTCGGGCTTGCCCATAATAATTCGAAATCAATCGAAAAACAGATTTACTTGCATACCGTTTTTTTGCAGAATGGCCCGAATGCGACAAAAAATGAAATTGAAATTTGTAAACCAGTGTAAGTTAAGTACTTTCATTCTTTAAAAAAAATTTTTTTTTTATGGATTAAAACCAAAAACAGGTACCTGAATGTAGCATCTTGTCAGAAATCAAGACATTTAAAAAACTGGAATAGTGTAGAAATTAAAACATATTTTCCAAAAATAGACTGTTTTGCATTAAGTGCAACGGAAATATTTAATTTCAAAAATCAGAAAGAGATAAGGTTCATGTAAGCAAAAAAAACTACAGCCTCCTCTTAAACTCCGATGACTTTTTGACCCAAATTTGAATACTCTTGATCGTTTCCAGTCGCTCGCGGCTTAGATGCTTATAATGTTTCTTAAGAAAATACGTATGATTTATTTACGGCACGGTAGAGCTACGAATTGACAGCAAAATTGGTGGTCTGAGTGCTCCAGTTGAATTTTAAGTTGCTTCATTTTAGGTGGTGCATTTAGTACATATATAAGTTACTAGGAAAAATAAGTTCCACTTAAAAAATTATGTATGCTGCGCCCTCATGTAAAAGAAAAACAAGATGGGGCCCTACACCCTATAGCCACTACGGTGTAATTGTACCTGTTAATATCTTTGATTTGATTGTTTGCGCCGTGCTGAGTATTTTTATATACAAATTACATTTTTCAGTGAATTTGATGAAAATTCGTTAAAACTATAGTTCAGTAAAAAAACGGCACATTTTACACGTTTCTTCGTAAAAGCGGGAACAGGCACGCAAGAAACAGAACAAGTTGTCGTAACCGAGAACGCATGGCCACCTTAGCTATATTTTATAGTAATTCGATCTGGATCTGTGTGGAATATATTTATTATTAATCTACACCGTAAAATAGCCCAAATTTAGCTTAATAAACAACAAGAACCATAAAATTTTTACAAAAAAAACTCAAAAAATAGGGCTGATTAATATGGAGCTACCTCTTATAGTGGAGCGTGTATGTTAATTATCCGCCATACAAAATATATATGTAACAGGGTATGTTGGTCTGTTCAACTTTCAAAACTTGTGTAACATAACAAACAGAGAACATAGAGTATATATATTTCTGATCAGTCGATCTAGCCACGTCCGCCTTTCCGTCCGTCCCTCCTTATGTCTGTTTGAGCGAAAAGTTATCCATCTAGAGAAGACTTTCTAAACTTAGAAAACAAACTAAACTTACGGTATAGGTTCACTAGGTGCCGAACTGCTACACGAGTAACTTGAAATTTCATAACTCATAAGAATAAACTTAATATACGCTTTTACCCTATAGGTACATGTTATACAAATAAATGACATTAACATTTTTGTCGTTAAGCAGAAGCAACTCGTACACACGTGACTACAAATAAAAAATCTTTACTTGAAGTTCACCGTTTTCGTGAGATTCGTATCATAAATCGAGCCAAAGTGATGCAAAAGTATCGCGAACTTCTGAACTAAAGTACTCCAGATCTGCTAATGGCATGCATCCCTGTTTATACTTTTAAGATTTTACTTTGCTCATAACTTTAACCTTTAACAATTTTTGACTGCTACAGTAATCAAATAAAACTCGCAAAACCCAAGAAACTTCTGAACTAAAAAGCGAAATGAGCCACAAAATGTTATTTTCTAATTAAAGGAAACAACACCATGAAAAAGCAGCAAAACAAATAATGAAAAAGAAAATACATAAATAAAGCGAAAGAAAAAATTTAATGACACTCAAATTAAGTTATAAATTTCAAAAGGCCACAAATGTCGAACGAAACGTACCGAACCGAACCGCACCGAACAGAACCAAACCAAAACAAAAAACACTGGACGATCCAGGACCACCCAAAAATGTGGCGGGAATCTGGCTTATGCTTCGCACCTTTTATTTGGCTTTAACACTTACTGTTTGGAGCTGTTGGTACTGTGGTTGGTGTTCTTGGTTGTTGGCGTGTGCGTCTGATAGAGACTTTGCCAAAAGGTCAAGTGACAATAAAATTGAAATTATATATC
This sequence comes from Leucophenga montana, assembly GCA_035044765.1. Lineage (NCBI taxonomy): Eukaryota > Metazoa > Arthropoda > Insecta > Diptera > Drosophilidae > Leucophenga > Leucophenga montana. The sequence continues at coordinate 48,635 of JAWNNQ010000887.1, read as the reverse complement.
GTATATATATATATATATATATATATATATATATATATATATATATATATATATGTATATATACATACTTGTAGGATACATAGATATACTTTTTGGTTTGCTCGAAGGAAAAAAGGGTTTGGCTGCAGAAACATTCAAACATAAAGTTATAGAAATATACATATACATTATAATAGTATACTATATACACATACCAAACAGATACACAGACCAACATGGACAGACATGGCTAAAAGCCAAAGAGCAAATAAGTCAAAAATGGCGTGTCAGCGAAAGAAATGGCAACAGACGCGGCACAATCAGCCAAAAAGACGTACAACATAGTCGACTCAAAGTTGATATAACTCAATTCATTTGCTAAGAAAAAAAAGAAAAAAAAGGAAGTGAGTTGAAAAATTCTAGCAAAAATCATTTAAGCATAATGCACTGAAAAAAACACATCTATCGAAAAAGTGTTTAACCAAATGATACTTATGGAAGTGCCGGCTGCTTTAAGTATTGCCTTTTCTTGGCAGCTCACTGTATACGCGTATGCACTAAAAGACACAGATAAAATGAGAAATAGAGAGAGAGAGAGAGAGAGAGAGAAAGAGAGAGAAAGACTGTTTGAAAATGTGCTGCACTTCACTTGTATGTGTTTGTTGTTGTTGTTTGTAACTTCGTCCGATGCTCACACACTTTCTTAAGTTTCGATAACGATTTTTTACGTACACCTCTCAAGAGCTAAAAAATCTTTTATTGCCTCAGCTATCAGTATAAAACTTAGAATAGAAGCCTCCATCTTCTTATAGTACACGCTTAACATTTTTGTTAAACACACTATACGAGGTAAGCCCCCATATAACCAATTTACACATTTTTTGCACCGGAAGTTTATTGGGAGCCAAGATAAGAAGTTTGGTACCCTAGATAAGAAGTTTAGATCAACTATAAACCGTCTCTTGAAATGCTGAGCAAACAAAATCCAAAATCCTTAGAGTTTTGGTCGTCAGGTTGGTTTTAAAAAGATATTTAGAATTAGACAGAATGCTCTTCGGGTATTGACTCAATAAAATAACAATATATTAATTGGTCACATACAATGCGGGAAAAGCGATTTAAAAATATTACTAACACAATAAAAAGTCACATGTAGGTACATGTTCACGCACAAGAATTCACACCCACATATTTTTTTTCTGCTTTTCACTCACACAATTGGTATGGTGCCACCATTTATATATAAACAGGCAACTGCAAATCATTAACACCCTTTTAACCCTCGTAAACACAACATATTCGCTTGATTTTTTGTTGTTGGGAAGTGTGTGAATTATTACGTCTAAGGTCGGTAAAAACCAGGTTACTCCCTCGGACAATTACAAAAACTCTATGTCACAAAACTTTCTCTCTATCTCACTCACTCTCTCTCTCTCTATCTCTCTCTCTCAGCTCTATCGTGCTGTGTCGTATTCACATTGTATAGCATGTCGATCGAGCAGCTCGATGTTACGCTCGATACTGTTGTGGGCGCACTTACAAACATGTTGGCGAGCATCACTTGAGTGTGTTTCTGAATCAAATAAATATTTAAAACAAAATAGAGAAAGATTTGATATACCAACAGAAACTCTTTTAGTATTATTAATTATTGTAAATAAGTTGCTCACATATTGCCGCTCTCTTACTGGGCAGCCCTTAGAGCAGTGGTGTCCAAAAGGAGAGAACCCAAAATGTGAATCATTTCTCATTCAAATTTTGTACAGTGTGCCAAAAATTTGTGTTTCTCTTTAGAATGCAGCAGTCGTGAGTTCACGACGACACAGTCTTGCTTATGTAACCTTATACAATATAAATAAAAAAACAAAAAATAAATTTTTTGGAAGTGATTTCTTCAAAATGTTCACTTTCAGAAGAATTTTTTCTTTTGAATTTGACCAGACTTTGACAATAAAAAAAATTCCAAGTTAATTAAAATTACGAAATCCATCTGAAACCTTTTGCTTTGTTTTTTAACTCATAACTCTGCTTTTGGTCTCTAAAAATCGATCGATCGTTTAAAAAATTTAGTTAGTTTCTGATGCTGAATATGCCAATCAATTATGCAATTTGTCTGTAGCTTTCAAATCTCAACAGTTCGACACCAATTTTTCTATCTCATTAACATACTATGTCCAAAATCGTATTGTTTTGGATAACTCTCAGCTAAAATGAAGCAAATCGGAGCGAGCATTCATTCGAAAGTTAGAAAATTTCGACTTTTGTGTTTTTTGGAATACTTTGGAAAAGTTGAATTTTATAGTAAGGTACACAATAAACTAAGAAACTTTTGTTCTAGAACTTTACTAAAAATACTAAGATTTGGTTAGAAAAGTAAATAAAAAATACTACATTTCACTTGTTTATTGTGGGCAATTAACTTTCGTCGCAAAAATTGAGGCTGCAGATTTTTGAAATACACTTATTTGATTTAGTACACTCATATAAAATACTTCCAACATTAACGTTATAGTTTTTTTTCTCAATGTAATGCTATAAGCTATACATACATATCTACTACGAGTATATGTAAGTAACATGTTGCAGCCCTGTTCTTCTCTAACGACAGCGACTTGGATTTTTTTTTGTTTTTTCGCTGTTGTAGTTTAATTGTTGAGTTGAAGAGGGTAGCGTAGAGTAAGGTTAGGTTAGGGGTATTCCGTGGTGTGGCATAGATTAAAGTAGAGAGCTGTGAGAAAAGTAAGTTAATTGGTAATACTTGTGGAACTCGATAGAATGTTGTTAACTGTGATAGGCCGGACGAGTGAGGTATTGCAGGTGTAGCTTAGTTACACTTGAATTGTGCTGGTAGCTGTAGCAGGTGTCTCTGCCATTGACAGCTTTGAAGAGGGTTTCTTCTCTATAACATTTGGATGTGTGCGTTGAACTATCTTTCTATTCCAATGTCGTTCTTCTAACTGAGTTTTTGTCATTTGGTCGATGAATAAAAGTTGAGTCGAAAGCATTGCCAACACACAAAATTTTATTGTGGTGCATGCTTTTTTTTCTTCTTCATGCTGTTGTATCTGTATCTGCGAAGCATTAACCGAATATTTTCTATGTGTAGATGTTAAAATACTTGTTGTAAGATGTTCTTTTCCAGACACTCCGACACACAAATGCAAGCTCTGAGCAAGTCGTTGTAGGTCAATAATTTGAAGACTTAGCAGCAGCGTTTCTTATTAAATTTATTCTTAATTGCATCTTTTTATAAATTTTTTTTTTCAAACTGTCTTCCCAAAATGTATTTCAATTACAGCACCCAATTAATGAGAAAATAAATGGAATTTAATTTAATAATGCAAGCACAGCGAAAAAAAAACCAGAGCTGAGCTGAGTCAGAGATTTTGAAATGCAACAAAAAAAAAAAAAAAAAAAACACTTTTCTTCTCAACGCTGTAAAAGTTGTTAAGAAAATATTCTTGAGTATCTGCTTTAAGCATGGAAAAAGTGCTAGAACTACAAAAATTATAAAAAAGTACTTGAAAACTGACAATGTGAGGAGTGTCGCAAATCTTCTTAGCGCCTTATCTGCTCTCGACAACGAAACTTTTAAGTCGCGGTGACAGCAACTGTGAGCAGACCAAAGAGGAGACAAAGAGATTTGACAGACAAGCCAAAATATTTACTTTGATGAAACCGAACATTTAGTACCCTTTTATGAAAGTAAATATAAATAGAAAAAAAAAAGAATAAAAAATGTCAAACCGCACAGCTCCTTTCGTACAGCACTGTTCAGACGATATAGTATGACACATTTCTCATATTGCATTGAAAATAGTTCCAAAACTCCAAAAATTCCAACTAAAAGTGACTAAAATGATTAAAATTCCGAATTATTGTCACATTGTATATGTATATGATCATCTGAACATGGCTTAACCAGAGAAACCTAAAAACATAAAAGTGAATGCTGCTTTTGTGTGAATTGTCCTTAAAAATGTACGGGACATGCCCATTAATACATACTAGTAATTTTAGGGATCGACACAATCGACCAATTTGGAGAGGTAAAAGTAAGCTTATGTGTACAGATTAAGCACACACTTTTCTACTGCAAGTCATATGTGTTCAAAAAGTGGTCGCTCAAGCATAAATGAACCATTTTACACGAAACTAGGCAAAGCAGAATTAAGCAACATAAAAGATTTTAATTAGAGCGTGACGTTTGTTTCCTTGTTGGCTGTTGATTTTTTCTACATTACTGTCGCTTCTGTGTTTTTTTACTTTTATGTTGGTACCAAACCAGTTGTGTGCGCGTAAAGCACAGAAATAATTGTGATACTGTAAGTGAGTGTGATTTTTAGCATGTACATGTGTTTTTTAACATTGTTTTAATAATATTTTCAAATCGCCGTGACCAATTCCAATTTTCATTACTTTTTGCAGAGTTAGCAGAAAAACGCTTTGGAATGGTATATTTTTTATCAAAATTGGTCGAATAGTAAAGCCATAAAAGGGATAAATAAAAGTGGTTGGAGAGTTTGAATGGACTACTCCAACAAAGTGGGTTTGTTATGTCTGTATATTGTATTTAACTGCAGTGAAAACAAAAGTCTAGCTACTAGCTTATCAAAAAAAAAAAAAAAAAAAAATGGTTGTCTGTAAAGTTGGTTTACGGACGATAATTTTACGTGATAACGTCATAAGAAAACATTGATGAAAAATTGCATACTTTTGTGAATTGAATTCTAATATAATTCCAATAATTCAATCAGTACACAAACAACTTGTCATATAAAAGAGTTTCCTTACCAATAACAAAGAGTGAAATATACGCTCTCTCTCCCTCTCTCTCTTCGACTGACCACCAGCAACTTCAAAAGTCTTTTGTTGTTGTTTTCGGTACTCAAATGCAAAAGTAACTTTTATTGTCGTCGTCCTTGATCTATGGTGTGCGTGCTTTGTTTACTTTGTACATGTATTTTATTTGATACAAACTTTATTATACACTTACAATGTTCTTATTCATACATTCTACCACGTGAATACCGAACCCCACCGCGCGCTTGATAACACTAATTCGCAAACGCACACACACACATAACTATAGCTTTCAACAAGCCAATGCACGCTGGTCTGTCTATCGCTTGCTTGTTCAGGCGGAACGACACAATCGTCACATGTATTCATATGTGTACGATTACATGTTCCGCCTTTTGCCTTTCGTTCGTTTAGTGTCGTGTCGTAACGGTAAACGGAACGTCAGAAATGAGTCATGCTTCTGCTCTAAACCAACCGATTTAATAGACGTTATCAAGTCAAAAAAAAAAGTTATAAAACAGACGGAGCAACCACCAGACAGCTAGACCTACAGTGAGTCGGGCAGACAGACGAATATGTCGACTCTTATAAAGAACTAGCCTAACCCGTCATGAATTGCTACACCCACTAAAGTTTTTCTCTTATATGGTGCCATGGCACCTTCCATTTTTACAGTTGATTTTAATTTTATCAGTACTCTCTGTGTATGTAACAATTCTAGTGTATCCGTCGTGTGTTGCTACGAAATCTTTGCATTCTCTATGCCGTAAGCTCATTTCCAGTTGATTTTGTTTTTAACGCTGCCCTTTACATACAATCTCATCCATTTTGCGTCAAATAGTTTATGTCGAGCACTCACTCCACCAATTTTGCTGTCAATTCGCAGTATTCATGCTACGACTTTGCGTAAGACGTGATTCACGTTGTTTTTTTTTTTAAATTTAGTTTCTCTAGAAGTAGACGACTTGGTACGAAGTTGTTCAAGACGTAATTCTTGTTCATCTGACGTTTCATTTGCGTTTTCTGTGGGTATAACGCACAGATTTACATGTTGTAAAAAATCAAGCTAAATAAGTTTTTTTTATGAACTGCGGAAAAAATTGTCTTAAACTTTCTTGAACTTTCAAATATGTAGTTTAAAATTCTACCGAATTTGGCTACAATGTCCAAATACAACGCGATCTGATTAACAAAAATTCACTAGAACATGTAGCTCTAAAATTATGATACTGATTGTATCACGTTTCTGTTATAATAACGTAGTACCAGTACCCTGTTGTATTTTGGTATGCTCGTATATATTTTTTGGTATATTATTGGTATTTTGTTTAACAGTTGCTAAAGAACACTGCAAATCAGCTGACCATTAAGCTTCTGATAATTACTGTGTAACTGTTATTAAACTCAGACAGAACATTTAGAAGTAACATGTGCAAAATAACATTTATGGTTATTTTCACGACTTGCCTATATATTTACTGCTCGTGTTTTCTATTCTATATTCTAGTTTTCAATATCACGACTGTTATACAGCCTATAAAATATATTGCATAGTTCGACAACCCAATAAATATACTTCACTTGAAAATCGCCTTGTGTATCCCACGAGTTTTATGTTATCCAATGATAACGAAATGGGAAAAACAAGCATGTTCTGTTGCATTCTATGTGTTGTTCTTGCATTAGTAATTATAAATACAAACTATTCGAACATCTGACTATACCCTAACATACTCATACTAGTTGTGTGTGAACGGTGCAAAATAAGAGGAAACGCAGTCACATGCAAGTTAATAAGGCATGCAAGAAGAGCAAAACGAATTACTTTAGATAAAAAAAAAAACAGAAAAAGAAAAAGAAAGCGATTTCGAGTAGTGGAAAACGCTGAAAGTACGAAGTTGGCGCTAGAACGTAAAATTTTTTCGCACAATTTTCTCGCTTGCTACAAAACCAAGTGGAAAAGTTACGACGCGTCGCTTCGCTGCAACTTGGCGTAATATGAGAGTAGCCGGAGAGTCACAGGCAGCAGCCAGGCCGCAACCGCAGTTGCAACTAATGCAGAACTCGCAGCCCAGTAGCCAAGTTGACGGCGGCAACAAGGACAAAAAATGCGTATGCTAGAAGCGCGTTGCGGCGTGCATAATGGCGGAGCAAAGTGCAGCAAATGCGCTGATCTAAAACACCAGTAAAATGCTCAAATATAAAATGCGCAAAAATAAAAATAATTGCATATTAACATAAATCTTAAAGTTGTTAAGTGTAGTAAGCATAAATTAAACAAATGCTGCTCAAGTTTGCGCTGACACTCGCTTTCTTGTCCGTAAATCACTTCTGCTGGGCTCATTTGAACTAAAATTATGTGCTCTGAAGTTATAATACAAGGTGTCTCAAAAGAAAGTTCACATTTAAAAAATCGATGAAAGAAAAAGTAAGTAGTTTATTGAAAAAATGTTTATTACATATTAAAATACACACTTTGGGAATTTATTTCTGAAAAATGAGATTGTCCAAATGTAAACAGTTGCGTTCACGGCATTCACTTAATCGAGCACTAAAATTTCCTATGACGGCTCGGCAGGTATTCTCCATGATGGCTGCCATTTCGTGACGGATATTAGCTTTTATTTGTGCCAGGGAAGTCAGTTTGTTGCCGTAAAGTTTAGATTTGACGTAACCCCACAGGAAAAAGTCCATAGGGGTTAAATCGGGACTTCGTGGAGGCCAATTTATGTCACCTCTCCTGGAGATCAATTTGCCAAGAAAAATTTCATGAACTCGTGGTAGAGACCTGTTGGACGTGTGTGAAGTTCAGGGGTTTCTGATGTTTGTGTTTTGGATTGGTTGCACTCCAGTAGCGGCAATTTTGTTTTTTTACATGTCCAATAAAATGGAAATGAGCTTCATCCGAAAAAAAGATGTTGGTAAACGCTCAATCATCTGGTTTATGAATTCAAGCCTCTGTCCAGCATCCTGAGGCTTTAATTCTGGCACCAACTGAATTTTGGTAGGGGTGCAGCTTTAAATCTTTGTGTAAAATGCGGAACATTGATGATCTATGCTCGTTTAAAGCAACAGTACGATCCATTTTCCAATGAGGGCTAGGCGCATCATTTAAATGACGAACATTTCAAATACAGCAGAATTTTCTACGTGCTACAGTTGCTGAATTACCGTTTTTGTAAAACTCACGTACGCACAACGCTCCTGAGAAACGCTAGTTGCGTTCACGCAATCAGCAAATCAAATGAGAACTTTCTTTTCAGACACCCAGTATAGGAAAGTATTTTATGTTGAATGTCACGGACCACCAGTTTGGGTTTCGTTCAGCACATTGCACATTGCACTGCACTGAACAGCTTCACCAATTGTCAACTATATCCTTGGTGCTTTCGAGACCAAGAAGTTTGTGGCATACTGGTCTGTTAGAAAAAATGCAAAAAGCGTTTCGGGCTCCCTAATACTTAATGATGCGTTCTTGTTTGAGTGGCGCAGTTCTAGTTGGGTTACAGCTGGGCACAGCAACTATCTTTTTCTCTATTTTCACAACGTATTTTTTTATCTCAGATACAGAGGTGCTGAACCTCACGTAGTCCTCACGTAGTCTTTTCTGTTTCAAGGCGCGAGCACGTGCCTGCACATTTTTTAAGTCTACGCGAAAAGGTGAAATATAAAACTCAACAGTGACAAATCATTCATTCTGAAGAGACGAACTCCTTCAACAAACACACTCAATGGCACAGCGATGTGGCCAGCCACCAAGGTGAAATACATCGGCTTCTTCTGGACAGAATTTGTCCTTCAGTAATCACATCACTGCGATCGTCGGTACATGTTGCACCAAACCATTTCTGCCTTCTTAATCGGAGGAGTATAGTTTCATTGAGATACGGTATCCAAATCTGGTGTATCGCAGGTTGTAAGTAGTACATTCGTAATTTTCAAACAATTTGGCTAACATAAGTTTCTTTCTTCTCTTCTGGTCCACAAAAATTAACTAAATTAGTAGCTTCTCGTAATAAAGACTGCGCTTCTGCATACTTGTATATTTATATATTCTAAATAAATCATTTTTACCTAAGAATATTAGTGTTTGTTATTTCAGCTTATTTCACAAATTTTTAATAAAAAAATTCATTTGATTGACAGCGACGACGGCGGCGGATTCACATCCGTTCCAAATGTTTATAATAAATGTTTATATGTATACTTATATCTATTATAATCGCTATCATTTCTGTTGGTGACTAGACGAATTCAAAATGCAGAGTTCCATATGTGCACCCCTATTGTAAAATAAGATAAATTTGCATAAATATTTACCATATGGTTGATGTTAGCAGTTTACATGAGTGCAGAGTAAACAACTATTAACAAAAAAAAAAATGTATAAACATTCAAAATAGTCAAACTTATGTTAAATAATTTAGTTATTTGTAATGTGTATGAAGAGCAACATACGAGGTAAGTTTAATAAATTACTTACATTTGTGCAAGAACTATAGTATCGTAGTAACAATATTTAGTAGAATAGATAACATTTGCTTACTAATTTGTTTATTTAATAGGTAACAGCATACTGCTTTGATACTGCATAGATAATTCGAACTTTTATGTATCTGAAAGTACATTCGTATTTACGTTATCTGTTTTTATGGCGACTACGATTTGTAGAATGTGTCGTAGTAAACTAGATAATTTTGAATGCAATTGCTTCAGCTCCGAACTATAGTGCTTATCGTATTCATAATGATATATGGTTCAGATACTTGTAGCTTGTATTTATGTGCAAATGTATCTAACAGCCAAAAAAGTACGTTTGGCTTTTCTTGAAGCATAATTAAATGTCGGCATAAACAGTTGGGGGTGCATAATTACAAAGCGAGCTACCACTTTACACAAGAAAATTTTATGGAAACTAAAAGCTTTGGTACGGAACCCTAAAACCCCAAAAACAGTCTAAAATGGGGGTTGGTGTTGAAGTATTCGCATAAACTTTAGTTTCCGAACTTAAAACACAACATTTCGCAAGCGAAGAAAAAGCGACTCGAAAATCACATATTTGTTCAAGTATCTCATCATCAGAACTTGATCATTTATATGGAACCATCTCTAAGGTGCATCCTTTCTAATAAAAAAACAAGATTCATCGAAATCGCTGTCGCTGTCAAAACGCATAATGTAAATTGCAAAAATTTGCAATGTGCCGCCAGCATACTGATGAGAGCTAGTAGTTAAGCTCGAATCACGTGTATATGTGGCTTAAACATTTTTCTGCTCCACAGAAAGTCTTGTATAAATTGTAACATTTGAGAACACGATAGCTCATATGTCTATCGTGTTATGTAACATTGCAGAGGACTTGCGTTCACTACCAATCAAAGATCAAAAATTGGTTTAAATTTTTTAAATTCTAATTTCTAATTTCTAATTTCTAATTTTTTTAATAATTTTATGCGCAACAAAATTATGTACTATTCTCTATGCAAAATGGGAAATACATCGATGAAAATTTGCCACATACATATATTTCGATTGAACCCCCACTTTGCTACATCCCCCATACATATCTATTGTTTAAATAAATACCTTTAGGCTGGATACAATGTATCTCGGAGTCGAGTAGACTCGTTCTTTCCTGTTTGTATTAGTTTGTATAAATATGTATGCGAGAAAGTACGAAATCTGCCCACCGAATTTGTAAGATAAATATGAATTAAAAAACTACTTTCGTTTATTGTACAAATAAATACAAATAATAAACGGCGTCGGTAATTTGAAGTAAACGATTCAAATTAAAATTAAAGAAAAAAATTCTAAAACAGCACTCTTTCTCTGCGACTCAGAGTCTGTGGAGAAGCACAATCATCATGCTAATGGACGACGTGCTGTATGAGAAATTATCTAAATGACCTAATGCCATTTTAATTGCGCTAATAGTACAATGAAGCATTTAAATGCGCAAGTTTTTACACTCGCTGAAAATAAAGAGCAAATCTAAATATTTAGCAGAAACAATGCAAAAGAATAACAATTGCAAATAGTGTGGTTCCCCCGACGTTGAATGCAACACGCCGTAATACGAGGCACACAATGGAGGCAAAGACGCAGCAAATTATTATGCACGACAGTGTCAACTAATGGGCTTCCGTCATGCAAATCGGCGGTAGACAGCAGCTTCATACTTGGCGTCCTTTCATGGCTATATATTGTAGAATGCTGCAACAAAAACGAAAGGACGAAATGAAAGTTCGAGCGAAAGGATCAGGTACGCCAGAAGCGATGCTTGATTCTGCTGCCCATTTCAATACTCTTGTGGTTTGATTCCTGCCAGCCTGCCAGCCTGCCTGCCTGCCTGGCTGGCTCGGTTTTAAGCTGGGGCGTAGCCGCACACCACTAAGAGTGAACGTGATTTTTGTATTGCAGTGTTGTAAAGTGCATAAAGTAGCAGAAGCACTTTGTCGCCGACTAGGAACTTTCTGCAAGGCGTATACAAAACTGATTGTCAGCTATTGTTGTTGTTGTTGTTCTTCTTCTTGTTGTTTCTGCTGCTGTAGCTAGCATATCAAGGACATTGTACAGCTAGTACCTGCACATTTATATTTGTAGATATGTACATATATTTGCTGTACATAGTTAGGATTGTAGTTGTCGATGATGTTGATGTTGCCTCGTCAAGTTGTGCACTTGGAGCTTTGCGTTTTAAATCGCATTTCATAGAAACGAGATGTGTTTCTATGAAATACAATTCAAAGATAAATTCAAAAGTGCAAACAAGGCATTCGCCTCTCCGTGGCTTTGGTGGTACAGCACCTGAGCTTGAAACAGAAGATTAACGGGTTCGATGTCTCTGCGGGAAAAATTACTGGTTTTAGTCCTCTGCATGCCCTACTGATGCTTTTCTTCTTGATCTTTGCCCTCTTAGCGCTTTCTGTACCAACCACATTTACCACATTTAAGTTAAGGGTGTGATTGGTTATGGGGGACTAGATCAAGTGGAAAAGCACACTCAAACAAGCAAAATGTAAAAATAAAAATAAAAAAAATAGTCTTGCACGTCTTTGTTTTCGTATGTTTTCGATTGATAAAACAAGCCCAAGCAAGTACTGTGCGCATATATCAAAAAAGTAAATGCAAGTAAACGAGCTATATGCTCTAGTATACTCTTTCGCATGTATCTTTCTCTTCTTTTTTCTTGCCACTTTTCTTCTTCCAAAAATATGTATGTAAAATTTGATGGTTTGTGCTCTATGCAGTTATGCTATTACATGTATGTAAATAGAGAAACCGGAAGAAAGAAAGAAAATTTTGGCTGGGTATAATACGCCATTGAGCCCTGCCTAAAGTGAGAAAGAGATGAACGAGTCAAGCAATGTTGAATAGTAAATGAATCGAAAGACTGTTTTATTTGTTTTGCTCATTTGCCCTGTTTTTCTTTTTCTTAGGTTTGCAAGTTTCTTGTTTCGAATCAAATTCATCAGAACTGACAACTTCTTGGAACTTGTTAGTTTCTTTTGCAATATTTTTTAAAGAACCAAGGGAAAAGCAAAATATAAATAACTTGAGGCATTTGCCAAACGACTTTGCACAATGGTATATAGTGTTGTAATGGAAATGTTGAAATAAATATATTAAAAAAAATTCTAAAAAAAAAAAAAAAAAAAATGGTTTAGTGAAACTACAATAAAAATGTGGAGTTAATAGTTTTGTCGGTAACAAGATGAAATTTATAAACGTACGACTACAAATGAAAGCGTGTGCAGTAGCAATTCCAAAATTGTAGTGTATATTTTAACATTTCAATGAAGCTGTTTGTAGTTTAGCTTCTACGCTTTTTTTGTAGTCATATGTGTACTAATATCTTGATAATAATTTATTGATAATATTATTGTAATTTTATACTCTTCACATATAGTGTGCAAGTTATTATGATTTACTCCCAGTATATATACATATATATGTGTTTGTATGCACCCTAATCCACGTTTAGTTTTAGTTAACAATACGGCTCAAGTTTTTTGCTCGTTTGAAAATTAGTATGGAGACTTTTTAAAACCAGAAACAATTCCAATAGAAGGAATATCATCCACTTTGGTGTTGTTGCATTAAGAAACCAACATTCACTATTAGTATTTCAGGCTCCATAAAATAATTTTTTTTTTATGTGAAACATATTTTCTTTTACGATCCCGATCGTGCGATGTTTAACATACAATGAAGTATTTTAAAACTACTTGTGAATTACAAGCGCATTCAAATTTGAAATGCATATATATTATTCACAGCTACTAGTTTAGTTGAATTCACTCTTGACCATCGTTCTTGATCAACGTTCCCGTAAATATCTAACGATGTATGAACTGTTATGTACCAATAGTCTCACTCATTAAAAAATGAAAAATTAATAAAAACTGTTTTTCATTGCTCTTAAAATAATATAGCTGTTCCTCTAAACTCGTTAGTGCTTTTGAACTATGTAAACTCGAGACTCGTGAAGGAACTGTTTAAATTTGTATGGGGTAGTTTACAAACAACTCGTATATTTTTCACTACAAAGGCTACGTTCGCTGTTATTTCTGCTTGCATTCGATCTCTTTTCTGGAGTTGGAAAATAAAGTGCTTTTGTCTGATATTTTCATGCGTTTCTTTATATACAATCCTTTCGAGAACATGACATCACAACTCTTTCAGCAATCCATTGTGGTTTCCTGACATATTGCTCTAGTGTACATGAGTTGTAGTGTAGATATGTCACTTGATCAATCTTGGGAACGATAATTGGAACAAATATATATAAAAACGGATGACTTCGTGAAATACCATCTTTCCAACTGACCTCCGAAGATTTTTGTAAGGAAAACTTCTTCTGAACGATTTTTTTTTGTGCTAATCCTCTCTAGAAAATAGCATTAGAAAGAGATTTGATGAAATAACCAATGGGTGCTAAGGGGTGCATAAACTTTTCGAGTTACCGAGTTTGACGAATACCCCTAATAATATTTATTGTCAACATACTATTTCACAGCCTCATGTGAGTTCACCATTCACATGTTTATCATATTTTGTCTATATAGCTGCTATACGAATTGAAATTTAGTGTGATTGGTACAAAACTTTTTTCACGTTTTAGTGCCCTTTGGCAAGCATCCATCCAATCTGAAGACTAAACATACAACCCTCACAAGTAATCAAAATGGCATTTGAAATGCAAACAAATAAAACGAAATGCAAAGGAATAAATGGTGCACTATGCAATGTTGATGTACTTCACATTCTTCACTGCTCCTATGAAGGTATATACTAACTATTCGTACTTGTACAAGTATATAGTACAGCGCGTGTTCTTTCGGAGAGCCTCGAAGTAGTTCAGAAATGGTTTGTATTGGATTGGGATGAGTTTTGAATTGAGTTGACCGAGTGCTTGTGCTTTGATGTTGTATTCATCGTCAACGTCGTCGTAGCATTGTTATTTGCTTGTTTGACATGCAATGTTGCTTTTGCTTTCTGATTGAAATTTAAAGTACATTTTACAAGGTTGAATACGTTATATAACTCAATAGACATACCTATATACTATATATACAAGATACTTAAGATTTGAGTATATGCCAAGGCTTTAAGTCAAACTATATACTATATGTTCAGCGAATAAAGAAAACAAAATAAATAAACAGGATGTATCCATTCTGGAACGCCTTCGACAGAATGATGACAGGATGCAAATATCGGTCAAGTATCTGTGCAACGTCTAAACAAGTCTGGCGACATTTATGCAGCAGGCAGGCAACATGCAATATTTGTAGCTCTTGAACGACTTGAGTGGAAAATGCAAGTAGCAGATAGAAACTCGTTAGTAATGCTTGAAAAGTGTGTTGAGATTTTTTTTTTTTTTAAGGAAAAAATGAAATGAAAAATGGAAATGGAAAAAAGAAAAAGAAGAAGAAAAAAATGCAAAGAAAATGATACAGGCACTTGAGAAGATGCAACTGCTCAGGCAGGTATAAGTTGCTGAATAGCTGTGTAGTAGGTATATACATATGTATCTCTTGTGTTTATCTGTTTTATAAAACATATTTTTATATGCAGCATTAAGCAGAAGTATGCAGTTTTTTACTTAAATCCCGTAGCAGAAAATTTGTTGAACGAAACATAAAATGGATTTTTTGCGAAGTTGTCGTTAGAAAGGTAATGATTTTATTTTTTTTTATAGTCGCGAGGAAGCTTTCTCTGGTACACTTCCGAAGACGCTGTATCCGATGTTGTCAGGGTCAACGGATATACAAGGTCCGAGGTTATCTTCGTCTTATAGTTTCCTACGAGTGCAACCCTGTCCCATTCATCGCATTTCATGTATTGCGGAGATACCAGCTTTGTATTTGTCGATGAAATCAATCAGCTGCATAGTTAGTCCGGACATTCCAGATGCATGTCCATTAATCATGGTCCTTAAATTGTTTGTGGAGTTTGTCATCAAAGGTGGATCGTATTTCGCCTGTGTCTGCACTGGTAAAAGTGGTTTTGCGGTGGTAGGAGCCAAACAGCGCACCAACCCGTAATTAAGGAGTGTTGAATTCTGACGATTCAGTACGATTCACCACAGTATGGGGGTTCTGGGGCTACCTGCCTACCGGACGGCTGTGAGCTGCTTGGGTTGTTTGCAATATAAACGTTTTTGGCCATTGCCAATTGAACAACATTGACGAGACGATTTAGCTAAGTTCGTCTGGCTGTCTGTCTGCCTGGATGTTCTGTGCATTTTCGGGAATGCATTTTCATCTAGACATGCCACGTATACTTTTTGAATAGCCCACATACAAATCCCACGCCCACTATTACCTTTTAGTATTAACATTTTTTTTATTTCGGGCAATATCACCTTAAAAATTCACATAGTAGCTTCTTATGAATTGGATCTTCACATATATATCAATGGGTGTGATTCTCCACTTTTTGGGGTAGCCGCCAATGCAAACCACCTACCAGGTTGTGATTCAAGTAAATATCGACTTGAAATTTGACCGCTTCCTTTGGATGGACGCTTCACATAAATGTTAAGGGGTATCTCCCGCCCACTTTTATGGTCAGCCCATATACAAACTTAATATGTACCACTTTTCGAATTTTGTAAGAAAAACTTTTTTATTACAGTCAATACTAACTTAAAATTGAATATATTGTCTTCTTATGGACGAACCCTTCACATATAAAGAAATAGAAAATACAACATCCATTTTTGAGATTTTTGAGAAAAAACTTTATCATTTTAGTCAAATTCCACTTGACATTTGGCATGGTGGTTTCATATGGACGCACTTTTAGGGGTAGGCTGCAAGTAACTTACAACTCACGTTTAGGCTGTTGGTTTTTACAAATATTTGTTTCTTTATACCTGCTAAGTTAACAGCTTGAAACTTTATGTGAATGGTATTGAAACTTCGGTTTTTTTATTTCAACTGGATCCTGGAGCCTGCAAGACAACCATATTTACAGCAACCATGTTGCAACATATTAAACTTCTTCAGAATGATATTTAAAGTGTCTTCAAGTTTTTTGTTAAATAAAAGTATATTTTGTTTATTTTGTATTTCACATGATTATTCACAAGATTATTGGTGATTTTTTTAAATTTTGGTGGGAGTAAGCTGAAAAAAACAAAGCTCAGCTGAACTACTGAAATGAAGCTAGCCAAACAAATAATAAACAGAGAAGTAGATAGACGGACGGACGACAAGCAGACATTTACATATGCAGATGAATATTTGGTTGGCATTTTAAACCAAAGCGAAACAAGAACAACAACAACAACATTAAATAGTATAAGCTAAACACAATAACAACAAACAAAATAAAAACAAACAACAAAAAATAAAATTTTATTTGTACTTATTACTTCTTCTTCTTCTGCTAATTGCAGGTTAAACAAGACGAACAAAACCGAATAAATCAGAAGACGAAGATGTAGAAGAGGCAAACCCACAACAATAAGAACAACATTAAGAAAAATAAATAAAAAGAAAAAGTGCAACAGCTGCAAAAGCCACTTTAGTGCTTAGAACAACAACAAACAACAAAAACAACAACAATAATATTAAACAAAGCAAAAGGACTTTTTAAAGCATAAGTGGCAAAGCATTGAAGAGCAAAGTAAAGAAATAAAGAATGACTTTGGCTGTGTGCATTTGTAGTGCAATGTACACACGAGCAGCAGCAGAAGCAGAAAAAGCAATAACGACAACAACAACAACAACAACTGTGTGCATATAAGCAGCAACAACAACAAAAACAACAACAACAAGGAGCAATGCAAAGCATGTAGCAAACAAAAACAAAACAAAAAAAAAAACAAAAAAAAAACGTGGCACAACGGAAATCGGAACGAAGTTGAAACACTGCCGCAGCGGAAACGGATGTGAGACACATTGTAATAACTGCCGTTAAATGCAACAAAAACAACTGCAAAAGGAACAACAACAACAAAAAGCAGTTGCAGTGCAAGTAGCAAAACAACAACAACAGCAGCAACAGCAGCAGCATTGTTGTTGTTGTTGGCATGTAGCAGAACGAGCGGATATCGACGAAGTAGAAGCGGAAGTTGTTGGTGTAGTGTGAGTGACTGTGTACGTGTGTGTGTATGTGAGAGAGACAGCAACAGCATTGTACAATTGCATTTAGACTAAAAAGCAAAAAAAAAACAATAACAAAAGTAAAAGTGAAACAAAAAAAAACACGCAAAGTAAAATTTGATATTGTGACGTCAGAGTGTTGCACAAAGAAAACAAAAACGAAACGCAGACACACACACACAACTCTGCGAGTCGCATTTGTGCGTTCGTACGTTCGGTTCGTGCTTTGTTTTTTTTTTGTTTAAAGTTTTTTTTTTGTAAACAAAATGGCTTCCCGCGCTGACTGCATCGATGTCAGTCGTGGCGTATTCGCGCTGATGTTGCTTTTATTGCGTTTATCCTCCGTCTATGGCGTCATCGATCGTCTCGTTGTGCAAACATCAAGCGGTCCGATACGCGGACGTTCCGTGACAGTGCAAGGCCGTGAAGTGCACGTGTATACGGGTGTACCGTATGCGAAGCCGCCCGTTGAAAATTTGCGTTTTAAGAAACCGGTACCGGTGGAACCGTGGCATGGCGTGCTCGATGCGACACGTTTATCAGCAACTTGTGTGCAAGAGCGGTAAGTAAGAATAAATGTATATACATACAGATAAACTGCCATAGTATTAGTATTAGTAAGAGAGCCAATAACTAGGCTAGACTAGACTACTACTTAAACAGTGAGTTGTTACTTGTAGTCAGCATGCAAGGTCGGATTCAAAAGTTAAGTTAGATTTAAAAAGTTCTAAGATGTGTTAACAAAAAGTTTCTTTTAAATATAGCAATATAAATAAAAGGCAGACATTCATAAAAAAAGTTGTATTAATTACACTATGTAACAAAATGAAAAAATATATCTGTGACGACATGCCACCATTTTTATACCTTCTACCCGAAGGGACAATTGTATAATAAGTTTCAATGAATGTATCGAACAGACAGAAGAAATCGTCGTAGACCGCATAAAATGTATATATTCTTTATCAGCATGGTAGACTGAGTTGTTTTAGCCATGGTCGTCTGTCTGTCCATCTATCTATCAGTTTGGATATTTGATACAACAGATCTTCTAGGCTATAAGAGCTAGATACTTCAAACTAAAACATTTACTTGCTCCATGACATTGCCACGCCCTTAACATCCCTAATTCGGCTATTTAACCTGTCATGTTAACATAGAATTAAAATCTAATTAAAATCTAATTAAGGGTCTAAAATGGGAAAAGACAAAATAGAATTTCCAAAGTAATTTTTTTTTTTTTTTAAAGGTAGAAGGACCTTACGTTAAAAAATGATAAACTAAGTATTTTTTTTTCACTTTTGACACAAACAATTTTTGTGTGTCATATTTCTTCCTACCTATTGCTCCATAACTACCGAGTATGTTTATTATGTTTCATCCACGGTCTGTCTGTCTGCCTTTCATGTCCGCGCTTAACGGTTGGTAAACACAAACTTAATGATGCAGATTGGTAAAAAATTGGACAGTAGTCTAATTATAGATAATACTTATCAAAAACAAATCTGTTTGAAAAGTACAAGCGCCTTCCGACGTCAGGTATGGTAATTTTAGGACTACTCTTCTAAGCATATATGTTTGATATTTTATCGGTAAAAAAAAAAAAATTAAATAAAACAAAAAAAAAAATTCCAAGCAACGAACCCATATTTATATACATATAAACTAGTTAGCATAAAGAGGCATCCGTAAAGACCACCAAACTGATAGATTCATAATAAAGCCTTGCAGAAATATTTAAAATTGCGAACGAGCAGTTATATACTTAGATTTGAAGGCAATTCTACCTTAATATTTGGTAGACCAAACATAACTAAGCATTTATTTCAAAGAATCAAATGGTTGCCCTGAATTCAAGTTCAAATGAGTACAAGTGAGAGTAAATGAGCAAGCTGCTTGAGTAATACTTTTTCACATGTCTCTCGTTGTCTTCTTTGTTAAGAAAATGTTGATGGTTTGCACACTAATACGTATAAATGCATACGTTCACTTTTGCTTGGAGAGATAATGGCATTAAAAGCAGTATTTTTAAACGAACTCTATTTAAGCTTGATTATTTCATATTTAAATTGAAGTTTGGAAACTTTTGAAGTATAATTTTTAGTTTAAAGACATGCATATATACTATCTCTTTCTCGAGTCGTATACTCTTTCACTCAGCAAATGAATTTCTTTAACCCAGTTCCTTGTGCCTGTGCTGACCTACAAAATATCTAGTTTGCTCTAACGTTTATTTCTGCCTCCCTCTCCCTACTCCTGCTCTAATTTGCAAATGCTGTTGACCTAAGAGCGCGTTATGACGTCATTCGTAACGCATGTGGCATGCGGCATACGACGTACGGCGCGCATTGCATTGAATTATGCATATACACATTTACATACAGCTACAGTTTATCTACATATGTATTTACGAGTATATATGTATATATATATATATATATATATATATATATATATATATATATATATATATATATATATATATATATATATATATATATATATATATATATATATATATATATATATATCTCTCTCTCTCTCTCTCTCTCTCTCTCTCTCTCTCTCTCTCTCTCTCTCTCTCTCTCTCTCTCTCTCTCTCTCTCTCTCTCTCTCTCTCTCTCTCTCTCTCTCTCTCTCTCTCTCTCTCTCTCTCTCTATATATATATATATATATATATATATATATATATATATATATATTTACATATCTATATTTATCGATATAAATTCAAAAGCGTGCTACTGCTTTATTTATTGCATTTGAGTGTTTTATTGGTGTAGCTTTGGATATTATTATTTTTATACCTTGTACCTAAAGGGATAAGGGCATAAAAGCTTTGTGCGAAAGTTTGTAACAGGCAGAAGGAGGCATGGTATCCGCCATAAAGTATATATGTACCAGCTGGTACGCGGAGTGTTTCTGCCTCTCCTTCCCTCTGCCACTTCTTTCCCTGCCCACCCCTTCACATGCCACCTTACCATTCCCCTACTCATTCCCCTACCCATCTTCTCCTGCCCCCTTTAACCACTACCGCTACCCATTCCAAAAACCCTTCCCTTAATCCCTTACTTTACCTCCCCTATTCCCTGCCCCTCGAACCCATTGACATGTATACAACATTTCATCCCTCCATCTTAATAGAGGGATGGCGTTGCTGCCATTCTCCCCGCCTCTCCTAATACTATCCATCCATCCCAATGTCCCCTTACCATACCTCTCATTCTCCTACCCTTCATCCCTCTGCCGCCTTTCCTTACCTCCCATTCCCCCTTCCACCTCTTTCTCTTCCGGCTCTTTCCCTTTCACTCCCCTTTCCCTTCCGCTTCCCTCTTCGATCCCATATACAACATTTCATCCCTCCATCTTAAATTTTTTTGGGTTAGCAACACTCGGGGGCATTCACAGTGGATCGAATTGCAAATCTTAACCATTCTAAAATCCCCATGAACACACACACATAAATTTTCATCAAAATTGGTCCAGCCGTTTAGGAGGAGTTCAGTCACGTACACACATACAGACGAATTTTATATATAAAGATATTCTTGATCAGCATCGGAAAGTGAGTCAATTTATGTATGTCCATCTGTTCGTCCGTCCGTCTGATCTCAGAAACTTTAACAGCTAGAGTATGCAAACTTTTACATTTATATTCTCTTTGATCATATGCATATGTCCTATATAAATTTTGTATTAATTTTTAATTTTTATTTTATATTTTTTTTTTTAAATTAAAAACTTTTCGTTTTTTTGTTTTTAAAATTTCAAAGTCTGCATTAGCAATGGTGCAGGGTATTACGTATTCGTGACCACACAACTGCTCCATTCTTATTTATAGTCGTTCATTTATGTATATATCGCAAGGAAAATGCATACTCTGCTTATGTA
This sequence comes from Leucophenga montana, assembly GCA_035044765.1. Lineage (NCBI taxonomy): Eukaryota > Metazoa > Arthropoda > Insecta > Diptera > Drosophilidae > Leucophenga > Leucophenga montana. The sequence continues at coordinate 27,341 of JAWNNQ010000887.1, read as the reverse complement.
TGTGTCGTCCTAGAAATTAAAAATAATAAAAAAAAATATTGAGCCATAAATACGTTTTACCAACCGAAATAAAATCGTTCTCTGAAGCTGCTGTCGGATTTCTTTTCAAATACCATAAATAAGTGCAGTTAAATTGTTTCATCGCCATTAAGCTTACACTTGTATATAAAATATTAGTGACAGTTTGATTTTGAATCAGGTATTTTTTGACATTGAGGATTCTATCGGTCTAATTTTACACCACTCTTTCAAGAATTTGCTACTCTATATCACCAACTACGCTGTGAATGTTGGCTGCCTCAGTAAGTCAATGATCGTCTTGTTCGGATGTTCGGAATGATTACTGAACATCATCCGATGTCCTTGCTTCTAATAAAATAAATATTCGCTAATGATGCTACAAGCATTAAAAAAAAGCACAAAACAGTGCACTGTGGGTCTAGTTGAATTTTCCGAGGAGCGCTGCAATTGGCTGTTTAGCAAAAAAAAAAACTATCTTTCCTATAATTTGTACACCATATTGAATCCGCTATTTTAAATTTTAAAAGTCTGAACTCAATATTGTAACCAGCGACCTGAACAACTTCTAAATACATGGTTGCAAAAACATTGAATGATTTTTTTGTTCTAAAATTGGGACATCATTTTGAGTTTGTCATTTTTATTTCGGAAATTTTGACATCAGATGAGCCTTCAAATAGCCTTTCATATCGAATTTCGCTTCGATACAATTACTCTGTTCGAAATAGATAAATACGTCATTTTGAATCCGTTAGTTTTACCATCGGGTTCGTAGTTATTGACCTCAATGTCAGCAAAGAAAACACGTCTTGAAATTGATTACTATCAGACGATCTTTTAGTTAAAGAAACAACCGTTATCATTAGTCTTTAAATCTTCACTCACATAACTATACTGATATTAAAGTTTACTTTAGTATCGCATTTAATGTTCACAAAATTAAAAGTGCAGAAATAAAACAAAAAAAAAAAATATAATGAAATATAATAATAAATTTAATTTGAAGCTCTATTGAAATAAAAAGCGAATATTTCTATTGAAGCGCTCGTTTAACATGGAACATGCCACTTCACTTAATTAAAACTTCAATGCGAAGTCGGAAAGCAAATCAAAGTCAAATAGGAAATTAGAAAAGTGTATACATGGCAACATAAAACGCTTTCCCAAACGGGAAAAGCATTTTTCCGTTTGTGATAAATTACTTTTATGTGCGATGGAAAGGAAGCAGCGGACTGAATAGAAGAATAAAGAATAAAGCAAAGGAAACAGTTGCAAAAGAAAAGTTAATTTCAATGGACACGACAAGACAAAAAAAGAAAAGCGAATACTGCATATTTCTACGAGGGTAACCACTTAATTTATTATCGTGCTGCCCGTTGTAGTGGAGTTGGCAAGTTCATTTTATAAACTTTGCACGAAGAGAGAATAGAAAAGTCTTAATATCTAAGCTCTATTACTTTATCTATTATAGACCCCGATATCTTGAGGTTCATACAGATGGTCAGACGGACAGACAGATATACAATTCTATATCGACTCTAATTTTGATGCTGATCAAAAATATATTCTATGGTAGCTGCCAGCTTTCTTTCTGTTTTATTAGCCGTGTTTAAAAACGTAGTGGAACAATTGTGCAGAGCTCGATTCCACTTCACGGGAAACCAAATATATTTTCATTTAGTTTAAGAGAATGTTTGTTTTTAATTGTCGTAAAGTAAAAGAGACTTTTATGGTGGCAGCATTTTAATTATTTGCAGAATTATTTTTGTGAATTTTTGTACGTGAATATGTACGTGAGTTTTTTATACTTTGTGACCATAGAGTAAAGAGGTATACTACGTTTGTGCAAGTGTATGTAACAGCTTTCCGAGATCGGCGTGTTGACGGCTGAGGGCATGTCGTGCGTATACAGGCTGTAGAGAGTTGGCCCCAACACGCTACCTTGAGGTACACCAGCTCACACTCTCTTTGCTTAAGAGGACAGGCCGTCCTGAATAACTTTAAATGACCGCTCGTGAAGGAAGCTCTTAAGGAAGATCACTTAATAGTAGTTATTTAGACTATCCTAATCCCTCTTTATACTATGAAGTCTTTAAAGTGAATATGCCAACTCCAGGGTTTAGCCCCTGTACGAATCTTTATTTATTTTTGGAGTTTTCGTGTGAAATTTTGTTTTGTTTTCATTATTAGCTATCGTACCCCGCGTCCGTTGCTACGTCCACTCTTGCTTTTACATAGTGACACCACTAATTTTTTCCGGTGTTCTTTACATCAGTTTGAAATCTCATTCATTTACGTTAAATATATCTGACATATAACGAATTTGGTATTTATAAGATGGGCAGTGTGGCATATCTTACTTTCCAGTGGATTTTATCCATCCAAATGGATCTTATTCATATCTCATCCATCTGGGTCAAATAGTTGCGATAGTTATATATGCCTATACCTAAACCTTCCTCGGGAACATAACCTAACGTGCCTGTCTATTTGTGAAAACCAATTCAAAATCAGTACATTAGTTTTTGAGATTTGAGGCAAATCAGGCCACTTCAATTTATATATGTATAGAAAAGTCAAGGAGAATGTATTGAGTTGAAACTTCACCATTATATGGCCCGAGAAGAAAGGCTTCTATGTTTGGTGGACAGATGGATCACTCTCAGCAGACGGCACATTTTTAGGAATTACAGGCCCTATCACTGAGAATCATTGAATTTTTATACTAATATATTTTAGATAGAACTATGTGTTACAATTAGATGTTCACAGTTGGGGGTTATCACAACTGATATTGCTTATATTGCTATACACTAAAAGTCAGCCGGTGTTGAAAACATACAACCGCGAGAGCTCGGTTCATTCAACAGAGTTCATTTGCTGTGGGTGCCTGGACACACCAACCGAATGGGAAACCAGCAATCAGACAAAACAGACTGCCAGAATAGGACCAGAGCTATTTTGCTTCAGTTGGATAGAATTCAGTGAAGATTCGAATTCTAACAGGCCACTGATAATTAAAGCAACTTCTGTGTGCATTAGGAATGCACAATTCTACTAACTGCGTCCAGTAAGAAGAAACTTCACTCCATATTGTTGTAGAATAGAAGTGTTATTTAGTTTGAAGTCGGTCATCTAATTTAGTAGGTAGAAGCAATATAACTTCTTGGTTACATTTAATTAATACCTAATTGTATAAATAGCATCACCAATCTAGAAAGAAGTTATAGGGTTACCCTTGTCGACACCGCCAAGGATACTCACAGGACAACGTCCATTCGTCCAATTCAAAAAATGCGTAGCAGTATCGATTTGTGTTAGTAGAGCGTACAAATACATTTACATGTAATGATACTAATACAAAAACACATTGAAATATATGGAGAAAAATGTGAATTTGGACATTAGAATTTTATAGAGTTACAAAAGCGGTCATGGGGAGTATGAGACAGAGTGAGAGCGAGAGGCACAAGGTGAGAAAGAGCAAACGTGTACGTGTATATGTGCAATGCGGAAATCGGAAAAGAGTAAAAATAAACATAAATAACACAGCTGGTTAGTTTTTCGTAATTGGCACAAACAATAAGGCGGAAGTAGTGATTTAAATGTCAGTCAGAACAGCCACTCACAGAGAGTGAGTGAGTGATATATATCTATATGTGTGTGTGAGAAACAATGAAAATATACCCACCTACTTATATAATATTTCATTTTCCTACTTTTATCTCTTTTATTACTACACAGCTATGAATATTTTCCCGGCTTTTCGGGTGAGGAGATCTGGAATCCGAATACCAATGTCTCCGAAGACTGTTTGTACATTAATGTTTGGGCGCCGGCAAAGGCGCGACTGCGACATGGACGCGGTGCCAATGGTGGAGAGGTGTGTATAGCATGATGAAAGGCTTAATATCAATTATGTAAACAACTTTTACACCTTCGCATACTTTGTTTTTTTTTTCTTCTGCTCAATTTTTAATTTAGCATGCGGGCAAAGCCGATACGGATCATCTGATACACAATGGCAATCCACAGAATACTACAAATGGGCTGCCAATATTGATTTGGGTTTATGGCGGTGGTTTCATGACCGGTTCTGCCACTTTGGATATTTACAATGCAGATATTATGTCTGCTGTGGGCAATGTAATTGTTGCCTCATTTCAATATCGTGTCGGTGCTTTTGGATTTCTGCATCTGTCGCCTGGCATGCCAACGGGCTATGAGGAGGATGCTCCGGGTAATGTTGGCCTCTGGGATCAAGCGCTTGCCATACGCTGGCTTAAAGATAATGCACATTCATTCGGTGGCAATCCAGAGTGGATGACTTTGTTCGGTGAGTCGGCCGGTTCGAGTTCAGTCAATGCACAGCTTATGTCGCCGGTAACACGTGGTGTGGTGAAACGTGGCATGATGCAATCGGGTACTATGAATGCGCCCTGGAGTCATATGACCTCGGAAAAGGCGCTTGAGATTGGCAAGGCATTAATCAATGATTGCAATTGTAATGCATCGATGTTAATGGTGAGTTTTTTTTTAAACTGTAGAGAAATTTCCATTACATAGTTATGAAAATATGTTGTACATATTTTTTTTTAGGATAATCCCCGCGCTGTTATGGATTGCATGCGTGCCGTCGATGCTAAAACAATTTCGGTACAGCAATGGAACTCATATTCAGGCATACTTAGTTTCCCCTCAGCGCCAACTATCGATGGTGCATTTTTGCCTGCGGATCCAATGACGCTGCTCAAGTCAGCCGATCTAAAGGGCTATGATATACTAATGGGCAATGTCAGAGATGAGGGTAAGTGTTATCAAATAAAAAAAAAAAAAACAAATAAATAAAAGCTCTTAACGTGGTAGAAAGTTTCTACTAGAAACCAAGTGACGAAAACATAGCAAAAAAAAAAAAAATTGCACTATGCAATATTTCGGCTATGAGTAAATTCACAGAAAAGTGTGATATATGAAAATTTGCCTAATCTCATAACGAACTATCACTCGAAATATGAGCACTAAAATTTGGTCTCAATTTTTGGTAAATCGTCAAAATGTTAGTTTTTAAAATTTATTTTGACCTATGTTTTTTGTAAGTAGTGGTAGCACTACACCAACTAAGCATTCATTTGAAACCTTTCCAACGATATTTCACATGTTAATAAATATTGAGCCGACCTTATTTTTTTTAACTTTTACCGCCAAAAACTTCAATTTTGAAAACAACTTTTCTGAAAGGATTGAAACACGCAGATAAACAAGGAAACAATAAAAAAAAGCTAAGAGCTTTTGAACGATTAGACCGATTTTCTTGATTGGATCGTTGGACTCGACTTATTGCCAAAAAAAAAAAGAATTAAGCTTTGGGCGTTGCGTCCACTATGAGCTCCTTTGGGGGTATTTTCAATCCCCTATGTTTCGGACTGGAGTGATCTGTTTTTTTCTTTATATTTAAGCATTTTCTGAATGTAAGTTTCGTGACATTATAATGGCTTCGATCGGTTTTAACAGTAAAAACTTTGTTATTGTACGTACATCGCACTGCAACCACACTGCGCTAGTGGTTGCAGTGCTCATAAGCATGCTTTTATTTATGTGTGCCATAAAAAATATTTAATATACGAAATCTTTAAGTACGTTTAATACGCTGCCGCGCTGTGCTTAAGTGCTCAACTTTGATAAAGTCATCTTAAAAAGTATTTTTTATAGCTGGCACATAATCAGCAATATATACACTTGCGCTCATTTGGTGTGCCACGCCCACAATTCGTGTACTTGGCATGTTTGCCGCAAACAATGCCAACACAGACCGGCATATTCGCATTCGTAGTCGGGTTTGTTCCATAAGCGCGCGAGTGCAACATTCTTTTCATGACCTGCAGCGTTCTCGTCCTTTGTACTTTGGCATCCTTTTGGCTGCCAGTTGCTGACGTTGGTCTTCATTGTTGTAGCACCATCAGCAGAAGCAGAAGCAGAAGCAGAAGCAGCTGCCGCCATTTTCACTGACGTCAGCAGTGCTCCAAATCTGCTTCTGCTTCGTTTGTCCTCCTAAAATAGCAATCCATGTTTGTTACTTTCATTGCATCTGTCATCTCTGTCCGTTCGTCCACCATTTTGTTCTCATCTACGTGTATGCAGCTGCGCCTCCTTCGTTTGCTTTTTCCGACTTCATTGCATTTGTTGTTCGCTTTTTATTACTATTTCTAAATGCATTTCGTTGCCATTTTTTATGTGTATCATTCTTTTCCCCCACTGTACTCCTTGCTATCACTCCTTCTATCTTTCTCTCTCTCTCTCACTCTTTTATTGTATTTTAGTATATTGTATTTTATTTTTGGCTCGTATTCTTCGCTAGTTTATTGCAAAATTTTGCCTCACGGACTCGAACTAAAAATATTGTCATTTATATATTTTTGTATTGCTTGTAACGAGTCTTTATTTTATTTTATTTGTTTTCTTTTTTTTTTTTTTATAGTTTATTTCGAATACGCTTCACAAAGTATTATCAATTTGTTTCAAAGTTTGTTACATGATGACATTGGCTGACATCTAGCGTTGTTCGATACATTAAAACAAAGTTACGATTTGAGCAAATTGAAGGTTTTTAATGTTTTTAAAATTAAAGATAATAGTTAATTTAAATAATTTGTTAAGTGAATGTGTGAGAATTTAATTTATAAGACTGCAGTTCATTTGTCCATAGTCAATTTAGGTTAGTTCAAGTACAAACTTCGTTTGAACGCACCGTTCGGTGTAATTTAGTGCGTGCCGGCGCCAGACACTGGCAATCCGAAGCTTCTTCAGGTCATCACAGATTATTTTAAGCTCGGACGTCCTCTCTGATTCTGTCCACCAATCAATTTCATGTTTTCGTCGTAAACCTTCAGTGCTGGAACTTCGGGGATCATCCGGATGAGGTGACCAGCCCAGTGTACCTCGCCGTACAGTAGGATCGGGATTATCAGTGTTCATAGATTTTTATCTTCGTACTTCGAGAGAGGGCTCTACTTCTAATTTGCTTGCTGAGCCAAAAGTAGCAGCGGTTTCGTCTGATCTCGCTGACGATGTTGTCGCTGGTAATTTCTGTTCTAAGATAGACAAAGTTTTCTACAGCATGGAAGTTTAAAGTCTCCATACTCACAGACCACAGTCCAAGATGCGCCGATGATCTGTGATCGGGCACCAAGTGCTTCGTCTTGTCCTCGTTCACCGCTAGGCCCATGAGACATGACTGTTTCTCAATCTCCGAGAACGCTCTGCAAACTCGCCGTTCGTGCCAATGATGTCAATGTCATCAGCATATGCGAGTAGCATCACTTCGTTATGGAAGATCAGGCCCGACCGTTCTACGTATTAACATTGGCGTATGATGTACTCCATCAAGAGATTAAAAGAGTCGCACGATAAAGCATCACCCTGCCTGAAACCTAACTTGGTATTAAAGGGTTCGGAGAAGTTCTTTTCTACTCTGATAACGCTTTGGATGTGTGATAGCATCATCATGCAAAGACGAACGATCTTTGCTTGGATATTAAGTTCGGCATGTCGAAATAATCGACAAATAGGTGGTGTATGTCTTTGTTGTACTCACGGATCTTTTCCCGGATTTGTCGTAAAGTGAAAATATTTGGCGACCTTTTTGGTCTGATACTGGCTTATCAGTGCATCCGTAGTGCATCCAGCCGCTTACACAGTACATGGGACAGAATTTTGTATCCAATTGAAAGGAGACTTATTCCACTGTAGTTCGCGCATAAAGCGGAGTTTCCTTTCTTGAAGATAGGACAAAGAACACTGAGGACCCAATCGTTGGGGTTACATTCATCGGACCATATTTTGCATAAAAGTTGGTGTATACGCCTTACCAAAACTTCGCCACCGGTCTTGAATCACTCAGCTGGCAGTTCATTGGAGCCTGCCGCTTTGTTTTTCTTCTGCTTTTTAGTTACTGAGCCGGCCTCTTTATAATATGGTGGCTCTAAAAGAAAGCCATCGTCAATATTTTGTTCTAGAATTGCTTCTTTTGTGTCATCATCGCCTCCAAGTAGGTTAGACAAGTGACTTCTCCATAGTCTCAGTGATTCCTGTCCAGACTTCCATTATTGTCCTTGCAGAAAGAAACTGCGGGCTTAAAACCATCGGTCAGACGCTTGACCTTTTGATAAACCTTTCGAGCTTCATTTCTATCACATAATACCTCAACATCCTCCAGGTAACGCCTTTCTTTTTCTTTTTCCTTTTTTTTGCGTTTGAAAAGGCGTTTCTCCTATATCCGTTTCTCACGATATCATTTTTAAAATGATATAAGATTTCTCTAAAAATGCATTAAAGGAAAAAAAAAGAATGCTGTTTTAATAGCATCGAACATGGTTTTCTATTTTCATCGTTTATAATATTGGCTTAGTATAATTTTACCACTTTGCTATTTAATGTGATTCTTTAAAAAGAAACAATCGTGCAGTGGTCGAAATTTGACCTTTTGCCTTTAAATTACACAATAATAAAAATATCAATAATATAGGATTGTCACAGAAAACGCTTTGGCCGCTAAATCAACGCTGTCCAGCCGTAGACCCAAGGAAACGAACACCTTCGTGCTTTCACATATACGAACGAGCACATGCCGAAGTCGGCTGCTTGATGCTAAAGAGAAACAAAAATTTGAATTAGTTATGTTGATGTTGTATTTTAACACACTGTACAAATTATTACTCAGAAATGATTCACACTCTGGGTGATCCCCTTTTTTATCAATTCGTTCTCTTATTTGTTTTATTGTTTAGAAGAGTAAACTGTTTATTTATCGAGCTTACTAAATTTTGTATAGATACTGGTTCTTTTCATACTTAAACTTTTTTATATTGTTCCGAGTTTGGCTATTATAAATATCATAGCACGTAAATACCCATGTGGAATGAAAGTGAAGGGCATAAAACTTGTCTCTGTTTTTTGATTTTTGTCATATCATTTGCCGTTGTAGTTGTTTTTCTTATTGTTGTTGTTGTTGTTGGCGCTTGGCATCATTAGCTAGTTTCAATGTTGCATACTTTTAGGCGCTGTGGCGTATGTTGTCAAAGTTTGTTTTATGCAGCTCTGTTGAAATGCATTTGGAATATGAATTCGAAAAAGCAGAAACTATAATAAAATCTGCACCAGAAATAACAAAAATAAGTCAACAAAATGCAAAAATCTTTATAGATTATTATACAATAGTTTGTCTCCTCTCTCTCTCTCTCTCTCTCTCTCTCTCTCTTTCTCTTTTCTCTCTTTCTAGTAAACTCGCTATATATAGTTTTCAGGCTCTGCTACCCAGCATTGAGTTTTTTTTTTTTTTTATGATTTATTGCGGTCGAGCGTGTTGTGCAGTACTGCTTAAAGAGATTTGCTTGATCCATTTCAGCGCAGTAAAGATTTGTTGCCAGTTGTATGATTTGGCTCTGTAAAAACCCGCAGAGACTTTGTATGTCATGGAATTAGGCAATGTGAGAGCTTAACTTTGCTCATATTGTTCTATCTATTTTGATTATAAAGTTTTATTTTTTTTGTGGATTTCGTATTTTCTGCGACTAGTAGAACAGTGTTTTTTTTAGTAGTAAGATGAGATTTATAATGTCCTGAATATATTTGTGTATCGTACATAAATACTTCATTTCAATGCAAAGTTCAGATCATATGCTGGCTGGCTGGTGTGATGCTGCGCTAACATGCATTTCATTATAAAGACTTCGAGTTCGTAGAAGTTAAGAGTTTATATGTTTATATAAGATCTTTACAGAAAGCCGAGAAATTAATGACAATTTCCGACCTATTGTAGATGCCCAAGCACATAAAGAACCAATGAAAACGTTGAAGCAGTGAAGATTATTATTAATAGAGAATCGTCGTGCATCGCTCAGTAGCTGTTGAGTGACGCCAACGTCGATCGAAACCAAAGCCCAATCATCCCAATGGAAGTCAATTTGTCAATTTTAATCCATATGCAAAAATCCGTTAGGTTTAAGGCCATTGTTATGAAAAATGAAGCTGGGAACGTTATCTTGTAGAAAAACGTTGGTTTTCTCTGGCTTTATAAGATGGTGCCGAGTCTTGTTGAAACATACAATGGTTTGCCCAAGGTAATAAAGCATCATTTAAAACATATCATTCAGACGTGGATTGCGTTGAATTCTGGCCTTCACCTTTCTAACCATTTCTGCCGCTGTTGCTGCTATTGCATGTAAAGCTTCATGGTGTTTTTTTGATGCCAGCAGTGTCATTGTAATGTATAATGATCCGATACACATACATTTTGTTCACTCGTAAATGACGTAGCTCATGAACAATGGCTGGTTGCGATTTTCCTGTAAAATACAATTCGATAACTTTTGACTGCGACGTAAAACGAAATGTTTCCGTCGGCTTGTAAGCAACATAAAATACACCCGCTTGACAAAACAAGAGCGCGCTATCATTAGCCGTTTGATTGCTACAGCAGCATGAAATTGATAACTCTTCCAGCGCCGATACCTGTATATATGCTCAAATATAAGAGATTATCTTTTTTTGTTTTTTTTTTTGAGTTGCAGACTTGATTGGTATTTTCGTACTTTGGTGACACAGTTTAAAGATAATTTAAAAAAAAAATAAAATATGTCATACTCTTACTTTTTTACCTTTAATTTAATTACGAATGTGAATGGTTTATTTTGCAAAATTTGTTGGCACGTGTGCTAGAACTCATCATTTTAGTTTCTACTAATAGGTATATAATAAATATCTATTTTTTGCCATTCATATTCTCAACAATTTCTAAAGAAATACACAAGCTTTGATTTTTTTTTGGACTATAATAAATTATTTAAATACCAATTTGTACAATTCAGTGCCAATCACCTGTACACATACACACACACACACACAGCCACACAGCATAAGTTACTTCAATGACAGCAACAAAAACAACACAAGCAGCACAAACTGCTGCAAAATAAAATCTAGAAGAAGAGAACATTAAAAATAAAAATAAAAACTTAGGAGACTCGCCCACGCAAAAGCAAAAACCGATTTGAGTCTAGTCGAGTTCAGTTCAATTTAGTCTGCTGCGGTTCAACTTTATTTAGATACTTTGTAGATAGATAGAAACGTGTCTATGTATGTTGTAGATACACGCTCAGCTGTTCAACGCTATAAAATAAATATACATGTGTATATATACATTTTGTCATTTTATATTAATATAAAACGCTGCGTATGAGTAATGTGTACACGTGCCGCAGCATATTTTGCTATTTAGATATGTGTGTGTGTGTGTGTGTATATATATATATTCTCTGCAGATGAACTAGTGCAAAAAACAACAACAACAATAACAATAAAAACTTACACAGCAAACACAAACAATAATTTTGCAAACAAAAGAAAAACCAACAACAACAAACATTGTGGCCCGAAAAAGCTTTTAATCAAATGCAAACACAAAAGTCCACCACACAGACACACACACATACACCACAACCGCACTCAAAAGAGAACAGCATAAAAATTCATGTCTTATTTTGTTGTTCTTGTGCACAAATAAAGAAATGGAAAACAAATGAAATGAAACGAAAAGGCAAAGCAAAGCAAAGCAAAGCATACAACAAAACTTTTGCGCGCGCATTTTTCTTTGAAGCTGTTTTTCTTAGCTCAGCAAAACTTTTCTCAACCCGTTTTGGCTTGGTTCGTCTTTGGCGCCGCTGAGTAGTTTTGTGCGGCGGCTGCGAGGTTTGTTGAATAAAAGTTTTGAACACAACAATGCTTTAGCTTGATTTAGTATACATTTTTTTATTGTTTTTGTTTTATTTTGCACTATTTTGTCTTAAGTTGCATCAACATCAAGCAATTCTATAGTCATTGTTTTGAAAAATTAGCCCAAAATTATACATAAAACTTTGAAATCTATCCGTTTTCATGGAAAATTATAGCAAGCGAGAGAAAACTTGAAGCAGCCTAACAGCTTATGGTTGACGTTGACGGTGGCCTGTGGATCTCCAGTCGCGATATGACACAGAAAATATGTCTGAATACGACGTTAAATCAGCTGTTCACATAATAAGTTTGTAGAAATGTTTCGAGATGGAGGCGTGGAGGACGCCATAAAGTATATATATGTTCATGATCAGCATCCAAGGTCGAGTCGATACAGCTCTGCTCGCTTGTCCATCCGCCCGTACATCCTTTGTATGTTTGAAAAACTATATCTCGAAGACTAGAAAAGATAGAAAAAAAAATTCAATTAGTTTTCAAGCGTTTAGCACAAACCCCAACCCGGTGGCTGGTACGCTTATGTTATCTGCTTTAACTGAAGCAAAATATGTGAGTTTGTATCTAAATTTGAATTTTATATCTCTTATAGCCTCCGAGACCTTGACGTTCAGGCAGATTCGAGATATATGTATATACTTTATGTATATGTATAACGCAGCATTTGGCTGTTTTATACATTTATATAAACGATATATATCCTTGTACCCTATGGGTACAGGGTTTAGTTAAAAACCAATGTATTGCAAAGGTTATCACATAATACATAAAATGAGCGGTGTTTTTCATGGGAGTTACTTATATTCTAATCTTTTTCCATTCAGAAGTTATGATTCATAATTCAAAATAATATAATTCAAAAATTCAGAATGCGCCAACGTAGAAGACCTTTAGTTCGCATTGGAGATGATGCTGCTACGTAAACATGCTTGTTTATTCGTTCTTTGTGTACCTATGCATATTTTTATTTTGTCTGTAACCATATCCATACCTAGGCCATGATGAAGATTGGTGCTGCGGATACTATGCTCCGATTCTTCTGATTTTGTATATTAATTCTGACTGAATGCCAGACTTTATCGCTGTATTGTTTGAGACACGCCGAGAAAAACTCCAGACTACATTTTTTTGTTTTCTATTGAGTTCGCGATTACATGTATTATGAATGGACTACAGATTTGTGATGAGTACGGGACGGGAATCCCGCGGGACCCGACTATTTCTTCGTGATCGTGCGGGATCAGGAAATACACATTTTCTTTGGAACGGACGGAATCAGGACAAATGTTTCATCCCGCGCACATCTCTACTACAGATATATTCCATTTTAGATATAAAACATCTAAAAATCTTTTGTATAAATAATTTTGTAAGATGCACATAAGCTTTTATTTACTTGCTTTATAGCTGATAAAGTGTATATTTTTGTTAAACTTATTTGAACTACCCTCGCAGTTCGCTACTCAGCGGTAACTCATTTTTCAACATTTGCATTGAGCTTTACTGTTCCCTTTTGTTTGTTTTTTCCGCTAACCATTTTTATACATTGTTGTTTTTGTTTTGTTTTTTTCTTCTGTCTTTTTCTTTGCGGATCTCATTATTTTCTTTACTTTATTATTTGGTTTCTTTTTCTTTTGCTTTTGCTTTGTCTTCAGTGTAGTATAACAGATTCTTGCATTTCTCTCTGTCTTACTTATATTGTCTTTTGTCGAGTATGGTCCCTTTTAAGTTATTGCATGTGTTTGTGTGTGTGTGTGTGTTATTCTTTGTATTTTTACTCTTTCTCATTTCTCTTTTATTTTTAAAGTTGCTCTTCACTCACGTTTCTTTTTTTATACTCTTAGCTCAGGTGTGTGTCGCGTGCGTTTCTTGTGGTTGTGTGTGTGTGTGTGTGTGTTTGTTTGGTTTAGTTTGGTGTGTGTTTTTTATGTGTTACCTGTTTCTGTGTGTGTGTGTGTGTGTGTGTGTGTGTGTGTGTGTGTGTGTGTGTGTGTGTTTGTTTCTTGCTTGTGTTAGTGAGTTCAAGGTCATTTACTATTTACAGCAATACAAATACAATTTATAGCTGCCTCGATTTTTCTTCTTCTTTTTTTTAATATTTTTTTGTTCGTGCTTCCAAAATTTGTATAAATTTTCGCTATCGAATACAATATGTTCCCCTCAACTGTTTCGAAGCCTTGAAATTCTTTTTCTTTAATATAGTATATTTTAGTTACTTAAAGCTCTATAGCAAGCAAAAAAAAAAGTTTAAAGACATTGTTGTTTGGAAAGCGGTTTTTTGCGCTTTTATTTGAAGTAAAATGCATAAAAACGTAGCTAGATTGCTTAGCCTAAAAGTACGCTATGAATTTTTATAGTTTCTTAGTTTCTTAGTATATCAGCTGACTTTTATTGTAGGTAAATATGGCCAGCTGTTTTTCTTACTTTATTTACTACTCGTCCAAATCGTTCTGGAAAATTTCAAAAAATGCAAAAAAGATGTCAATAGAACTGAAATTATTCGGCAAAAGCTTCCATTCTCTTGTTAATTCCGCTTCTGCAATATTAGTTTAAAAGATTACGTTGTACAAATTAATAGTAAGAAGAAATCATGAAGTTTATTATAACTGCAGCAGGTTTAAACCAAATTCCATTCTTCGATTTTTTCTGCGAACATAATTCAGTATATCATCAGCTTTGTATATTTCGCTTAATTCTATTTTGGATCTTCCCTGTTATAGTGTTAGCGCTTCTCATTACGATGGTTGAGATGCGTTAGAGTCTGCTTGAGTTTTTGAGGCTTATGTAATAGTGGAGTTAAACACATTATTGCATTTCAAACACGGTACACCACTTGGAGATGTCTTCTGACATATGTTTCACAATGTTGTTCACAGTGCGTAGCACTGAATGGCATTGAATGTCAACGTTATTAGTCATTATCTGTAGAGGAAAATTTGCTATACACACGATAAAATTATGATGGTCATCAGGATCACATAAACTTTGTGCACCAATGTTGGTCTTAGCATCCATAAAATCACAGTTGACCCTTTTACCTGGAAGTGTAATTTAAAAACTCTCAAATAATTACGAATAATAATACGCTGATATAGAACTATCCAAGACAGTCAAATACCTTGATGTAATTTTTGACCACCGTGCCACATAGAAACATCACCTTGAGCAAGCCACAATAATAATGACGGCGCCGAGAGTTATCGCTGGGAAAAACTGGCGGTGAACTCCCAAGATGCTGAGATGGACAGCGACAGAAAGGACTACATCAGTAATAGAATTAGAAATCTTCTGACAAACTCTCACCCGTAACTGTTCTACACTAGTGACAATTTTGGCACGATGCATAACTATGTCAGAATGTTTAAAGTAGTGCGAGAGTAGTGTGAGAGGTTACTGGAAGAATATAAAATCGAACTATAACTTTAAACTAGGACTAATAAGCTGGTTTTCAGATATCTCCATAACGGAGGAAGGTACTGGTGTGGAAGTCTTCGGATATCCCATAAACTGCTTCGAATCGCAAGTGAAATTTATTAGGAAGACTTAACAAGCTAGTCCTCTACTGGGTACCTGGACATGCTGGTACATCGGGCAACGAGGAGGCAGAGAGATTGCCGAGAAAAGGAGTAGTCACTCCCTCAAATGGTCCAGTGCACTTTTGCAGAGAAAGGAAAGGATCATTTTGAGGTTAGGTTTTAGGAGAACTGTGAGGGTTAAAAATATAGAAACTAATTGCTAAGCCACCGGAGCAACAAAAGATATTAAAGAATTTTCCGGCTTACAGCTGCATTGTTATCAATTTCGGAACAAACTTCGCTGTCACATGTTTCATGTCCAAAATATCCGAAAAAATTGCTTGGCTTTAGCCAACCAGTATGCCGAAATTCTCAGCAAATTTTTTAATAGTGATTCGACGATTCTTCATAACAATAATCTTCACTGCTTCAACGTTTTCAACGGTTTGTCGACGTGCTGAGACGTCCAGGGTGAACATCGTCATAGACATCTTTTCGGTCTTCTGTGAAGATCTTGCACCAATAAAATCAACTAAAACAAAGTTTATATCAGAATTTATTTAGACATAATTCAACAGAATTAAAATGAATCATTCCGTTCTTCTATTCGTGTCAATAATTACAATTTCGTTCATGCTCATTGCTTTCTAAATAGTGCAATAACTAATTAATCCCTTTATAGATACATTATCTTGCTAATAAATAAATATACATTTACATTTGTATTGTACTATTTACTAAACTATACTAAAGTACTTCATAGATACAATATTTGCATGCATCAAAGCGATTTAAAGTTACTCGTATTTGTACTCAGCAGCAAGTCAATCCAGGACGAAATAGCGCTCAAACTCTTCAACTTTTGCGCCTCTACTTGCTCGCACATGCTGACTTTGTTTGTCCTTGTCAGTGTCAGTGTTTATTGCCGCATTATTAAATTTACTTAGGCTGTCCTTCAGCTATGCCACATAGTATATGTATATCATACTATGCACATAGTATCTACTCGTATATGTATATTGCCAAATTTAGCTTGACGTTTGAATTCGCCTGCGATTTATTCAATGACGCATCATTAATAGGTTTTTCTCTTTTACTGCTTCTCTGTCTTTCAGCTTTTCAGGTTTTCAGCTTTTCTGCTTCTCTGTGGTATTTGAACGTAATTAGAAACGTGTTGGCTTGACATGATTTCCAGCAAATGTATCTCATTTAATTTGTGCTTAATTTTTGCTGCTCCAACGTGCTGCGTCTTTGTTGTAGTTAGTTGCTTTTGATGTTGCTTTTATTTTGCACAAAATGTTAAAATGAAGCAATTTAAAATAAAACAAACAAGCGACGTGTGTGGCAGTTAATTGGTCTCAAGCATACACGATACACACAGCAACTTACAGCCAAACGCGGATGAGTACTTACATATGTATCTACATATTCAGATACTCGTACATATGCAGTCTTATTGACTTTTGTTCTTAAGCGTGAAGGTAGACTCAATTGCAAGAGCTGATTTAAACTTACTTTTTTAAATATCACACTGTAAAATTAAACTTCTCTTCAGAAAAGTATCTATTACCGAAGTCGAGTTTGAAATTAATAAATTAAACAACAAAAAGTCTACAAACAAAATTGAACAATCTTTACATGTTTAAAGGGGATAGCATGGCTTCGTCTATAGTACTCAAACCGAGAGGTTTAGTTTCATATGTCTTCAGTCGGGCTGGAACTGACCAATGGTTTCAATGCTGTTGTTCTTGAGCAGGTCAATTATTGTTGGTGTGTTGTCATAAATCTGCGACGGTCATTGCACATTGCTTCTTCTTGAAATAATACATTCTGTGAACTATACTTGCAATAGCTCCAATGTAACGCTTGATGTCATCCAACTGCGGCCAAAAAGAAAATTCACCGTCTGGCCGCCTAACCAAATTTCACACTAAACAATAAGTTTCTTTGGATGCAATGGAGACTATTGATACTGCTTGTAGATTACTCTTAGCAGAAAAAATGCTTGTACCACCAAGCCGTTCAGTCAAAAATGTGCTGCATTACTGAAAAATGTTGTCGAGTTGAGGTCGCAGTAAGGTTAACTTAAGAAATCGAGTGGTTTGCGTTCTAAGCCAAATTTCCAGCTATAGCAGCCATATTGTCCTTTGATCGCGCGATTCGTCGTCGTTCGGAGCCTACTCGATCAGTAACCGATCTAATTTACACGAATTTAGCTATAAATCGTTGATTGATCGCTCGGTTGGATGATCATATAGGCCATAAATGTTTCGTAGTTCGCCTAAAGTTTGGCGAATTGAATATTTTAATTTTTATAATCAATTACAACTCGTTGGTGCCTATGACAGAATATAAATGTCGAAGAATAACAGTGTTACCACCTATTAGGAAACCATTTATAATGCCATATTAAGGCTGGTGTACTTCCCAATTTCCTGAAAATGTGCGGAAGTTATAAAGATGCAAGTGTCCAACAAACCTGAAATCTTGTTACTTTATACCTTGCTGGTTAATTACTTTCTTGAAAACATTGAAAAGAACATTTGTAAGACAATTGACAATCGTCAAAAAAGTCTCGTTTCGATTGGTGCAACGAAATGTTCCAGAAATATATTCGCGGTGACATCGTAATAGGTTACGAATCATTAATCTATGCATATGACCCCGAAATAAAACAATATTCGACTGCATCGGTGTTCCAAGGCAAGCTAAATCCAATCAACTCAAATCAAAACCCTCAACAACATAGGGTAAAAAGGTATATCAAGTTTGTGCAAATGAATATACTAGGCAAAACGAGGTGTGGTAAGTCCTATAAAGTATATATTGATATATTCTTGATTAGCATCGAAAGACGAGTGGATATAGACAAGTCCGGCCGTTCCTCCGATCGTCTGTTTGAATGTACACAAAAAAGATAGGGACTTTAAAATTCTATATTCAGACTTTACTTTTTCTTAGTATTTCCAATTACTAAATGAATGTGTTAACCTCACTTTAAGGGATATCCCCATACAAAGCTAGTGCCCATTTAGAATTTTTTTGGTATGAACGTTTTTCGTTATAGTGTTAAGTACGCTGGAAATTCGTGGAAACGCATAGGTCCCAATCAGTAAACTGGTTTTTGTTTTTAATGAAGCTTGTCTGAGCTGATCAAGAAACTAAAGTCGAAAGGATTTCTAAATAGTTTTTTTTTTTTGAGTCAATAATTTAGAAACTCTGGAATCAATGCTTGTTTCTACGATAAATTTGTAATTGTAACGTTTCTGTTTGCTTGTAACACGTAAATAAATATGTGTAAACTCAATTATACTCATTAAAAACATATTTACATTTACTATGTACACGTACGCGTACTTGTGTATATGCTATGCAAAACTTGAGGTAGAGAGTCAGCAAAAATGAAGCGCAGGGAAAAGTATCTCACTCGAGTACATTGAATTAATTTGTGTGCAAACATAACACTCGAGCTGTGAGCAGAGAATCTGCTTAATAAAAAATTAAAAGCGATTTTATTCCACTTTTTTATTTGTTTGTTTGCCAATTCAGTCTTTTAGCACATTAATTTATTTAATACAGAATTTAATTCTTTAAGCTACATTTCCTCCCTACTGAGTTCTCTGGTGGGTTGTTATCAAATATTTTCGCTCATGGAAATAAAACATGGTGTTTCCACGATCAAAGCCTTTTTTTCAGATATTTTGTTGCTGTTGGAATTTAGCGGATAGGTTCCATGTCTTAAGATCTCACAGTTCTTCTAAAACCTATCTCATTCTTCTTCTCCTTCTCCATTACTAGCTCTCAGAATGCTGGTCCTTGTTTGCAAAGGGGCACTGGACCGTTTAGTCGATTGACTGTCCATATTCTTGCAAATTTCTCTGTCTCCTCGTTCCCAATAAATTTCCCTTGCGACTCGATGCAGTTTATACGATGTCCGAAGACTTCCGCACCAGTTCCTTTCTCCGTTATGGAGATATCTGCCGACTATCTTCTTACTCCTGGTTTAAAGTTATAGTTCAATTTTATATTCTTCCAGTAACTTTAAACTTTCTGATGAAGTTATGCTTCATGTCTAATATAAAACAGTTTCAGAAGATTTCTTGGTCTATTGCTGATGTAGCGATTTCTGTCGCTCTCCATCTCAGTAACTTGGGAGTTCCCCTCCAATTTTCCCAGCGATGACTCTCGGTGCTATCATTGCTATTCTGGCTTTCTACAATGTGGTATCTCCATATGGCATTGTGGTCGAAAATTACATCACGCTATTTGACCTTCTTGGATAATTCGATCAGCGTATTGATTTGAGTGTTTTTAAATTAAACTTTCTGGTAAAAGGAATAATTTTGGTTTTAGCTTGATGGATGCTCACAAAGTTTATGTGATCCTGATGCACATCTTGATTTGGACTTATGTTTACCAAATTTTCCAATACAGACAATAACATCTCATTAGGATATTAGGATGTGTAACAGTTCATCAACTACAGGTATCTACAGAAGTGGAGTTAGAACTTCACCTTGTGTGCTTCCTTTAAAAGTTTTGACGCCGAGGCTTTTTTCGGATAGGTTCGTCTCCAGTAAGCTAGCGATAGTATGATAGTATTTTTCTCCTTGAATTTTCTCTATGAGATTTGTTGTCAAAGGCATCTTCAATGTCCATAAAATACATATACTTAAATTATGTTTTGTAGCAGTTGCGTTGGATCTGCCGAATCCATGTCTCTATTGATTAATATAGTGTGGTTCGTTCATCAAATAGTTGACTGTCATATGGTTATCCGCCATTTTCTTTAGGATCTTTAATATAAAATAGGTACGGCATATTGGTTCGAAGGATTTAGGGAATCCTTTTTTATGTTTGGATCTTTTATAATGGAGAAAATTAGTAGATGGCCATGTGCCAGGCTACTTCTAAAGATTGTTGTTATAGGTCTTGATGTGAGCTAAGAAATTATCATCTACATCAGAGGATTTGTATGGTTTGAATGTGATAAAAATCGCAGTTTGCTCTTCCTGGATTGCATTGCTGAAAATGGTTTCCCGTTGCTGTGATATTGTTCGGGGAGTTAGTTCGTAGTAGAAAGCGGGCTTTCTCTTCCTCATCTATTGCCGGGGACTTTTTCCAGATCTTGTTTTTTGATCGAGCTGGGCCTCATGTAGGAGGTCCGTGTCCATCTCTATATGCATCAATTATTTACGTGTTGACTAAAAGTTCTAAGCTTATAGGGCCATTCATATATGTTAACATTTTTCTTATACCAAACGTTCTCGGTGAATGTTGAGAATGTAAAGAATGTTGCCTGTACATTTTCGCATTCTGTACTCTTTCGATTATCATTCCGTGTTTTTCGATGAAATGACCGATTTAATATCGATATTATATCATACTTATTATCATCACCAGAAAGTGCTCATATTTAAATAATACGAACGTCATTTTGCCACTCACTTGTTAACGACATGTGGAAAAGGGGAAATGTTGAGAATGCTTTTCCCAATTAGTTATGACTTCATGTTTCTTCTTCCTTCCCATGATTCTTCAAGTTCTCTAAAGTTGCTCGTAACTTTACTTTCAAATAATTCCCCGTTGCCTAGTCTAGAATTTCTAATGTGTACTTTGAACTCCGAGATCTCTGTTATTTATATCAAACAATCTTTAGGGTATGTTTAGTGCTTAATACAAGTAAAACGTTTTGTGTTTGTTCTAGTGAATTTAAAGAAGTAAAAAAAAAGGTTTTTAAAATGCCGCTGCTGCCTCACTTTAGGCACCACAGCAAATCAAGTTTATAGGCGACAGGCTGTCTTCACATTATCAATTTGCAGGCATCTTATTTGCATAATACATTAAAAGTTTATGCAAAAATGAAAAGTTAGGCGACAATTCGATAAGTCGACATTAAATTGAAAGCATAGAAAGCCTTTCAGGTGAATGAACGATTCAAGTAACTGAATTGAATGTATAAAGGACGCTTAGATTAGTTAGCTTTGCATAATTTCCGGCTAATAAAACCAAATATCTTCAAGCGACAAAATATTTTGTATTTAAACATTTTCTGTCGCATTTTTGGCACGTGGCCCGTGCCTGATACTCCGTTTACATTCTTACGGCTTCAATACGTTGTTTTATGCTTAATAGCTGTTATCCTTGTACCTACATGCAAACATAGATACATACTATACATACGAGTATGAGTAGACATTGTTCTTGGCTTGTTCGTTATTGTGTCCTTTCGCTGTTGCTGTTGCTGGTTTTGTTGTCATCATCGTTCATAGGCAACAATTATGGTTCGTTAGTGGTTATTTGAAGTGGCATTGTGGCACAATGGCATCTCCAACAACAACAACAACAACAACAACAACAACAACAACAAGATACAACATACAACTACAAGATACAACAACTTAAAGAAGATGTACAGCACTAAGAACAAGTGCAATAAGAATTTAGCTAATAAAAGGCAACTTGTATGCTTGTATTGTTGTTGATGTTATTATGCCCCTTTACACATGGTTTGAAAAAGGTATTAACAGTTTGTCATTGAGTTTGTTTGGTTCCTTTAAAGTTTATGTATATGTTGTTCACCACGATAAGTTAACAAGTCATTCTAGCCATGACTGATTTCTAGGGATAAGTGAAAATTGTTGGAACCGGATTATTTTTATTTTTAAAGTTTTGTAGGTAAAATCCAATCATAAAGACCTGAGCTCTCTCCCTCTCTCAATTTTTTTCGAACAGATAAGAGAGCAAATACGCTTATGCGGGTTAGCCTTATGTTGACCGCTCTCAGTATTATCAAATGCCACTGAACTGTTTTATATTGTCGCTATAATGGTTGAATTTCAACGACAGGGAAAACACTAGTAAAGATTGAACTGAAATTTTTATACTGCAAGTTAAATGCAAATGCGCAGAACTAGTCAAAAGCAAAAGCAAAACCTTAAAGGGAAGATCATTATGTTTTGTTGGTGTAATATCTATATATAATTAGGTGTAGGCAGAATAGTTCAGTACCATTTTACCTGCCTTAAACAGAACTTAATCCCTTGATTTTTTATTTGTTGGAAAGATTGTGAAGAAGGGCAGTGCACAATTTTTTACTTACTTATTTTTCGCTAGAACCGTTTATCGGTCATGGCCGCACGTAGAAAGGAGCAGCAGTGCGGCGGTTGTTGTTAATACCAAGTTTGAGGAGAACGTTCCAGACTTGGTTTCGGTTGGCAAAGTGGGATCGTATACGAGGCTTCCTCTGTGTCTTCATTGGTAACTTATTTATGGTTTCGGGGACCAAATTGAATACATCAACCCTTAATTAAAGGGGGGAGTGTTTTTTTTGCGCTTTCTTACTACGGAACGAATGTGAGAGGCTACTCAGGGGACACGTGTGCTAGTGGACTTTTGTGAGCTGCTTGGCTCATTTGCAAAATTATCGTGTGTGACCGTTTTCAAGTGAATGGCAATCGTTTAGTTTTCCACTAATTTGCAAGCAGTTTCTGCAGTTACAGATTTAAGAAAAGCGAGTTGCTGCTTTCAAATCAGTTGAGGTATCGCTTTTGCAAAAAAATATCAAAAATTCATTGATAGTTGAAACTTAGTTTTATGAAATGAATTTCCATCCATAGCACGCTCGTTACCAAGGTCAACATGCAGACACATCGACACGAGTTGAGAAACAACATACCGATACATGCTCAATTTTTCTCGCTCTCCTTGTGGGCAGGCCTGATTTTGAGACGAAAGAGTTTTCTTGGCACTTCTGTATTATTGTTATTCTTATTATTGGCTACTTTTAAGAGAAATGTTCTAATTTCGACCAAGAAAACTCTAGGCTTGATTGAAGCGTGTCGTTTGTTTCCTTGTTGATTGCTTTTTTTCCCCCTATTTCGTTTTACAATTGTTGCTTTTGTTCATCTTTACTTCTTATGGTGCCGCCATATTAAAGTAGAAAAAAGTGACTGTGTGAGTATGAATTCTTGTACGTTAGCATGTACGTGTGTTTTTTATCATTGTCACACTAGACCGTGGAAGGGGTGTTAGTGCTTCGGTTCTACTGAAATTAAGGTTTTCTTTTTATTTACTTAGTCTCGTTTTCTTTATTCTCTTCTTTTCTTGTATCTTTTGTTCTCTGTGCTCTGTGCTCTGTTCCATTTTCATTTTCATTATTACAAGTAGGTTCATACTTTTCTGCTTTATTTGCATTGGGGTTAATGTTAAGATTGTCCTTGACACGACTTTAGTTTGCAAGTATCTAGGGGTTTTATTACAATACAAAAAAACAACTGCATCGATCGAGGCCCATGTGTATGAACAATACTGACTCTAGTGTTAATTGTTTTACTACATTTTTATATTTCATTTCTTTCGTTCAGCTAGCTGCGCTGGCTTAAATACAAATATTGTATATCACAACGCTCACATTTATGGTTCAACAATTTATACTGAACAATACTGAACAGCCATGAAAACCGAAATAGACACATAGATATGGTAGATTGGTAGATTTTCCTACAGAGTGATTCACAGACAGTTTTATGGTTTAAAAGATTGACAGATTAAGAGGTCATAATAGTTATTTATGTAAGTAGAGTTACATATATCTCACTATGAATGTTTTGGAACTAAATTTCGAAAATGTTCTATTTGTTTTTTTTTTTTTAATTTAATGCTTCAATCTGGCTTTCTTGCTGGCGTTCCCCAAGGCAGCGTTCTTGGACAAGTGCTCTACTTGATATGTATATAGCTGACATGCCAACAACCAACGATGATCGCATAATAATAGCTATGTATACTGATGATACTGCTGTTTTTTTGAAACTGATTGGTCGCCTGTTTTCACTGCGGTCTGTTTGTCGTTTTTGGAACGCTTTTCGGCATGTGCAAAGCTATGGAATAACAAGATTAATGCCGAAAAAAACCATTAACTGTGGCTTTTCGCTCAGCCCTAAGTCAATGGTTGTTCGCTATAATGGTTGTTACATTCCAAAATTCACACAAGTACGCTATCTCAGCTTGCTACGCGGCAAACGACTCACATGGCGCGACCTCAAATCTCAATGATCATCCTCAGCTCTGCAGTCGAATTTGTCTAGTGTGATTTTATAGCAATGATCGGCCCCATATTGGCAAACTGGTTAAAACATAAGTTGCGTTTCATAACTATAGCACAAGTCGATGCGTTCGAATAATTACTGTTCTACAATTTCAATTGTGCTCACTAAATGACTACTCTTTTAATGCAGAAATGTTGGCTTGTTAATTATCTTTTGTTTTTGTTCATTTATGGCACATGTTTTCTCTCAATTTGCTATAGAGGCTACCTTTTTTGTTTCTTTCGATGCCTTTGGATTTAGTTGGAAGAATAGAGAAAAAAAATATCTCTATACTATCTGTCGTGATGTAAAGGGCGATGCACATTGTTGAGCAAGTCGATCGATTGGCTCGGCGTTAGGTTCGAAACTGTTGTTGGCGCACTTGCAAACATGTTGGCGAGCATTAGTTGAGTGCGTTTTGGTAGTATTTTAGTTGGTAAATTTATAAAAGAAGATATAAAATAAATATTTAAAACAAAAGTGAGAAAGAATTGATACAATTAAAGGTCGAATTTCGACCGCTGAGAGATCTCTAGTTTTATTAGAAAGGTATACATAGATATACATAGGTATAGGGTTCGTTCCAAATAAATTCGTTCATGAGAAACTCATCAAACTCTTAAATTGGCTTTTGTAGTCGGTTTTTTTTTTTTTATTAATAAATTATTATTGCCGTGTTGTGTACTAATTTTTGTTGAATTTCTTCTGTGTCTATGACTATAACTTTCTGAGTGTGTCTGTATAGGCTTGTGTGCGGTGTGTGTACTATGTATATTGTTCTATTTTGTATCTCGACCTCGTAACAAGTAAACAAAACCAACAGTTTTCTCTTCTGTTCTTTCCATTTTATTTGAATTTTTTCTTTCTTTCTTACTTTCAAGTACCAATTTTGTATTTTTGTTTTTGTTGTTGTGGTTGTTGTTGTTGTTGTTGTTGCCATTATGGTTAACTACAAACTATGCTTATTGTTATTTGACTTAGGGCTTTGATGGGTTAAATCACGTACAAGCAATTCTTTAGAAAATAATTAAGACGACAGAATTCAAATTGTTGCTGCCGTTTTTATACCCTGCACAAAATATATTTCTAAGCAGTGTATAATGGGTTAGTTGTTAGAAGGATACCCAGATACCCTATACAGTATAAGCTGCGTTTCATAACTATAGCACAGGTCGATACGTTAGAATAATTACTCTACAATTTCAATTGTGCTTACTAAATGACTACTCTTTAAATGCAGAAATGTTTATTTGTTAATTTTCTTTTGATCTTGATTTATTATTGCACATGTTTTGCCACCAGCCAAAAATTCTATAGCGAATACTGTTTTTATATCAGCTGAGCTTAGGAACCTCATAAATAATAAGCGAAAGCTCCGGAAAAATTGGCAAATTAGTAGATGACCAGCAGATAAAACTAGGTACAATACAGCATCATTCCAACTTAAAAAACGCTTGCACGAAGTAAGAAATGAAGCAACTGCAGAGTTTTTCAAAAGTCTGGATCCTAACACGAAAGACTATGAATACAGCCTTTGGAGAGCTACCAAATATTTAAAACGACCTGCAAAACGAAATATTGCTATACGTAATCATAATGCAGAATGGTGTAAAACCGCCAAAGCTAAGGTTGAGGCATTTGCACAACATTTACACTCAACATTTCAACCAAATTCAAATCTTGCGCCTGAAGATACTGAAATAATAGAGTTTCTGGATGTACCTTGTCAAATGTGCATGCCAATTCGTAGAATTACTATGTCTGAAATCAAAGAAGAATTCGCAAAACTGAATCAAATAGACGGAAGAGTTACGAAATTGCTCTCTCAAAAGTGTATTAAATGTTTAGCACTAATTTACAATGCGATTTTGAGGCTGGATCACTTTCCTACACAATGGAAATGTGCGGAGGTGATAATGATTCCAAAAACAAACAAGCCTGAAAATATTCTCTCGTTCTACCGTCCTATTAGCTTGCTGGTGACATTCTCCAAAGTATTTGAAAGAATACTTATGAGTAGATTGTTACCAATTTTGGATGCATACAATATAATACCGGAACATCAGTTTGGGTTTAGGAGAGGTCATGGGACTCCAGAACAATGTCATCGTATAGTGGATATAATTACAAGTGGATTCGAGAAGAAACTGTATTCTGCGGCAGTATTTCTTGATGTACAACAAGCATTTGACCGAGTGTGGAATCCAGGCATGTTATATAAAATGAAAAAAATGCTTCCTGCTCCATTTTTCCTCTTATTGAATCAATCAATTGAAGCAATCGACACTTTTATGTTCAAATGGAAGGAAAAACATCGAAACTATATAGTATCCATGCTGGTGTTCCACAGGGCAGTGTTCTGGGACCTGTCCTTTACACAATATTCACTGCCGATCTTCCTGTTGTCAGTGATGTTCAAGTAGCCACTTATGCTGATGATACAGCTATAATTGCAACTAAAGACACTGCGGCAGAAGTATCTCAAGATATTCAAAATGAAATCGTTGAAATAGAGCGATGGCTTAAGAAATGGAAAATAAAGGTTAATGCTGAAAAGTCGAAACATGTCACATTTGCTCTGAGAAGAGGAGATTGTCCGTCAGTATTTTTAAATAATTCACAAATTCCTCATAGTGACTCCGCAAATTATCTTGGACTCGATATAAATCGGAGAGTAACTTGGAAAAGTCATATTAAAGTTTATTGGCTGCTTGGGAGAAAATCGCAGCTTAGTTTGGAGAACAAAGTTCGGCTTTACAAGACTATTTTAAACCCTGTGTGGACATTTGCTATCCAATTATGGGGAACTGCAAGCCAATCAAATATTGAAATTGAAAATATCTGTCCAAAACGCTTAGACTTATTGTTGACGCCCCCTGGTTTGTGGCTAATGACCAAATTCACAAAGATTTAAATATTCCATACATAAAAGATGAAA